>CM041779.1:222670120-222982479 GCA_023374045.1 Limonium bicolor
GATAGAGCACGGTGTTCTGGTAGATTTGCATGGTCCATTTCATTTATAACTTGGTTATGGTCGTCTGCCATGTCTTGGTTTCTCAGGTTTCTTCGTGCGTTTAATAAAGTTCGCTCTGGTTCGGGGCTCGGACTGATTGGTGGAGAGCCTCGGGTTCGAGTGTTTGGCATGCACAGAAGATAACTTGTGGTTCGTGAGACTGTGAATTTGTTAGTAAAATAGAATAAGAAAGGCAGAGATATTGATTAGTCTGATAAACAACACTAATATATTTTTTCTTTTTTCTTTTTTTTTTAAAACAAGAGTAGTAATATGACAGAAAATAAGTTAGTATACTAGGGAAATGAAAAGTTAAGGACAATGGAATGAAAAGTTAAGGACAATGGAAAGAAAGGACAATGGAACGAAAAGTTAAGGACAATGGAAAGAAAGGACAAGAACGAAAAGTTAAGGACAATGGAACGAAATAACAGGAAATTTTAAGTTAGTAGTTAAGGACTGGAAATTTGAAGTTAATAAATACTGTACAGAAAATTAAGGACAATGGTAATTAAATGACAATGGAAAGAAATGACAATGGAACGAAATAACAATAATATTAAGATGTTAGAAGTCCGAAGTCCAAAGTTAGATGTCCAAGTCAGCTTAGTAGTCCGATGTCCAAAGTAGATTATTAACAAGATAATATTAACAGATTATAATAAAACAGGTGAACTACCGGAAACTAGGGAAATTGATGGAATCAATCTCCCCGGCAACAGCGCCAAAAACTTGTTGGAATAGAACTACACTATATAATATATATAGAATTATAACAAACTAATAGGCAAGTGTACCTATTCGTAGTAGTAAAACAAGTGTCGTATCCACAAGGAGATTGTTCAATTATCCTAGTTTAGGTAGTTATTAAAAAACTATAAAAAAGGGGGTTTAGCGGAGGCAAGCTTGATTTGTTTTAGAGAAAATATTAAGCAGATTAGAAAACTGAGTGCAGATGAATTAAATGGAACTCCGGGTTCAGGTTTTATATAATCTGATTAATTATGCTATCTCTACCGGTTTAATTTATTAGTTTGGCAAAATTCCTGTTATTATCCTAAGGACTAAGTCATAGACCCTTAAGAACTCGTTTACCAGAAAATGCTCTGTCTAATCAAGGTTCGAGCAATACTATGTAAACGGACGTTAAATTCGAGGAATATAATTGCATCTGTAAATACTAACTTATTAAATCATAATAAGTTTTCTCCAGATTTACGGCTTAATTAACCTGTCTATTTATCACCTGGTCTGATCAAAATAGACTTAGGAAAGCATTTAATAAATTCATGTAATTTATTAAAATGGTGAGAGAAAACCTTTAAGCGTAACAAACTGTATTTATTTTAACCGGTAGAAATATTGATTACATAATTAAACAAACCATAATTTAAACCCTCGCCCGGAGTATATCCTCTTAGCCCGACATATTTAAGACAGAATAAGAAGTAGAGGAATACATCTGAAAAGATGTTTATTTCCGCTCCGCTATCTTATCTGCTAATATTTTTGACAGAGGTTGGACAGGATAACGGTATGAAGTGGAATGATTTATGGGATGAGATGTAGTATGGAATTTATGTGGATAATATGTGGATGAGATGTATGATTTTGGAGAGTTTTATGGTATTTTTATGGAAAGAAAATGGCATGAGTTTGAGGTGGAATGAGATATGATTTAATGGAGGTTTGGAGGTGTATTTATAGAGAAATATAGGGTAAAAGAGGTGGTAAGGCGGTGGTAATTGCGTGTGAATAGATAAGGCTTTTATCTCTTCACACGGCTCTTTTCTAGCTGTCAAAATAGCAGTGTCCGGACCAGTGTCCGGACCAGTTGGTCCGGACGAGGTCGATGCGCGCGGAGCGCGCGTCCGAATCAGTACGTCCGGACGGTGGTTCGGACGAAAATTGTTTTGCCTCTAAAATCTTCGTTTGAGCTCCGATTTGATCCCCGTTTTCGCCTACGCGCTCGTCTCTTTGTGTACTTTGCTCCTAGCTTGGTTTTCCTCATGTTTAACCAATAAATTTGTGAGATAATCAATAAAACATAAACTAGAGGAAAAACATATGATAAGTGAGAAATGAGTAGAAAAAGTGCTGATATAATATATGAAATACACCCATAAAACATGCTCATTTAGACACTTATCAGGTTGGATGATTCTTGAAGCTCCCTTTAAGTGGTCACAAATAACCACGCTAAGGAAAGAAGCAAAGAGCATAAGTTGGATTAGAGTTGTATTGTGTTTTCAAAAGGATTTTCAATTGGTATTTTCAAAACGTTCAATAGATACTTTAAATAAAGAAATTTCTTATACTTAAGTGATTGATTTGACCTCCCAAAGGAATCTGCGGGATAATAGTGTATATAAAAAGGTATTTTGATTTCTATACATGCTAAGACATGTTATGTGGTAGGGGTAATAAATATTATTTTGACCTTGAGTCCTAATGCGGTTGAGTTACGAAAATTGTTATGTTACCTAGACCTATGAGTCTAAATGTTGTTATGTTACCCAGACCTAAGAGTCTGAGGGTTGTCATGTAAGTGTAAATGTTGTTAAGATACCCGGACCGTTGAGTCCGAGGTTATCATGTAAGTATGTTATGTTATGTTATGTATGGATGTGGATATGTTGCCCGGACCGTTAAGTCCGAGGTTGTGATGTAAAGAATGTTAGTTATGGAAGTTTTATTTTGCAAGTAATTCCCGTATTCTAATCCAATGATGCGTGGGAAATGTGAACTTCGAGGATGAAGTTCTTTTAAGGGGGTAGATTGAAATACCCCAAAACTTGATATGTTGTTTAAATGTTAAACTATGATATTTAAAGGCTAAGAAGTGTCTTAGAAACATCAGTGTACAATTTAAACCATAGTAAAACACAATAAAACACTAAGACACAGTTTGAGCAAAACATGCTCTAAGCTTGGAGTGAACTTGGTTAGGATCCAAAGAGCCTACCAAGACTTTATAACATTCAGTTATGATTTAATAAGGCTAATTAAGTCCTTAGGAGACTTTGGTGGACAATTAAACTAAACAAAACACAAATAAATACCTTAAAGCCAATATGGGCGAAAATGTTTTCTAAGCTTGGGATAAGTTTGGTTAAGACCTAATAAGCTTACCAAGACCTTATTTATATGTTAATAAACATTTAAAATCAATTACTAAAGAAAACCAAGCTTGAAAACAAGTTAAAACACAAAATGTGCTTTAAGGAGTCTTAAAGCACATTTGAAAAAATGTCTTGTAAATGAGTTTTGAGTGGCTAAATGTCCATCATTACTCTTTAATAAACATGTGTACTACTTAGTATCACATTAGGAAGTCTAAATCAATGGGAAATCAAAAATTTCACAAATATGTGCCTTAGTTTGTGAATAGTGCTCAAATAGTGCTACTTTTGACTTAAGTCAACATAAGTCAATTATTGGTCAACAAAGACCATAAATATCTCTAATATGTAAGGGGGCACGGTTTTAGTGGTGTGAGTCACCATACTTGGCCAGCCAACTAAGAAAAGTAAAAGAAAATAAAGTAAAGTTACTATTTGATTTATAACATAAATATCTTCAAACTTTGCCTCTCTCCTCACCTTTCTTCATTTACTCTTGTTCCCAACGTCATCTTCCTCCATTCTCCAAACCAAAAACGTTCATGGTGCAGCACCTCTCTTCTCCAACTTCAATTGCTCCCCAAATGTTCATTAATGCTCCAAATCAAATTCTAAGACCATATTTGTCTTAGTTAGACCAAGCTCTTCACTTCTATCTTTCAAATCTTCAAGAACTCCATTTTGGTGCCATGAAAATCTCCATTGAAGGGGGAAAAGCTCATCTTCTTGCATATTGTTGTTCTCCTTTGTTTTGAGGTAATAAAGATCAAAGAAACCCATCTTCCCTTCATTTTCTTATATGGCCAAAAATTCACCCTTTAATGGTGTTTTTTCTTGTTCTTCATTTAGCTTGAATTTATCTCCAATGGACTAGGAGGAGTCCTATCTTACTACTTATCCAAGCTCTCTTTCAAATTCTAAAGGTAAACATCAATTTTAGTGTTACAAAACACTTCTTGTAATCTAGGGTTTATCCATGAGCTTAGGTATGATGCTTATGCTCATTGCCCTTATTTATGTGTTGGTTAGTATGTGGGCAAGTGATCAAGCTTCCTTGCCGGTTTTCAATTAAGAAAGAACAAAGAAAAACAAGTGGGAAGTCTTGAAAGTGAAGAGGTAAATAACTTAACCTAATGTAGTTTTATGCCTTAAGAAAATGAGTTATATTGCCTTGTAAAATAAACTTAGCAGCCAATGGGAGATGAGCTAGAAAACTATCCACAAGGTGGACTAAAAAGATATGGGAGCATTGTTGTGTGTATTTGCAGGTTGAAGGCATTTAAATGTGGGAAATTCAGTGTTCAAGTTTAATGTTGTTTAAGGGCCTAAGAGCCATGCAATTTAAGGGCCTAAGTGCCAAGCAATTTAAATTATGCACTATATTGTTATGTAGTGTAGTTTAAGGTTTAGTTGTGTGTAAAGAACATTTTGTGTGAATAAGTGTTCTTGAGTGTTCAAAGGTGAGAAACCTTGTGTTTGGTGTGTAAGAAAATACTAAGGGAGCTATGTCAAAATTTGAGTAGAAATAAGAAGTTTAGGTGTTGTAATGAGGTTTGGTGACCTAGGTTTCACTAGGAATTGCTACAAGTTGATTTGGGGAAAGAAAGGGAATTTAGGTGTTCATAAGTATAAGAATGACATGGGCATTGTTCATGGAAGTTTAGAGAATCAAATGGGTGGTAGTAAGCATGCCAAAGTAGTGGTAAGGGTGTGTCTTAGTCTTGTGCAAAGTTTGGTGAGCAATGGGAGAGAAATGCCTTGTGAGGGTTTAAAACAAGAGCTTGTGAGAAGGACCTAGGAAGTTTGTGTAAAGGGGATGGTTGTAGTGCAAATGATGCTTAAAGAGATGATTATAAGGTAGTGAGGGAACACTTTGGTTAGGTGAAGTTTTAGGCAATAATACAAGTTACAAGTGTAAGAAAAAATGTTCTAAGTGTTAAGGACTTAGTAAAAGTTGAGTAAAAGTTTAAGGAATTTTTGGGATGTTTAGAGAGGGTTTAAGTGTGCCAAAAGATGATAAACATGTGGGAGAACATGTGTAAGGCATAGGAAAAAATTGGGATGAATTTGGAGTTCAAAAAGAGGAGAAAAGCACATTTGAAAATTGGTTCTGCAGTGGACCGCCCCTGAGGGGAGGTCCTGTTGTCTGCTGCATGCGTTGGAGTTTCTGTTGTGGACCGCCCCTGGGACCTCCCCAGTGGGGCGGTACGGACTAGAACATAAAAAAATTCTTTAAACTTAAGAAAGAGTATGAGTGTTATGTAGTGGACCCTAGTATGTATAATAAAGATAAATGAGTGTAAGATTAAGGATAAAACACATCATGAAAACATGTAAACACTTAGCAAATTATAAGTTGAGTAAGTTAATTAACCGACATTATTAACTATGTATAGGAGTTGCCTACGGTGGAAACCAATCGAAGCAGGGACCAAGGTATGGTTTTCTTGCAACCTGTGTCCTACCGGATTACACCGGCTTGTATGCCAATGTGTTTTTCTGTATGTTTGCCACGTTATAAGATAAATCATGAAACGAGTTTACAGTTGTTGTTGTTGTTGTTGTTGTGTGTTTGCGTACCGATACCGGTAACCTCGAATGCGTATGAAAGACTAGTTAACCAATGTTAGGTAAGCGTAAGAGAACGGTATCCGGTAATAATGTTTCCAACCCGAGGAACGTTCTAACCACGGCTATGCGTGAGTTAGTTATGTGTTTGTTTGTGCGTGTTAATATGTTCACTACCCTTGTGTCTATCTGACTAGACCAAACCACCTAAGTGTGAGTTAATGTACTAAGTCCAATAATGAGACTTCTAACAAGTGCTAACTGGGGAGTGAGGAGTCCGGTCTGTTCCGGCCACGCGTGTGAGTATGGGAGTCGATGTCATAACCGGTTCGATTCTCTTTGCATGTTATGGTTGTTTTCCAATTTGGTTTCCAATCTTCCCTTTAGCTTAACCAAAGCTATTTTACTGACTCACGTCGGGCCACAGGGGCATACTATGTTTGTTCGGTGTGCTTGGATCACTATATCTGACGCACCTTGGGATTAAGTTATTCGTTCATTTAACAGGACGGTAATGAGTTATGTAACGAGCTTAGCATGAGTTTGGCAACATTCTCTAGGCTCTCCAAGTGAACTAATTATGTTTGGGTCGGTTCCTATGAGAACCGTTCCCGTTATGTGTTGATAATGCGATGCAAATATTATTGCGATTTATGTAAGATGGATGACAATATGTAGTATAGGTTGTTGTGTGAAGTGTGTGGATCATGGATATAAATCCCAGTTTAATATAAGGCGTTTTGGAGAATAACCCGGCTAGTGGGTAAGCGTCGTCTATTAAGGAAATAGCTCCAATAGAGGAGAAACCCTCTAGGGTAAAAGGACACAATGAGTGTTCTAATGAGTAAAGATGTGTTGACTGTTTTATTGAGCCCATTGTTATGGGTATGTAATGTGTTTTGTGTTTACAGTTAACATGCATGATTTAAATATAATCAACCGCATGCTTAGACGACAATTAGTTGTGCGTGGCCCGGTAGCATGCGGGCTGCGGGATTACCATACCAGCAAAGGTGTTGAGCCCCTTGGGGGCCACCCTTTCTTCCAATTCTATTTCAGGTACAAGGAGCTGGAGACCGTCCGAGAGTAGGACGGGGTAGTTGATTCTACACGGGTAGCTAATGAATCACGTAAGTATTGTAGGTGTAGTAAGACCGAAATTGTTGTCGGCATTAGTTTGTAAATACTCGGTACAGTTGGAATGTAAATGTATAATGAATGTTGGTAATGGAAAGAGATTGTAATGTGTAGTTGCTCGGGAATCAGGTCCATCAGACCGATACAATGTTATGTATTAGCCTTGTTAGCCACGTGGGTGGCTAACGGCGTGTAACACCGTTGAGTTAAGTAATGTAAGGAGTTAAGTTTTCCGCTGCAATTTGTTGTTAAGTGTATGGCTGTAGTTGGGGGTGTTACAATTACAAGGTTCGTACATACATATAGTGCAAAGCTATCCCCAAAGCAATGCAATACACATTACAATCCCGCAGGCACTCAGGTCATCTAGACATAGGACTCCTCTATGTCCCGCTGCCCTTGGAGTAATACAATATGCTATACTACTATCTTCTCCGGTATAAGCTTCCAACAAATACTCACTCTCCAGTCTAAGGGAAAATCCTTCACTACTACTAATTGGAAATTTTTTTCTAAAACACACAACTCCAAATTTCAATTTATGTTCATTGCTTCTATCCTATGCGTGATTCTTGTGACCACTTGAGGGGAGCTTTAAGAATCATTTGACCCTGATGTGATCAGCACCAGTGTTGAACTATCTTTCCACCCCAATTTGTGTTCAGTTTCCCTCGATCTGATCAGGATCAAGTTCAACTTCCACATCTATTTCAAACAACCTAATAATTTAATTATTTCAATTTATATCTTTTAATCTTCCTAGTCATAATTACAAATTGATACATCTCCAAAGGATGGAATTTAGTCCATCAATCATCCTCAATCTACTTCCCAAATACTTGCTTCGAGATTCAATGCCTAAATGCTCACTTCATCGACCTTTGCTACTTTCATCCATTACTTCATCCATTACCTCTCTACTATTCTAGCTAAGGAATACTATACTTATGAAATTCAGTCGTCCTCAATTGCTTCCAATAATTTACCTAGGAATACACTACTCATGGACTTCATTCATCAACTACTCTCAATCGTTTCATACTATTTCTTTAAGGCATACAATACTTGTGGAACTCCGTCCACTACTCATTACTCTTCTTTACCAATACTCTTACACTAGGTTACAAGATGGGTATATCCGCCATATGGTATTTGCAAGTCTAATGCCTAATTACCACAATTTCACTATGAATGGATACGTATGTTTATTTAACATAAGTACCAATCATCAATTTGATTCTCATTTGCGCTATGCACATTATAGTTTATGTGTTTTATAAGTGATACTTACATTAAGCGGTTTTCGCTCTACCCCCCTTAAAAAGGATTACGCCCACGTAATCTACCATATGTTATTATTCAACATTGGTTATTTAATTCGGGCACTCTGAAGCATTTTAGCTTCACTATGGTTATTACATAATATACTTTGGTCAAGGGTCTTAACCATACTAATGGTTTAGTCCTTGCACCATGAATTCCTATATGAATTTATTTAACTCATAATTAATTCGGTTCTAGCCTATTAGGCTTCAAGGTATTTACTAGGTGTATAAACCTCTTAGCTAGGGCCCACTAGCTTCTGCTGCGCGACCCTGACAACCTTAGTGCTTAATTCGCTCTTGGTTATTCTAGATGTGCTACACATCACCTTTTTATCCCTCAATTGTGGGAATAAGGTTATTAAACAAATGCGGTATTCTTTTACCGTGCTTGCACTCAATGGGTTTTTGATTCATGTCCAGCTCTCTGGCAATCTATTATACATACTATTCGCTAAGCTCCTCCGACTTATTGTCGGGCGAGGTTAAGTCACCACTTGGTTGTAGTGCTTCCTCTGTTGTCAATAGCTTTTGAATTATACCAGTTCTTCTGGTTCAGTACAAGTGTTCTTTACTTGTATGACCTTGCATTCTCTATGCGTCGGTCCTAGTTACTTTCTTAAGTCTCCTTTCACCTTTTTATTCCAATGGAATTCACATCTTGTGATTGTTAGTGTGTTTTTACACTCTTCGTGCTTCTTCGGCCTTAGGCTGCATGGTTTGTTGCTAAGCTTACTTAACTGGCTAATGCCATGTTCATTGGTGAAAAGAAGGGTTTACTACGGTTTACATTTTCCATATCCCTAGCTATCCCATTAGATCATTAGTTGCACAAGTGCAACACCAAAACACTCAGTCATACAGAGTGCAGAGGCGTAAACACTTGGTAGTAATCTCTTATGTGATAGGAAGGAATATTTTTGCCTGTCTTCTCATACTTATACTCCGTGTCATTGTCTACTACTTCCTCATAGCTGTCGCTTGTTGCGCACCGTATTCTTACTCATTATACAACCTTGTTTTTACTATCTCCGTTACTGTGGTAGCTTATCTTGATTTGTTGCCATTGTCATTGGCGCCATTTCCTTATGGTGTGAATACCCTGGGGGTTTCCTGTGTTCGTGCGTATGACGGTTGTCGTAGCATACCGCAATGTTATTATCTTCCCCATGTGGAGATGTTTTATTTCAGTTTAGGTTTCATGTGTAGGTTAGCTTACCTCACCTTATTTCATCATTTATGATACAACTTACCAAGTATCTTGGTTGACAATGGACGAAGTGGTTTATCGGGTTACAAGCTCTCTTGAGCGTCGGTCATTCATGGTGTGCAATGTGCATTCACGTTGATTGTTTTGACAATTATTGTCTCCTCGGTGCTGAGCAACGGTTATAGGCTCTAGCTGTGTAGTTTTACTTTGTATGTACACCACCGGGATAACCCAAGAATCTTCGAGGGTTTTCTGGTCCCGTTCTCCAATTGAGGAGTATTCTATTACTGATAAATGAAAGTTCTTGTTGAGAGGGTTGTCTCCACTTATGGGTCTTATGACGGGGTTTACCATGTTTTGGTTGCATATGAAGTATACTTACTCCTTTAAGTCGTAATGGATTGGAAATCTCTTTTCCTTGTTCGATTGTCTCTTAGCAATAACTACATGCACAAGTTTCGTTGTCATGGTAGATGGAAGCCTTTGCTATGAGTTCACATCATCACCCCATTGATGGTCTTCGGTTAACGAGGGGTACCTTTCCTCGAGTTTCCCGTAGTGTCCAAGTGTGGACTAGGCCATTGTTGGCATGATCGCGATTCCTATGCCTCTGTGTTATCATTTCTACAGAAGGCATGAAGGGAATTAAAAGCTTCATCAACTGTATATAGACTGATGCTCTAGTGACAGTGACATTGAGGTAGCCTTTACTCCAAGCCACTCATTATGCTGAGTTCATATTGGGTGGTTCAGTTGTCGATCTATTTGTTGTATGACGCAATATCTCTTGCAATTCTTGTTATTAATGGTGTGGGTTTTGCACCGTTCAAGTTTACATAACGTGGTTGGTTCATGGATCTTAAGCCTTATTGATGCAAGCTATGCTCTTTGCAAGCTGCTTATACATATTTCCACTCCCTGTATACCCCATAGGTTGGAGGTATTGCTGGGCTCCATGGTAAGTCGTGACATCACGCTTCCATTCATAGGAGGCCCTTTAGGCAATCTGGTGCTAATTAGTGCCTTTCGATCGATGGTTGAGGGTATTTCCTGTTAAGTGAAATCCCTTCGGTATCCTAACCGAGTGTTCATTCTAGCTTCCGTGCTCTTATCATGATGCTTGTTCGTCTGTCGTTAATTCAGACACCCTCCAAGGATTGCTCTTGGGTGTTGTTAGGGTATGCCGTTACATCTGGCTAATGTTTACGATATATTGTGTCTACTATACCGCCTTGTGGTATTGTATTTAAGCTATCTTTTTTTGTTGTAACGTCTCCCGTTCTTGGGTAGATTGTTTATGCTTGCTCCTAGTGCTTAAGACTAGGTTTAATATCCTCTTCAATGATGGATTATACTTTGTGGTAGTCTTTGTAATTGTTCTTGGGAATTCGTCCCGTTTGTTGAACACCGTCGTTCACGTTAGGCATTTGCCTTACTGTGTTTAGGCTGGGTATCCCTTCCAGCTGTCATGTATTTGTTTGAAGTCCTTGAGACATATCCAATGTCTATACTTACTAGTCTGTGCTCTTTGCACTTCCTAGTTCTTATTCCTTACCTTCAGATGGATTCTCTTAGTTCTTTATACTTATTACTTAGCTGTATTTCTTCTCTTTGATCGTCTGTGGTGTCCAGCTATTCTGGTTTGAACTTACTTATGGTCCGTAGAACGGAGTTGACTACTTCCCGTGTTTCGCACACTACATGTATACATACGTGGGGTACCTTGTTGATACGTTACCACTTACCTAACTATATGTCAGGCCCGCAAGCTCCTTCGGAGTGCGGTCGTCCCACATCCCATATTTGGGTACACTCGTAGTGCTCGTCACACACCTAGGTGGAGTATTCTATTGTTAACTCCTCTTGTATCATATTATGATACTTACCGTAATTCTGTTGGTTTGGTTTTAAAAATCCGAGGTTTTTAAAAAGAAAAGTTATGGTTTGTAAGAAAATTTGGGTTTGAAATATAACGGTTCGGTGTTAAAAGAAGGTTCTCATGGCATGGCCATGTTCGAGGTCTTGACCGAGTCCAGCTTCTCGCTGAATGGTATGTTCTTAATACAACGGTCAGGCCGTTAGGCCTTTCCAAGGTTTCATCCTTTCTGTTTTTGGGTGTTTAATCCCGTAGTCGCTTCATTGCTGTCACGGTGCGTTACTATGTACCTACGGTGTGTTAGAGTTCCTTTACATATTCCTGTTCTCACTGCACTTGCCGTGGCAAGTGTGTGGTACTGGTGGTTTTTGGGTAACCCTATACCGGTCTTGGTATGGTTTCCACTTGTATTTAAAAGTCTTGTTGACTCTTCCCTTGATCTTATTGATCTAAGTTTGGGATACTTGATCCTTTAAGTAACTTCTCAATGATCTTGACATGGTTGTCGTCGATTGGGATACTTCTCCAATCCTTGGAGACTCCCATTTATTCGTTTTATGTGTTTCCTTGTTGCTCGTTCCCACTGGTTTATCGTGGTTATCGAGCCTTAGCTTGTTTAGGCACTACTCCTGTAGTCCTGTAGGATTATATCTCGTGAATGTTCTCGTAGCTGTGTAAGCTATGTTGGCCAGGTGTTTGTAACCTCTTTGGCGTTGTAGTTTTGGAGTTAACCGTTCCCGACTATGTCCATAGTCAGATAGCATACCATTAATGGTGTTATTTAGATATTACTGTCCTGTAGACTTGTGTCTCGGGTCTTGTTACAGTTCCTTTTTCCGTTCTGTTGCATGCTTAGTGCTCCTCTTCCTGTTGCTGGTTGATTAGCCAGGTTTCGCGATTGCTGAGCATGTCGCCCCATGCTGTTGTAAGTTGTAGTCTCCTTATGGTTGAGTTTCTCATTCTACCGCCATTAAGTGCGGGTATTGTTGTTCAACCGGGATCCATTTCCGGGACTTCCAATTCTTGGAATTTACTGTGTGTCAAGTTCTTTCCTCTTATAGGATTATCTTACTACTGCCAGTTCGGGTTTTCCCGAGTATGAGAGGTCTTTCCTTCTCTCTGGCGTTCTTTCCAAAGTTATACAGTGGGTTTGTGGAGGGCGGGTCTGATATTGTAGGTACCCGGTACTCACCGGGAGTTCCTAACTATAGTATATCTATTGCTAACACTCAGCCCTCACCCTAAGCTTCTAATTCCTAACTCGGTATTTCCTAAACTCGGTATTTCCAGTCATCAGAGCGATACTTCGCTCTGATACCACTTTTTGTATCACCCACCGTTGTGAATGTAAGTATCTGTTGTGAAGGTATGTAAGTACGTTGTGATTGGATGGTAATAACGGTATTAGCGGTAGGGTGTTACAAAACAAGATAATCGGTATGAGCTATTCAGTGTCTACCTGTGGAGTACTCTTCCGATGCTGCAAATGAACAAAATTGCTCCTGGTTGAACTTGCCAATATCAGGGTAGCGTGACTCCAACTCTATTATTGCTCTTGATTCAAGAGGATTTTACTTTTGATCTCTACTCTCACACTCTCCTCCGTTTTTGTGTATCTCTTCTGTGCATTGTATACTTTGTCTCTCTCGATGCCCCTTCTCCAGTTTTGCTTTTTTTTTTTTTATAGATGCAAGATTGAGTGAGTGGAAAGGGAATTCTAATCGTATTACGGTAAATGTGTCAACTATTTACAATAAAATAAATAAATAAAGATAAAAATAAACAAAATTAAGAAGATGGTGCACGTGGGAGGACAAAGTTTTCCAACAATCTGATATATTTTGTTATTCTTATCTCTATTTAGTGTGTAATCAAGAAAATAAAAAGTAGATAAAAATAAAGTAAATTAAGAAGACAAAAATATGGGAGTTGTTGGTAAGAGTAAAAAATGAACGTTTTTTTAGAGTGGGTAAATATTTATCTATAAAATAAAACTAAAAGAAAATAGAAATAGATATGATAAAACCACGCCTAATTCATGAATATTAAAAGGCTAGTATGTTCAATGTTTTCTTTTGTTGCCTACAAATATGGAAATGATAATAACAAAAAAGGAATAATAGATATAAAGGAAATGAAATGATAAAGTAAACTTAAACAACCAATGCTACAATCTTGTGAGAATAAAAAAAGCTAAATAATAAATTAAAAATACAAAAAGTGTAATCCTTGATAGAAGTCCTCGATAAATAGAAATTTAAATAATAAACTAAGCCAAATAACCAACGCTATAATATAATGAGAATAAGAAAGTAATAATTAAAAATAACTAAATGCAAAATGTGTAATCTTTGTGCCTTGAACTTGTGACCTCTAGTCTAAAATTAATTACAACTACCATCTCACCATAAAAGCTTGTGTGCACAAATAAATGAAAATATGGTAAAATATTCGGTGTCTACATGTACTAACTTCACTTAGCTAGTATTTAACTTACTATTTATTGTCACACAATGAATACTTCCCCTTATTATAAATTTATCTATAGATATGTATAACCTCACATAGCACCCCCTAATTTCCATAAATTACATTGTCACCTGCAGACGTTGTAAAGTGAGTGGTTAAACTGGTGTAAAATTAAAAGAAAAGAAATTAAAACTTAAATTAAACGTCGGGTTGCAAACAAATCCCGGTCGTGGTAGTATAGAAAAGTGTAAGCGACTGGATGTCGAACCGTGGGACTAATGTGCATATAATAGTACCTAAGCGTGTCACAAGAGGGGGGATTAATTGACTTGTATTATAAATAAAAAGGAAAGATAAAATAAACTAAGTTAATAGATAAATTAAATGGGACTCTGGTTCAGGTTAATATGATCAGATTGATTATGCTATCTCTACTGGTTTAATTATAATTTGTTTGGCAAAATTCCTCTTATTATCTTAAGGACTAAATCATAGCCTCAAAAGAACTCGTTTACCTAAAAATGCAAGGTTCTAATCAAGGTTCAAGCACAATACGTGTAAACGGACGGTTTAGATATGAGAAATTATTTATGCATCTGAAAATACTAACTTATTAAATCATAATAAGCTTTCTCCAAATTTACGGCTTAATTAACCTATCTATTTATCACCTGGTCTGATCAAAATAGACTTAGCAAGCAATTTAATAAACTCATGACATTTATTAAAATGGCGAGAGATAAGCTTTAAAACGCAACAAACTGTATTCAAATAAAACCAGTAAAAATATTGCATAATTAATACAAACACATAATAACCGTTCCCAGAGTATAAATATTCTAGCCTAACATATTAAATAGATAAACAGAAACAAGAGTAATAGAAATCATCTGTAGTCACTCCTGCATTCGTTCTGCTATTTTGTATACGTAGGACTAGAGGTGAATATGGTGGAAAGTGAAATAAAAATGGAGAAGACGGGAGGAGAGAAATGAGGTGAACGTGTGATGTGTGGTGAAGTGGTACGGTGATGGATTGTATGGGTGGTGGATGGATGTGTTTGGAAGCAGAAGTTACATGCGTTTATATAGGAGAAAGGAAGATTGAAGATAGAGCTGGATCACGCGTGAAGAGATTTGCTCATTGATTGCTCAGGGGACAGAACGCGTGAAGAGTAGATGGATAAGTTGCAGACAGGTCGACGGGCGAAGTCGACGAGCGAAGTCGACGAGCGAAGAAGAAAACTGTTTCGTGACTGATTTTAGTCACGACCGCCTCTGCATCCGCTCAGATCCATGTGGTTGCATGGTCTCACGTCCGCATGGTGTCCGCCCTTTCTTAGGCGGTTGTAAATTGTCTCCGCCCTAAGCGTCCGCCTGGTGACCGCCTGCCGTCCGCCTGGAGTCCGCCTGCAGTCCGCCTGGAGTCCGCCTGCCGTCCGCCTGGTATAGGCGGTTCCTTAGGCGGTTGTAAGCCTGACCGCCTCTAGCTAGGCGGTTGTGTAGGCGGTCACAAGTATGACCGTGACCTATTTTCCTTCATACTTCGACTGGCTCTAGATTCTTCGTTTGAACCCCGTTTTTTGAGCCGTTTGCGTCTATGCGTTTGTCTCTTCGTCTACTTTACTCCCAGCTTGGTTTTCCTCATGTTAAACCAATAAATTTTTGAGATAAACAATAAAACATAAACTAGAGGAAAACTAACTGAAGTGGAGAAATGAGCAAGAAAAGTGCTAATATTATATATGAAATACACCTATAAAACATGCTCATTTGGACACTTATCACACCCCCACACTTATCTTTTTGCTTGTCCTCAAGCAAAATCACGTAACAAAGTAAGTAGGGAATGCTCAATACTAACAAATATTATTATCAAGGGTAGGATAAACATGATCTTTTTAACTTATTGAGGAGTGTGAAAAATTAACCACTGGTGGCATAGGTGTGCTCAGGGTAAAAATAAAATATAGAGTTTCGGGGTATGATCCAAGGTACTTCAATGTTTCTTTTAGGTGACTCTGAGAACTTTTACCATGGCCAACTTCTCTCAAGAATGGGCATTGAGGAGAAAACAAAAGGAAAAATAGATTTATGCATTTGTTTCACTTTTGCATAAGGGATGAGAAAATGTAGGCATCACGCCTTTGTATTTAAGAACACTCAACTCTCTTTGTTGGTTACCAATGGTGTCTCTGTAACACCCCAACCAACATTAACACACTTACAATAAACTGCAGCGGAAATACAAACCTCATCACATTACTTAACTCGTTGGTGTTACACGCCGTTAGCCACCCACGTGGCTAACAAGGCTAATCCATATACATTGTACCGGTCTGATGGGCTAAATTCCCGAGCAACTACACAGTATTATCCCTTTCCATTAACAACAACAACAACATACACCTTTCAACTATACCAAGTATTTATAAATTGATGCCGACAACAATTTCGGTCTTACTACACCTACTGTATATATTTAACTTACAAGATTACCCATGTACATCGACTACCCCGTCCTACTCTCGAATGGCTCCAGCTCTTGTACCTGAATAAGAAAAGAAGAGAAAGGGTGGCCCCCAAGGGGCTCAGCACCTTTGCTGGTATGGTAATCCCGCAGCCCACATGCTACCGGGCCACGCACAACTAATTGTCGTCTTAGCATGCGGTTGATTATATTTAAATCATGCATGTAACAATAAACACACAACACTTAACATTTCGCCTCAATGGGCTCAACAACGGATAATACATCCTTACTTGATAAGTCACTCATGGTATTCATTATCCCTAGAGTGTTCCTCCTCTAATGGAGCTACTTCCTTAATAGACGACACTTACCCTTAAATCGGGTTATCCTTAAACGCCTCTTATCACAAACTGGGATTCATTTCCATGATCCACATACTCCACGTTTTACAACATATAACATACACTACATAACAACACATAACAACACTTGCACGTTTCAACGTGTACATCATAACATCACAATAGATATTACATCACAAACAAAATACATAACATAGCGGGAATGGTTCTCTTAGGAACCGACCCAAACATTGTTTATACACTGGTGAGCCTAGAGAATGTTGCCAGTCTCATGATAAGCTCGTTATACAATAACAACAACACTCATTACCGTCCTAATAGTCGGACGAGTAACTTAAGTTAAGGCGGTTCGGGTTTGGAGGCCCGAACACACCACACAAACACATGTTCCCCCTAAACCGATCATAAGTCAGAATAGCTAAGCTTTGGAATAAGCTAATGGGAGATCATAACCCGTGAGGGAAACAACCATAACAAAGAGAAGGGTAAGGCTAAAAAGGATACCCTCTCCCAAACAACGCGCGACCGGCCAAACCGGATTCCTCACCACTGTTAGTACATACTTACTTTAGATATTAGTTAGAACCCCACTATGGAGTCTATCATAACTACACACCATACAGTTACAACTGGGTTAAACACACACAAGGGAGATCCCTACATTCACATACACATATCACACAATTAACACACGCATAGCCGTGATTAGTACGTCCCATGGTTCGGGTCGTTTACTCCGAATACCGAACTCTCGTGTGATCCTAGACTTAGTTAACTAAGGTTAACACTTCCGAGGTTAAATGGTATCGGAGTTGTACACGCCACATAAATGAATTACTGTAAACTCATTACGTGTTTAATCTTACAACGTGGCAAACATACAGAAAAACACATTGGCATACAAGCCGGTGTAATCCGGTAGGACATAGGTTGCAAGAAAACCATACCTGTCACCGGAGTCCACTTTACCACGTCCACTTACGTTCCTCGAGCAATTCTCAAACAACTGATAACATTACATGTATTTTTATTAACATCGGGGTAACATGATTGTTTAAAGTCTAATGCTTATAACTTTTCCCCGTTAACTTAGTTGAATAACTTCACATTTTAACTTATTTTACCTTTACATTTTAATACAACTTTTCACTTACTTGATTGTCATTATAACCCACCTAATATGTCTTAAACAACCTTATTACATCATTACCTAACAATCCCCATCATTACATATCATCTCATAACCTTAAACAAATTTTTTTTTTTACATACTTTGGGCCGTCTGACCCACCGTCCGACCCACAACTGGGTCGGACCGTTCCAGAAACTTTTCCCGTCTTTTAAATACACATGTCCGACCCATGTCCGACCCAACCATCTGGGTCGGACCATTCCAGAGACTTAGAGCACACATGTCCGACCCATGTCCGACCCAACCATCTGGGTCGGACCATTCCAGAAACTCCAACGGGTGACTTAAAGAGGCTGTCCGACCCACCCTGGGTCGGACCACTGGGTCGGACAACATCAGAAGTTGTCCAAAACTTGTCAAACTTTCTCCAAACTTTTCCTCAAGCCTCCTAATGTGTTCTAACATCATTTGGCACTTCAAACACACCCTTAGCCATGTACTAGACTCTTTAAATCACACACCAAAACCATTTTATCATTCACAAATTTCTTACAAAATTCCTAGCACTTGGAATGTTTTCTCCTTAAGATTTCTAGGTGGTATTTCACCTATAATGACCACTATACCAAGGTGTTTCCTCTACACCTTAACATCACCTCTCAAACTTCTTTTCTTACTAACTAAATATCCTTTTCCACATCTTACCTAAACATCACTTCTTCCTTGTACATCAACATTTCTAAACCTTTAACAACCTTCTCCAAGACTTAAATACATTCTCAAAACACACATTGAATCCCTAGAATTTCCAAGACAATACCAAAGTCCTTGTAGCACATTAGAACACCTCTAAAACATGTTTTCTCTCTTAGTAAAACATTTGTTCACCTTTAACACTTCCTAGTTCACCCAAGTTCCTTTAAGCACTTACAACTCCTTATACATTATACAAATTTTGCCATGGGTTCTCTTGTATATACTCACATCCAAACACTTAGGTTTTTACCTTATTTCATTCAAGAACACCTAAAATCCATCAAACACATTTTTATACACAAACTTCACACATTTAGCACTACATCACAATATAGTGCATAACTTAAATTGCTTGGCACTTAGGCCCTTAAATAACATGGCTCTTAGGCCCTTAAATTGCATAAACCTTAAACACTGAATTTCCCACATAAATAATGCCTTTAACCTGCAAATACACCCAACAATACATATGCCCTTGAATAACTCCTTGAGAGCATTTTACTAGCTCATTCACCATTGGCTCCTTAGATCATTTTAACAAGCAATCAAGCTCATTTTCCTAAGGCATTTAAATTACATTGAGGTAGTTTGTTTACCTCTTTTTCTCACAAACTTCTTTCTTGTTTCCTTGTAAAAACCGGTAAGCTTAGTTGCTTGTCAACTTCTAAACATTACAAAAACAATGTGATGAGTATTCAAGCTCCAAGCTTAATCTCATTATAAACCCTAGGTTTTACATTGTTCAAAGAGCATTAAGATAGTTGTTTTACCTTGGTCTTTGAAGAGAGTTTGAATATCTATGAAGAGAGGACTCCACCAAGTCCTTGAAAGATTCAAATGGAGCTAGAACAAAGCAACACAATGAGCACCATTAATGGTGATTTTCGGACATTACACAAACATGAAGGAAATGTCATTTTTCTTTGAGTTTCCTTACCTTGAAGCAAAGGAGAACAATAATATGTGAGAAGGTGAGCTCAAGCTCCTTCAATGGTGAATATCCATGGCACCAAAATTGAGTTCTTGAAGATTTGAAAAGATAGAAATGTAGAGCTTGGTCTAACTAGAAGAAAGGTGGTCTTGAAATTAAATTTGGATCATGGAGCTAGAAGTTACAAGTGAAAGAAGATGGAGAATGGTATGGTTTGCTGTAGCAAAACCGATGGAGTTTGGGAGAATATGAAGAAGGCTACGGTGGGTGTGAGTGGGAAAGAAAGAATGAAGATTGGAATTGCTTTTGGAAGATATTTACATGTTATAAAGGTAACTTCTACCTTTCACTTACTTTTCCTTCTTTCTTTAATTTTTACTAGCTCATGGTGGTGAGTCACCACATAATAAAACCGGCCCCCATATAATTAGAAGGGTGTTTTGGTCTTTTTTTTACCAATTTAACTACTTATGATAACATATGTTACAAACTAGCTTATAAAAATCACTATTCACAAAAACAAGGCACATAGAAGTGAAATTTTTGATTTCCCATTGATATAGACTTCCAAATGTGATACTATATAGTACACATGTTAATTAAAGAGTAATGATGGACATTTAGCCATTCAAAACTCATTTACAAGACAATTTTTCAAAAATGTGCTTTAAGACTCCTTAAAGCACATTTTGTGTTTTAACTTGTTTTCAAGCTTGGTTTTCTTTAGTAATTGATTTAATATGTTCATTAACATATAAAGAAGGTATAGGTATGACCATTAGGTCTTATACAAATTTATTCCAAGCTTAGAGCACATTTTGCTCTTATTGACTTTAAGGTATTTTCTTGTGTTTTGTTTGGTTTCATTGTCTACCAAGGTTTCCTAAGGACTTAATTAGCCTTATTAAATCATACTTGAATATTATTAAGTCTTGGTAGGCTCTTTGGGTCCTAACCAAGCTCGCTCATAGCTTAGAGCATGTTTTTGCTCAAACTGTGTCTTAATGCTTTATTGCATTTTACTATGGTTTAAACTGTTCACTGATGTTTCTAAGGCACTTTTTAGCCTTTACATACCATAGTTTGATATTTAAACCACATATCAAGGTTTGGGGTATTTCAATCTACCCCCCTTAAAAGAACTTTGTCCTCGAAGTTTACACTTCCCTCACATCTTGGATTAGAATACGGGGATTACTTATAGAGATAAAACTTCCATAACCAAACACACTTTACATCACAACCTCGGACTTAATGGTCCGGGCAACACATTCACATCCACACATAACATAACATATTCACACGATAACCTCGGACTCAATGGTCCGGGTATCTTAACAACACTTACACATACATAAACCCCTTTGACTCACTGGTCTTGGGTAACATAACAACATTTAGACACATAGGTCTATGTAACACAACACATTTAGACTCATAGGTCTTGATAGCATACACTTTAGGAGATCAAAGCCAAAATGACATTTGTCACACATACCACACAACATGTCATAGCATGTATAGCAAACAAAAATATCTTTGATATACACTATGATCCCGTAGAACCCGGTCGCGATGGACACCTTCCGTCCCCATGCCTTTGGGAGATCAAAACAATCACTTAAATTTGAAATTTTTCCTTGTGAGGTTAAGTAAGAAGACTTTAATTATATAAAGTATCTATCAACGTTTTATAAATACCAATTGAAAATCCTTTTGAAACACACAACTCCAAGTCCAACTTAAGCTCTTTGCTTCTTTTCTTAGCGTGGTTATTTGTGACCACTTATAGGGAGTTTCAAGAGTCATCCAACCCTGATGTGATCAGCATCAGTGTCGAACTATCCTTCCACCCCAATTTATGTTCGGCTTCCCTTGATCGCATGCAAATCAAGTTCCACTTCCCCACTTCATTTTCAAGCACCAAATAAATCACTCATTTCCAATTTTCTATCTTTTAAATCATTCTAGTCATGATCATAACATCTCCAAGGGATAGAACTTCGTCTATCAGTTATTTCCATTCACTTTAATGTTGTTACCTAGGGAATCTTATTCTCACTAGGTTCTATGTCGGTTTCATACCCTTTCATGCATCACTATATAGTATATATATATATACACATATATTTTATCAAAATACAACACCTGGTTTTACATTTATACACTGTCGGGGCTTTTGTTCCCCGGGAGTTTCTCTACTCCCACACTTGCACTATCACACACAATTGTCAACAAATACACACACACTTATCACAATGGTATTCGCATCTTCTGTGCGCAATCACCACAATTAAACGATGAATGAATGCGTATGTTTACATAACATACACACCAATCATTAAAACAAATTATTTTGTGCTATGCACAACATAAATCACGTACACTTGTACGGTAATACACACTGAGTGGTTTTGCGCTTTACCCCCCTTAAAAGGGATTACGCCCACGTAATCAATCACTAAACATTGGCTTATAATGTTCTGCCGTCGTGAAGTGTTTTAACTTCCACGCGGTCTATTACACAATGGATTCCGATTAGAGGATCTTAACCATATTGGCGGTTTAGTTCCTAAACCAAGAATTCTCATTGGAGTTTGTTTAAACTCTTAGTTGGTTTCGATTCTGGCCTGTTAGGCTTCTAGGCGTTAATAATTAGCCATCCACTCATGTTCACCATGTACATTCAACACTTGAATCACTGGCTCACTAGTTTCTGCTGCGAAACTCTAGTAGTTGTAGAGCTTAATTGCCCTTTTTTTTGTTATTCTTACTGTATTGTACATCCCCCCATATATCACCTTTATCTTGGTAATAATGGTTTTCTCAACCGACGCGTGGTATCTCTTACCGTTAGCGAATTCGGTGAGTTATAAACTTCCTATCCACTTCCATAACAATTTACTGTGTATACAGCTATGTATTTCACAATGATTGACTTGTTCCCTTCCGACTTACTGTCGGTTGAGATTGAGCTACTACCTAGTGTGTAGTGCTCTCTCAGCTATTTACAACATTTGGGGTATATTCCATACCGGTATTTGGCAGTTAGTGCTACTGTAGTCACTTACTGTTAATCATGCCTCCACATTTGGTTTTGTACAAGTACTCCTTTATTGGTGCGGTCTTGCATTTCCTATGCATCGGCCATTATAACATTATTGCTTCACAATTAACATGTTTCCAATTCCTAGCTATCCCACTCGTTCATTACTGCGCAAGTGCAATACCAAAACACTCAGTCATACAGAGTGCAGAGGCGTAAACTCTTGACAGTAAATCCCTTATGTGATTGCAGTAGGAATTCACACTGAGTTCCTTATCACATAGTACCGACCATTGGCTTATTGCCCAGTCTGTGTATCATCACTTGCTTGCATGTCCATTGAGTTTAACTCATAACTGGTCTTATCCGCCACATCATTATTGAACAACACTTATATAACGGTCGCTTACTGCGCACCGTGCTTATTGTATAACACTAACTCACATCGTATTTATTGTCACATTAACTTCCACGCATATACTTACATCACTCGTATTATGGTTTGTCATTCTTTTGGATGACTACTGAATACTCCTGGAGCGTTGCTCACTCGAGTCTCAAACCGATGTTATTTAGCTCGGTGCTTCACTTTATACACACATACTACTAAGCTAACTGCTCACTTTCAATAATAACATCGTCCATCCTTAACATATTTCTGAACTTGATTCACATAACTACCGCTTCTGCGGTCTCACAATATCGAGAGGTATCCCCACTCTTAATGCAGTGGTTCGTTTACCACTCTATTCACTTATATAACATAAACTTCTACAATCAATCTAATTTTCATAACACATTTTATTTGTGGCTTATAAGCCTTACTGCCTTGAGCTGCGCTCATTGTAGGCTGTCCACACATATGTACTTCTCTGTACAACATTACATGGTTTGGATATTATATTGAGCTCCATGACAAGGTCGTTGCATTCCGTTTCCTTTCATGGGATGCCCCTTAGGATTGTCAGTCCGTCTCCTGACAACTTATGTCTAAACTGGGTGTTAATTTCAACCCTTGTGTTTTTGTCATGTCATTTCGTGCAACAATTGTTGATGCGAACACCCTTCAAGGATTGCTCCTGGGTGTTGTTAAGTTATGCCTTTACATCAGGTTTGCACTTATTGGTGCATTCCGTTAGCCATGCCGTTTGCGTTCTTAACTGGCTTATTATCTCCTCCTGTGAAGATCAGCATTTCCTGGTAGTGTAGGTACCCATTCCGGGAGTTTCATCCCGTTCATTGCACACTAATGTGTCCACATTAGGCATCTGCCTTGCCATGCACAGGCTGGGTCTCCGTTCCAGCTATCATGTTTATCCCTAGGGATCCTTAAGACATATGTGATGTCTTTACATAACAGTTAGTGCACTTCGCACCTCCTGACTCTTGAACATTTCCTTGAAAATGAATTCACTAATTCCCTTAGTCTAGTTATCTTAACTGAGTTCCTTAACTTCAACTACTCCTTGTAATCCTTAGCTCTTGTTTGACTCATGCTGCTGACCGTAGACGGAGTCGACTACTTCCCGTGTTTCGGACTCCACTCGTATACATATGTGGGGTACCATACTGATACATTGCTACTTACCCAACTAACCCATAAGTAGGTCTGCCAGGCCCACAAGCTCCTATCGGAGTGCGGTCGTCCCACAATTCAGTTGGTACACTCGTAGTGTCCGTCACACGCCTAGGTGAAGTATTCTGTTGTCAACTCCCTTATATTGTCCCGTGACAATATTCATTCCATGCTTCCCGAACTTAATCGAGGGAAAGTTTATCCATTGTTGAATTCTTATCAACTGCCCTTGGTTTTACTGGTTTGGTTTAAAAGAAGGTTAGAAAGAAGTGTTGGTTTGAAGGAAAATTTGGTTTTGAAAAGAAAAGGGTTTGAGTAAATCTGAGTTTGAAAGAAAATCTTCATGGTTCCACAACATCTTCTTACCTTAACCATGTCTAGCTCCTTGCTGACTGGTGTACTTACAATTACAGGGGTTAGGCTAACAGGCTCTTCCACTGTTATGACGATCACATTTAACTTTCTAGTACTTTACTAAGTACTTTGTAGTGGTTATAAATTTCCCGAACAGCCCTGTTATAGCAGCACTTGCTATGGCAAGTGCGCCATGCTAACTGGCTATCGGTTTAACACATACCGGTTGTGGTATTGTTTTTACCCATACTGTCATCAGTGGCCTTGTTGGCCCTCACTGATCTTACTGCCTTGGTAAATACTCTTCTAGGTGATTTCTCACTGTCTTCACGTGATAATCACTAACTAGGGTGTTTCCCATTCTGGAAGACCCCTTTTTTTTATTGTTTCCTCTTCGTAGCTCGTTCCACGCATTATCATGGTTACTGAGACTTGTCTCTTGTTTGGGCACTACGTTGTAGTTCCTTTGTCGGTTGGTATACCGTTGGTGTATTATTTATCAACTGTGGTTCCGTAGACACTCGTCTCGGGTTTCATGAATCCACTTCTTGCCTGTTGCACGGTCGATGCGTTGCAAGCTGGTTACTCTCGACTGCTCTGCATGTCGACCCAGGTTGCCGGAAATTCTATTCTCCTATACACAAGATTCTTCATTCTTCGCTGTTGCATGCGGTTAACATTGTTCAGATGGGAACCGTCTCCGGGATTCCCTATTTTCGGGATCTACCGTATGACAGATTCTCCGTACCTTAAAAGGTATTTAATAACAGCCAGATCGGGTATTCCCGAGTAAGAGTGAACCTTCATCTCTCTGGCATTGATTCCCAAGTTATATAACAGGGATTGTGGAGGGTGGGAAGGATATTGTAGGTTTCCAGTACACACTGGTTACCTAACTAGCGTATCTCTCACGCTATCACTCAACCCTTAACCCAAAGTACTAAAATCCTAACTCGGTACTTCCTAAGCTCGGTAATTCAGTCATCAGAGCGATACTTCGCTCTGATACCACTTTTTGTAACACCCCATCCAACATTAACACACTTACAATAAACTGCAGCGGAAATATAAACCTCATCACATTACTTAACTCGTTGGTGTTACACGCCGTTAGCCACCCACGTGGCTAACAAGGCTAATCCATATACATTGTACCGGTCTGATGGGCTAAATTCCCGAGCAACTACACAGTATTATCCCTTTCCATTAACAACAACAATAACATACACCTTTCAACTATACCGAGTATTTATAAATTGATGCCGACAACAATTTCGGTCTTACTACACCTACTGTATATATTTAACTTACAAGATTACCCATGTACATCGACTACCCCGTCCTACTCTCGAACGGCTCCAGCTCTTGTACCTGAATAAGAAAAGAAGAGAAAGGGTGGCCCCCAAGGGGCTCAGCACCTTTGCTGGTATGGTAATCCCGCAGCCCACATGCTACCGGGCCACGCACAACTAATTGTCGTCTTAGCATGCGGTTGATTATATTTAAATCATGCATGTAACAGTAAACACACAACACTTAACATTTTGCCTCAATGGGCTCAACAACGGATAATACATCTGAAAATACATAATTTGGTTCCTCCCATCTCACGAACTAACAGAACACCGGGACGTATAGTGGTTCGGCCATAATCCAGCCTACATCCACTTATTGACAATATCTTTATTACTTCCTTTGTTATTACAACTTTAGAGAGCTTTGTCGTGTTTTCTCTCTCTTCTAATCTTGTGTCCCCCTACAAATGAGCCCCCTATCTCTATTTATAGACTTTCTAGGGTGAGGTCTATCTCTTCACCCTTGTACATGTGTTATCACTTTATTAGAGCAACCTTCTTTATTTTGGCACTCCTCTCCATGTAAAGCCTTCCGGTCTAATAGTGTAGGATGTGGGATTCGGTCATAGAGCACGGGGCCGGAATACGGGACCCGGTCATAGAGTGCGGGGCCGGAATATGGGACCCGATCATGGAGTGCGGGGCCGGAATATAGGACCCGATCATGCGGCCTAGGACCCGGATTGATGCTTGGTGCCCAAATTGGAGCCTGAACAGGGTCCTGAAGGAGGCTCATGGTCTGGGCCGGGGTCTAAGGTGTGGACCGCTTTGACCTCTTGTCTTCGTCACATTCTTGCCCTTCTCATCAGTCCCACAAGTTCTACTTTTGGTACTTAAAAAAGTGGAACTTACAAAAAGGAGAGATAGAAATTTACACATTTTCTCCTTTCTCCTATCCCCTAGTCCCACAAGTTCTTTTTTCTTTAGCTTTTACAAAGAAACATGAACTTACAAAAAATCGGTACAATCAGTACAATCAAAAGTCCCACAAGTGTCCTTCTTCTGAATCTGACAAATTGGAAATTCTGGGACATAAATTTTTGAGATAATATATCTTGATGGATGGATCCCATAATATCCCTTGATGGATAGATTCCCTGACGCTCTGATATTAATATTTTAGAAAGCCAGAAATCCAGAAGTCCATAATAAGATCTTCATAAAGAAGACCAATGGTTCTTTTAATAAGAACCATTCCCTTTTTGAAAGGGTGAAATAATATGATGATCAAGTCTTTGCTTATGTTAGCCAAAGGATGATAATTCCCTTAAACGGTGAACAAAGATAATATATTTTCCCAACTTTGCTTATGCTAGCCAAAAGGATGGTACTTGTGATTTAAGTATGGTGCGGCGTCCCACACCTAACAATTCACCCATTACAGGCGACCAGAGCTCCTGATGGATCCAGAGATGGGTTTTTGGTTGGCACGTTGGCCGGGCATGATAGCCCAAGTTGGCACGTTGGCCGGGCATGATAGCCCAAGTTGGCACGTTGGCCGGGCATGATAGCCCAAGTTGGCACGTTGGCCGGGCATGATAGCCCAAGTTGGCACGTTGGCCGGGCATGATAGCCCAAGTTGTTACTTTCAAGGCATGATAGCCTGCCGCTCGTTGGCGGGTGCTTTCTTTTTTCTTTCAAGGCATGATAGCCTGCCGCTCGTTGGCGGGTGCTTTCTTTTTCTTTCAAGGCATGATAGCCTGCCGCTCGTTGGCGGGTGCTTTCTTTTTTCTTTCAAGGCACGATAGCCTGTAATGTGTTACTTTTCATCAGAGGGCCTATGAAAGCGCCATGGACTTTTTATAATAGTTTTGATCTTTTTGCTGATATAGAATTTTACAACTATCCTCACTCTTGGGGCCTCCAGAATAAAAAATATTTCCAAGTGGAAGCTTGGGGAATGTGACGAAGACAAGAGGTCAAAGCGGTCCACACCTTAGACCCCGGCCCAGACCATGAGCCTCCTTCAGGACCCTGTTCAGGCTCCAATTTGGGCACCAAGCATCAATCCGGGTCCTAGGCCGCATGATCGGGTCCTATATTCCGGCCCCGCACTCCATGATCGGGTCCCATATTCCGGCCCCGCACTCTATGACCGGGTCCCGTATTCCGGCCCCGTGCTCTATGACCGAATCCCACATCCTACACTATTAGACCGGAAGGCTTTACATGGAGAGGAGTGCCAAAATAAAGAAGGTTGCTCTAATAAAGTGATAACACATGTACAAGGGTGAAGAGATAGACCTCACCCTAGAAAGTCTATAAATAGAGATAGGGGGCTCATTTGTAGGGGGACACAAGATTAGAAGAGAGAGAAAACACGACAAAGCTCTCTAAAGTTGTAATAACAAAGGAAGTAATAAAGATATTGTCAATAAGTGGATGTAGGCTGGATTATGGCCGAACCACTATACGTCCCGGTGTTCTGTTAGTTCGTGAGATGGGAGGAACCAAATTATGTATTTTCATTTGGCGCCGTCTGTGGGAAACGAACAGCCTAACCAGCAACCACGATTCCATTTTCCATTTTGGTTCGGTTCTCGATTACGCTCATTGTCAATCCGCAATCCTTGATTAAGCTCATTGTCAGATCGATCGGAATTGGTAACACCTGCTCTTCGAAATAATATGTGTGGTACGGTTCATCGAAGAACAAAACCAAAGGAAACGGAGATTTGACATCACCAGAACGGAATCGCTGAGTTCAAGTGATCAAAGCGGCATCCGACTCTCGATGAAGTTTTCTCTTAATGAAACATTAAGATGCAAACGGTGAAGAAGGATCGATCGAAATAGCGACCGGAACAGGAAATTCTCGACAAGATCAAAGTAAAGTAAAATCGAAAATTATCCCTTCAGAAACAATCAACGGGAGATCGCAAGAGTTTGGTGCGACAATAGGTCCAATGCGATAGAGTTTTCGCCGTCCAAAAAGGCGGATTCGCTTCAAGCTCTTCTGCCCGAAACCACGATTCACAATCCACGGTTCTACTGCACGAAATTCATGTTTCGGAAGACCTTCATTGAAGAAAAAAAAAGAGCTAGAAAGTTCGACATCAAGATCGGTTCCTCGAGGACATCGCGGTAACAAACAAAAATTTCGACGAAACATCTGAGGAATAATAGATGTCAAGAAAATCGATGGAAGTAGGAGTAGACGACCTAACTGCAATATAGCATTCGGAAGTTTTGATCTGTTTGAAATAAGAAGCCTATCCGCAGAAAATATCAGAGATTCGTAGGAGTCAAAGGAAGCAAACAGGCAAGGCGGAAAAGAAACGGCGAACGGCTGCAAATAGCTGATAACCTTCTGAAGACAATAAGATAGATCAATGACGAAGGAATTCGTAAATCTATCAGACGACCAATCGAGGAATCCTGAAGCGACCGGATTAGAAAATCCTGGAAGTTCTTATCCCAATCGCTTCCGTTCATAAGAAGAAATCGCTAGCTTTTTTCAACAACAGAAAATAAGATATAAAGAATCAAGATCAAACTCCCGGAGATTCGAAGATTTGATTCTCTCAGGCTCAAAACACATTTCGGAATGAAGATTGGTGAAATCATCACACACAAACCGCGATTATGTCATAAGCCTCGGGTAATTCAATTGAAGAAATGTTTGATCGGGAAATAAGGCAATTATCCACCGGTGGAAACCGCGAGCGATCTCGAGTCTCGATCATCAAGGGGACAAGCGAATAACAAATTTAAGGTTGGAGCGAGCCGAAAGAGTGTTGATCTTCACTTCAAGAAGTGGCAAATTCTCGGACTTCAAGATGGGCACATCACTCAAAATATTGCGAAAAGTTGTTCCGGCTAACTCTAAAGGGAGACTTCTCATTTCTGGCCTACGATGACTTCTATGTCATTACTTCGACTTTTCCTGTATTTTCCTCATTCTAACCAATTTTTACCCCAGGTTTTATGATAGCAAGGCTTGAAAGTGAAGATCGCCTTGAGGCCGGCATCGACCGGGCGTATCTTCTTCCAGCCTAACGTCATGCGCAATGACTCCGGCAACTCAATCGACGTTGGTGCGAGCAATGTTTCAACCCTACGTGACTTTGGCCGCATCTCAGTCCATCCGGGCTGCATTATCGGGCATCCTTCAGACAGGGAGCAAATTCGCCACGACCAGGCCACAACCGATCGATCGTCTCCAATACAACGACCGGCCGATAACTATTTAAGTCCAGTGACCAGGCGTGGCCTCGATGATTCTCACCCAATTCGGTCGATTGTGCTCAAAAGAACAACTTCGCCGGACCGGAAGGCGGCTCGACCGCAAGCTCGGCCGCATATCAGCCCATGGCCGGAGGACAATTTAATTTCTCTGGCCGCACAGATTACCTTGGCCGCAACAATTCCTCTGGCCGCACCAGATTACCTTGGCCACAACAATTCCTCTGGCCGCACCAGATTACCTTGGCCGCAACAATTTCCTTGGCCACAACAATTCCTCTGGCCGCACCAGATTACCTTGGCCGCAACAACTTCTCTGGCCGCAACAATTCCTCTGGCCGCACCAGATTACCTTGGCCGCAACAATTCCTCTGGCCGCACCAGATTACCTTGGCTGCAACAATTTCTCTGACCCAGAAAAGGGGAATTCGTTCAAAGTTTAGCAAAAGGAGAAAAATACGATTATGCGAAGAATTTGGCAAAGATTGGCAAAGATTGGAGTGACGCCAGAGACAAAATTCCTCGGCCGCATCGACCTCTTGGCCGGAGCAATTTCTTGGCCGCATCAGTTCTTGGCCGCATCGGCTACTTGACCGCATCGACTTCTTCGCCGCAACAATTTCTTAGCCGCATCGTGGCCGCAGCAATTTTTTGACCGACCTCTTGGCCGGAGCAATTTCTTGGCCGCACTCTTTGGCCGCATCTCAATCCATGACCGGAAGGCGATTCCACTCCCTTTGCTGCACCCTCAAGTACGAGGCCCAGGCAACAAGGGATTGCTCTTTTTTTTTCAAAGGCCAGAGGCGATGGAACAAGATTTAGAAAACGATTCCAGAAAGCTATTCAGGGAGTAAGTGCTATCAACATTGGTGACTCGCAACTGGGCGCAGCTCATAAGCAGGCGAAGGGAACCAGTCCGAAACTTTGAGATAAGTTCAAACTTTCCTATATCAGCTCGGTCATATAACTATCCGTAGTATAATCAAAAACTCAAAATAAGTGTTGAACTATGTTCAGATTTTGAATTGGTCACAATTTGCTATGGGTCTCCGATAGCTCATATTTCTTGCTTCCATATTCTTTGCTCCCCCTTAGAGATAGCTCCTGTACTTGAAACTTCTGCCTAAAGTAAAAACTATCGCTACGTATGTTGGCCTAAATATCTAAACCTTGACTGCCCCTGTCCAAAGTTTGTGTCATTCAGTCTATTTTTGAACTCAAACTGATGTTTTACCTAAATTTTACGACAGCTTCAAAATCTGTGAGTTATACCTCATTTTCGTTTCTGCATTTTTGACCTACTGGCACAATCCACTCTAAGTTTCATTACAAGAAACTTTGAAGATTTTTTGGCACTGTGTTTATCATGTAAGTTTCTGGTACAATCTTGATTTACTCACTGCCTTATGAAGATCAGATTGTGAATTTTTCAAGTTGAGTTAAATCAATTTTTTTGCTTCTGAGCATGGCATTAGCAAATTGTCGCTTCGGCTTTAAAACCAATAAGCCAAGTTTCAATCTGCTTTTAAAAAAAAACTCCTTCTGTTGAGCAATTTAGAGTAATGTAACTTCCAGCAGATCAAAGCGTTAAAAACTACTCTATTCTTTATCTATTTACTGCTACTACTCCAGTTTGATCACCTCAAGAAAAAGCTGCCATCATCTACAGATTTCTCACCTTTAAACTTTATCCAGTTTTAACCGACAACAAACCTTCAGCTTCATGGTACAACAATTCAAATCCTTGTTTGAAGAACACTTTTTCTTGTTACATTGTTTAAAATATACGATAAACATGAGTGTGTGATTAGTCTGATCAAATGGTTCAACTCCACCTGTCTTTTGTTGCTATTACCCATCCGGTTACTGCTATTATTTATTTTTCCTGAGTGATATTTTACACATGGGAGATCTGTTGCATAGACAGCTAGGCTTTTCTTTTGGTTTTTGCTGCTAGCTGATAAATAAACGTGCTAAGAATACTTTAGAGTTGTGAGAAATTATTTTGATTCTAGTTGAGTCTGTTTGAGCCTGATAGAGGTCTAGTAAACATACACAAATCCAGCGCAATGCAAACCTCTGCTCACCACCTTTCTTACTGCTAGGATAATGTTTGTATTCAACAGATTTTTACGGCCACAAAGAAGTATGCCAATCTGGTCCTTGCTGCTGGTACAAGCTTTGTTTTAATAGTTTTTCTGGCCAAAATTAATCTCTGCCTCTGTTCGTGTATGCTTATTCCTGCGAGAACTGTTCTCTGAATTTCTGATATAATCAATATTATGCAAGTTTTAATTCCTAAAGTTCTGATTGATCTAGACCCATTTGGCTTTTATTTTGGTCCCTCTGCCCATCCATAAGGAGTTATTCTTGATTTGCTGATAAGCTATATGCAAACAGATTTCTCGACTATAGACATTACTGCTGCTGCTGTTACCCAAAGCTTTATCCAGTTCCCTCAGTTCTGTTTAGACCTTTTTCTGTCTATATGCTTCAGATTCATCCAATTATTTTGCGCTGCCTTCTACGGCTAGTTTCTGATTTCGACTTTGCTCAGTTATTGTTTGAAAAAGCTTCCGCGGACAAGGATAATCCTGTATCCGCTATGGTTGTTGGTCTGATTTTGCTGTCATAATTACAAGCTAATGCGTACTCTCTTTCTGGTTCATTGACAAAAATTGATTAAGATAGTAAGTGGCTGAAAGCTGTCCACGCTTGATCATGAGTGTACGTACCAAGACATGTTCATCAAAGTTTGGGTATCTTAAAAGATTTAGTGATCTGCGTTAATAATACCTTTTGATACCTGCTTTTATATTCCTCCAGCAAAGAGTAATGCTGTCATTGCCTCAAATCCCTTGCCTTTGTTTAAATGCAGATTTGATAAACGTTTGTCTATAGCAGGCTTGATTGTGTTGAGCTACACTGCTTTAAATTACACAAAATTGAAATTGATGTTGAAATCTGTTGTATTCTTTACTGCTGCTATGGTCACCTAAAGCCAAAGTCATGTGTAGTCTTTAAACCTTGAGTTTCTGCTGATTAAGCTCTGAGGTAATAAGCAAGGATAGGCTTATCAACAGGACTATAGCAGTAACTCTTTTGCCTATGGAAATACTTATCTAGCAACAGCAGTTTTGCTTCGTTTACATAACAGTAGTGCGTGAGTTGATTTGCTTATGAATCTTTCTTACTTCTGATATTACTTACCTACCTCTGATAGGAGCTGAAACTGCTTTTGTTATGCTGCTTAAAGTAATGCTACTGTTGTTACATGTATGCTCTATCTAATCACAGATGTGTATATGTAAAACGTCGACTAAAGTTTTTCAGCCTCATGGCTCCAGAGCATGCACTTTGGGCCATTTCCCCTCAGAATCCTGCTGCTTCGGTAAGACAGAGAGCAACAATTTGATACACTGGTGGCAAAGATGTTTAAGAATCCTCATTCACAGATCAATTGAACAGATAGCAGACGTGGAGAATCAGAAGCGACCAAAACAACTACACTATATATTCCCTTTATGGTGTTGAGTCAGATGGATACCCAACAAGAAGTATTCAGCATATTGGGCATCCACGAGTTTACAACAAGATTCAGTTCGACACCTAATTTTAAAAAGGCAGCTTGGATTTGTCTCCGACAAATAACATTTTAAATGCTGCCCCGGCCAACAGACACTACACCAAAGGTCCGAGCAACGTGCTGGTCTAAGGCCGGACAAAGTTTCAAAGATTCATACCACTTTTGTGCAAGCTGCATCAACGTTAACCCCAAGCTTCCACTTGGAAATATTTTTTATTCTGGAGGCCCCAAGAGTGAGGATAGTTGTAAAATTCTATATCAGCAAAAAGATCAAAACTATTATAAAAAGTCCATGGCGCTTTCATAGGCCCTCTGATGAAAAGTAACACATTACAGGCTATCATGCCTTGAAAGAAAAAAGAAAAAGCACCCGCCAACGAGCGGCAGGCTATCATGCCTTGAAAGAAAAAGAAAGCACCCGCCAACGAGCGGCAGGCACATGCCTTGAAAGAAAAAAGAAAGAAGCACCGCCACGAGCGGCAGGCTATTCATGCCTTGAAAGTAACAACTGGGCTATCATGCCGGCCAACGTGCCAACTGGGCTATCATGCCCGGCCAACGTGCCAACTTGGGCTATCATGCCCGGCCAAGTGCCAACTTGGGCTATCATGCCCGGCCAACGTGCCAACTTGGCTATCATGCCCGGCCAACGTGCCAACCAAAAACCCATCTCTGGATCCATCAGGAGCTCTGGTCGCCTGTAATGGGTGAATTGTTAGGTGTGGGACGCCGCACCATACTTAAATCACAAGTACCATCCTTTTGGCTAGCATAAGCAAAGTTGGGAAAATATATTATCTTTGTTCACCGTTTAAGGGAATTATCATCTTTGGCTAACATAAGCAAAGACTTGATCATCATATATTTCACCCTTTCAAAAAGGGAATGGTTCTTATTAAAAGAACCTTGGTCTTCTTTATGAAGATCTTATTATGGACTTCTGGATTTCTGGCTTTCTAAAATATTATATATCAGAGCGTCAGGGAATCTATCCATCAAGGGATATTATGGGATCCATCCATCAAGATTATTATCTCAAAAATTTATGTCCCAGAATTTCCATTTCAGATTCAGAAGAAGAAGACACTTGTGGGACTTTTGATTGTACTGATTGTACCGATTTTTTGTAAGTTCATGTTTCTTTGTAAAAGCTAAAGAAAAAGAACTTGTGGGACTAGGGGATAGGAGAAAGGAGAAAATGTGTAAATTTCTATCTCTCCTTTTTGTAAGTTCCACTTTTTTAAGTACAAAAGTAGAACTTGTGGGACTGATGAGAAGGGCAAGAATGTGACGAAGACAAGAGGTCAAAGCGGTCCCACCTTAGACCCCGGCCCAGACCATGAGCCTCCTTCAGGACCCTGTTCAGGCTCCAATTTGGGCACCAAGCATCAATCCGGGTCCTAGGCCGCATGATCGGGTCCTATATTCCGGCCCCGCACTCCATGATCGGTCCCATATTCCGGCCCCGCACTCTATGACCGGGTCCCGTATTCCGGCCCCGTGCTCTATGACGAATCCCACATCCTACACTATTAGACCGGAAGGCTTTACTGGAGAGGAGTGCCAAATAAAAGAAGGTTGCTCTAATAAGTGATAACACATGTACAAGGGTGAAGAGATAGACCTCACCCTAGAAAGTCTTAAATAGAGATAGGGGGCTCATTTGTAGGGGGACACAAGATTAGAAGAGAGAGAAAACCACGACAAAGCTCTCTAAAGTTTGTAATAACAAAGGAAGTAATAAAGTATTGTCAATAAGTGGATGTAGGCTGGATTATGGCCGAACCACTATACGTCCGGTGTTCTGTTAGTTCGTGAGATGGAGGAACCAAATTATGTATTTTCAACATCCTTACTTGATAAGTCACTCATGGTATTCATTATCCCTAGAGTGTTCCTCCTCTAATGGAGCTACTTCCTTAATAGACGACACTTACCCTTAAATCGGGTTATCCTTAAACGCCTCTTATCACAAACTGGGATTCATTTCCATGATCCACATACTCCCGTTTTACAACATATAACATACACTACATAACAACACATACAACACTTGCACGTTTCAACGTGTACATCATAACATCACAATAGATATTACATCACAACAAAATACATAACATAGCGGGAATGGTTCTCTTAGGAACCGACCCAAACATTGTTCATACACTGGTGAGCCTAGAGAATGTTGCCAGTCTCATGATAAGCTCGTTATACAATAACAACAACACTCATTACCGTCCTAATAGTTGGACGAGTAACTTAAGTTAAGGCGTTCGGGTTTGGAGGCCCGAACACACCACACAAAACACATGTTCCCCCTAAACCGATCATAAGTCAGAATAGCTAAGCTTTGGAATAAGCTAATGGGAGATCATAACCCGTGAGGGAAACAACCATAACAAAAGAAGGGAAGGCTAACTCTAAAAAGAAACCCTCTCACCCGCGACCGGCCAAACCGGATTCCTCACCACTGTTAGTACATACTTACTTTAGATATTAGTTAGAACCCCACTATGGAGTCTATCATAACTACACACCATACAGTTACAACTGGGTTAAACACACACAAGGGAGATCCCTACATTCACATACACATATCACACAATTAACACACGCATAGCCGTGATTAGTACGTCCCATGGTTCGGGTCGTTTACTCCGAATACCGAACTCTCATGTGATCCTAGACTTAGTTAACTAAGGTAAACACTTCCGAGGTTAAATGGTATCGGAGTTGTACACGCCACATAAATGAATTACTGTAAACTCATTACATGTTTAATCTTACAACGTGGCAAACATACAGAAAAACACATTAGCATACAAGCCGGTGTAATCCGGTAGGACACAGGTTGCATGAAAACCATACCTGTCACCGGAGTCCACTTTACCACGTCCACTTACGTTCCTCGAGCAATTCTCAAACAACTGATAACATTACATGTATTTTTATTAACATCGGGGTACATGATGTTTAAAGTCTAATGCTTATAACTTTTCCCCGAACTTAGTTGAATAACTTCACATTTTAACTTATTTTACCTTTACATTTTAATACAACTTTTCACTTACTTGATTGTCATTATAACCCACCTAATATGTCTTAAACAACCTTATTATATCATTACCTAACAATCCCCATCATTACATATCATCTCATAACCTTAAACAAATTTTTTTTTTACATACTTTGGGCCGTCCGACCCACCGTCCGACCCACAACTGGGTCGGACCGTTCCAGAAACTTTTCCCGTCTTTTAAATACACATGTCCGACCCATGTCCGACCCAACCATCTGGGTCGGACCATTCCAGAGACTTAGAGCACACATGTCCGACCCATGTCCCAACCATCTGGGTCGGACCATTCCAGAAACTCCAACGGGTGACTTAACAGAGGCTGTCCGACCCACCCTGGGTCGGACCACTGGGTCGGACAACATCAGAAGTTGTCCAAAACTTGTCAAACTTTCTCCAAACTTTTCCTCAAGCCTCCTAATGTGTTCTAACATCATTTGGCACTTCAAACACACCCTTAGCCATGTACTAAACTCTTTAAATCACACACCAAAACCATTTTATCATTCACAAATTTCTTACAAAATTCCTAGCACTTGGAATGTTTTCTCCTTAAGATTTCTAGGTGGTATTTCACCTATAATGACCACTATACCAAGGTGTTTCCTCTACACCTTAACATCACCTCTCAAACTTCTCTTACTAACTAAATCTCCTTTTTCACATCTTACCTAAACATCACTTCTTCCTTGTACATCAACATTTCTAAACCTTTAACAACCTTCTCCAAGACTTAAATACATTCTCAAAACACACATTGAATCCCTAGAATTTCCAAGACAATACCAAAGTCCTTGTAGCACATTAGAACACCTCTAAAACATGTTTTCTCTCTTAGTAAAACATTTGTTCACCTTTAACACTTCCTAGTTCACCCAAGTTCCTTTAAGCACTTACAACTCCTTATACATTATACAAATTTTGCCATGGGTTCTCTTGTATATACTCACATCCAAACACTTAGGTTTTTACCTTATTTCATTCAAGAACACCTAAAATCCATCAAACACATTTTTATACACAAACTTCACACATTTAGCACTACATCACAATATAGTGCATAACTTAAATTGCTTGGCACTTAGGCCCTTAAATAACATGGCTCTTAGGCCCTTAAATTGCATAAACCTTAAACACTGAATTTCCCACATAAATAATGCCTTTAACCTGCAAATACACCCAACAATACATATGCCCTTGAATAACTCCTTGAGAGCATTTTACTAGCTCATTCACCATTGGCTCCTTAGATCATTTTAACAAGCAATCAAGCTCATTTTCCTAAGGCATTTAAATTACATTGAGGTAGTTTTTTACCTCTTTTCTCACAAACTTCTTTCTTGTTTCCTTGTAAAAACCGGTAAGCTTAGTTGCTTGTCAACTTCTAAACATTACAAAAACAATGTGATGAGTATTCAAGCTCCAAGCTTAATCTCATTATAAACCCTAGGTTTTACATTGTTCAAAGAGCATTAAGATAGTTGTTTTACCTTGGTCTTTGAAGAGAGTTTGAATATCTATGAAGAGAGGACTCCACCAAGTCCTTGAAAGATTCAAATGGAGCTAGAACAAAGCAACACAATGAGCACCATTAATGGTGATTTCGGACATTACACAAACATGAAGGAAATGTCATTTTTCTTTGAGTTTCCTTACCTTGAAGCAAAGGAGAACAATAATATGTGAGAAGGTGAGCTCAAGCTCCTTCAATGGTGAATCTCCATGGCACCAAAATTGAGTTCTTGAAGATTTGAAAAGATAGAAATGTAGAGCTTGGTCTAACTAGAAGAAAGGTGGTCTTGAAATTAAATTTGGATCATGGAGCTAGAAGTTACAAGTGAAAGAAGATGGAGAATGGTATGGTTTGCTGTAGCAAAACCGATGGAGTTTGGGAGAAGATGAAGGGCTACGGTGGGTGTGAGTGGGGAAAGAAAGAATGAAGATTGGAATTGCTTTTGGAAGATATTTACATGTATAAAGGTAACTTCTACCTTTCACTTACTTTTCCTTCTTTCTTTAATTTTTACTAGCTCATGGTGGTGAGTCACCACATAATAAAACCGGCCCCCATATAATTAGAAGGGTGTTTTGGTCTTTTTTTTACCAATTTAACTACTTATGATAACATATGTTACAAACTAGCTTATAAAAATCACTATTCACAAAAACAAGGCACATAGAAGTGAAATTTTTGATTTCCCATTGATATAGACTTCCAAATGTGATACTATATAGTACACATGTTAATTAAAGAGTAATGATGGACATTTAGCCATTCAAAACTCATTTACAAGACAATTTTTCAAAAATGTGCTTTAAGACTCCTTAAAGCACATTTTGTGTTTTAACTTGTTTTCAAGCTTGGTTTTCTTTAGTAATTGATTTAATATGTTCATTAACATATAAAGAAGGTATAGGTATGACCATTAGGTCTTATACAAATTTATTCCAAGCTTAGAGCACATTTTGCTCTTATTGACTTTAAGGTATTTTCTTGTGTTTTGTTTGGTTTCATTGTCTACCAAGGTTTCCTAAGGACTTAATTAGCCTTATTAAATCATACTTGAATATTATTAAGTCTTGGTAGGCTCTTTGGGTCCTAACCAAGCTCGCTCATAGCTTAGAGCATGTTTTTGCTCAAACTGTGTCTTAATGCTTTATTGCATTTTACTATGGTTTAAACTGTTCACTGATGTTTCTAAGGCACTTTTTAGCCTTTACATACCATAGTTTGATATTTAAACCACATATCAAGGTTTGGGGTATTTCAATCTACCCCCCTTAAAAGAACTTCGTCCTCGAAGTTTACACTTCCCTCACATCTTTAAATGACTATTGGACAAACGCAAGATGAGCAGAGAGATTAAGCATTTAAGCACAAAATTCCACCGAAAGGGCACACTCCCCCACACTTAAATTGAACAATGTCCTCATTGTTCACCAGAAAAAAACAAGGGAAGGTTTTCAGAAGACCTTTTCGGTAAGTAGATAAAATAGAGATAACACAAAGATCACAAATAAATATTTAAGCACATAAATGCTCCTATGCAGTTTTTATTTAAAATAAAAGCATAATTAAAGAACTGGTACTCCCCTGATATTATTTTTGCTAGTTGTTAAAGGAGTTCCCCGACACTTGAGCTTCAGCTCAAGTAGCGTAGCTTGGTTGCAGTGTAGATATGAAGGTGCACCTGCATAAGACACTAGAAGCATCCATACTAAAAACGGGGTTAAAAGTTAGCAAAAATAAAATTTAAAGAGAACCTGAAAATTAAAAGAGCATAAAAGCAAATAAAATAAAAGTACATCCGGGTTGCCTCCCGGGAAGCTGCCCTTCTTTAACGTCTTTGGCTAGACGCCTGCTTCGTTATCCTGGATCAAAACAAAACGTTACCTCGGCATATAAAATAAGAAAATTAATACTCCACAAAATCTGATGTTTGAGGAGGTACTGCCGGGAACGTAGTTCTAACAGAAGACCCGGTGGTGATGATTGTTCTTCCTCAAATTGGAGGATGTAAACATCATCCTCTTGTAGGTGAGGCTCGTAGAAAGAACGCTGATCGATATCATCTTCAGAGAAAGTTGATTCTTCGAAGGTGATAATGGCGTTTTGTTTGGATATGTTGGCGGGAGGTGATGGCAATTCCTTCTCTTTATTTTCGAGGATGTAAGTATCCTCATCTTCTGGATAGAGCATAGAGAAGGATGGAAACTGACGGTAGGTGACCGTAGAGGGAAGAGAATAACTTACATCCGTAGTGGGGTGTTCTACCTCATGAATTATTTCGCTCGTTGGTTGTTGTTCTTGCTGAGCGAGTCTCTCCAGGTAGTCTGGTTGATCTTCTAACCAGAGTTGCTCTTGGAATATGAGACAATCCTCATAATCATGAGTTCCCCCACATACGGAGCAGTATAAATACTCTGAATAGCAAAACTCTTGTTCGAACACCTGTTCCATTTCCGTTTTTTTTTTGTGTTTTTGTATATAAAACGAAACTACTGAAAAAAAAATTAGAAAATAAAATGATTAGAAACAAACATAATAATAATATAAACAAAATATAAATTGAAGTAGAAACAGATTGAAGAAGTTGGAGCAGATTGGAGATGGGGGCGAACTCGCGCGCCTGTTCTTCTCTTCGGTATCGAACTGGAGCCCCAAACAGACTACTTAAAACGCGGCGTTTTTTTTTCTGAGTCAAAGGACGTCCGCGCGGGCGTCCGCGTCGTCTTGGGCGGTCGTGGCTGTGTGGCGTCCGCTTGGGCAACCGCGGATAAAGAGGCGGACAGGAGGCGGACACGCCCCTGTTGCTTTTTTTTTCGATTACGCTACTTACTGAAACAATAACAAATTAGAAAACACACAAACTAATATATATAAACAAAATATATATAAACAAAATATTAAAGATAATTAATATAAACAACAAACAAAAATAATATAAACAAAATATTCTAATATAACAAGTGAATAATCCGGGGCTTAGGGACTAGAACTAGTCCCCGGCAACGGCGCCATTTTGCAGACGTTGTAAAGTGAGTGGTTAAACTGGTGTAAAATTAAAAGAAAAGAAATTAAAACTCAAATTAAACGTCGGGCTGCAAACAAATCCCGGTCGTGGTAGTATAGAAAAGTGTAAGCGACCGGATGTCGAACCGTGGGACTAATGTGCATATAATAGTACCTAAGCGTGTCACAAGAGGGGGATTAATTGACTTGTATTATAAATAAAAAGGAAAGATAAAATAAACTAAGTTAATAGATAAATTAAACGGGACTCTGGTTCAGGTTAATATGATCAGATTGATTATGCTATCTCTACTGGTTTAATTATAATTTGTTTGGCAAAATTCCTCTTATTATCTTAAGGACTAAATCATAGCCTCAAAAGAACTCGTTTACCTGAAAATGCAAGGTTCTAATCAAGGTTCAAGCACAATACGTGTAAACGGACGGTTTAGATATGAGAAATTATTTATGCATCTGAAAATACTAACTTATTAAATCATAATAAGCTTTCTCCAAATTTTTTTTTTTGAAGAAAGGATAAGCTTGATTAACGAAAAAAGAACAAAGTCTTACAACCTAAAGAGCCACTATACAAACCGATAAAACTATACCAACCAGCTATTTACCAAGAAACTCCAGTAAATCTAGACAGTTAAGAATCCTATAATTCCTCCTATTAACAGGGTAAGAGAACTTCCCCCATCTCATCTTCAAATCAGCTTTGATCTTTACAACTTCATTACAAACTACCGGTCTAACTCCTGAAAAAATCACATCGTTCCTCAATCTCCAAATCGAGTAAATCACCATAGCAACAGCAGAGGATCTCAGCTTAAAAATTAGACTCCTCTTCTGTTTAGAATGCCATAGACATCCCATACAGTCTGAGAACGACATAGGGAGTTTACACCTCATCCACCCATGAATAACACTCTGAAAGATATCCCGGCTAAATCCACATTCAAAGAACAAATGATTTCTATTCTCAACAGAGCCACAAAAAACACAATTCTCATCAATCAAAGGCATCCAATTCCGAATTCTGTCCTTTGTAGACAGCTTGTTGTGACAAGCCATCCACCAAATAAAAGAAGCTCGAGGAACACAAAAAGTATTCCAAATTATACTGTCCCAAACACCTCCAACAGGCTGAGGAAGAAGGAGATCAAAAATAGCATTAACCGAGACAATACCTTGCTCCTCTAACTCAATCAAGGACGGGAGGATATTACTCTCCTTCATTTCATCTCTGAGCTTAATACAACACTTTAACCAGAAAGCATGGTCTCCTCTCAGCCGCAGGTTCCAAACATCATTAGGTCCCAGTATATATGTTCTACACCATCTAGTAAGTGCAGATACATTATTACCAGAACGATTTAATTGTACCAGAATATTAACCATGCTTGCCTTATTCCAGGCAAGAACTTCCTTAATACCAAGGCCTCCAACACTTTTGGGTCTGCAAACAAACTTCCATGCCACTGGAGCATTCCTCCCTGCAATATCCCCACTCCAAAGAAAGCATCTGAGAATACTATTAATCTTCTGTATAACGCTAATGGGAAATAAGAAGATATTTGACCAAAAACGTTGAATACTAATCAAAGTACTCTGAATCAGCTTTCTCCAAATTTACGGCTTAATTAACCTATCTATTTATCACCTGGTCTGATCAAAATAGACTTAGCAAGCAATTTAATAAACTCATGACATTTATTAAAAAGGCGAGAGATAAGCTTTAAAACGCAACAAACTGTATTCAAATAAAACCAGTAAAAATATTGCATAATTAATACAAACACATAATAACCGTTCCCAGAGTATAAATATTCTAGCCTAACATATTAAATAGATAAACAGAAACAAGAGTAATAGAAATCATCTGTAGTCACTCCTGCATTTGTTCTGCTATTTTGTATACGTAGGACTAGAGGTGAATATGGTGGAAAGTGAAATAAAAATGGAGAAGACGGGAGGAGAGAAATGAGGTGAACGTGTGATGTGTGGTGAAGTGGTACGGTGATGGATTGTATGGGTGGTGGATGGATGTGTTTGGAAGCAGAAGTTACGTGCGTTTATATAGGAGAAAGGAAGATTGAAGATAGAGCTGGATCACGCGTGAAGAGATTTGCTCATTGATTGCTCAGGGGACAGAACGCGTGAAGAGTAGATGGATAAGTTGCAGACAGGTCGACGGGCGAAGTCGACAAGCGAAGTCGACGAGCGAAGAAGAAAACTGTTTCGTGACTGATTTTAGTCACGACCGCCTCTGCGTCCGCTCAGATCCATGCGGTTGCATGGTCTCACGTCCGCATGGTGTCCGCCCTTTCTTAGGCGGTTGTAAATTGTCTCCGCCCTAAGCGTCCGCCTGGTGACCGCCTGCCGTCCGCCTGGAGTCCGCCTGCCGTCCGCCTGGTATAGGCGGTTCCTTAGGCGGTTGTAAGCCTGACCGCCTCTAGCTAGGCGGTTGTGTAGGCGGTCACAAGTATGACCGTGACCTATTTTCCTTCAAACTTCGACTGGCTCTAGATTCTTCGTTTGGACCCCGTTTTCTGAGCCGTTTGCGTCTATGCGTTTGTCTCTTCGTCTACTTTACTCCCAGCTTGGTTTTCCTCATGTTAAACCAATAAATTTGTGAGATAAACAATAAAACATAAACTAGAGGAAAACTAACTGAAGTGGAGAAATGAGCAAGAAAAGTGCTAATATTATATATGAAATACACCTATAAAACATGCTCATTTAGACACTTATCATCACCCCATTATATCTTATAACATTACAATCTTACATTATACACCATATGTTATAACACTTTCTCTCTTATATGAACAGACCCTCTGTTTTTCCAGAATTGTTTCACTCACCCAAATCTTTTGGAAATTACAATTTGACCCCATTTGTTATTACAATGTTACAATTTCATCCATAAAGTTTATGTTATACAATACTTATTAATATAACTCCAAAATCAACCCAATTTCTTCCAAAATATCATAACAGACCCCTAAACTGTTCTAAATCTTTTTTCCACCCCAATATTTTTATAAATTATACTTTAGCCCGACAAGTTTATAAAACTTACAATTCACTTCTAAACTTCATTAAAATTGCTATTTTGATTATTTCTTCACCTAACTTGGTCAACACTCTTTCCTTAGTCAAGGCTGACCATCAAAATCTGTTTTGACTAGTATTTCCTTATATTTACGGTTTTACCACACATCTTTTCTTAAGACAAGGCTGACCATCAAAATCTGTTTTGACTAGTATTTCCTTATATTTACGGTTTTACCACACATCTTTTCTTAAGACTTTCATTTAAGTCCTTAACTTTACAAAAACTTATATTTTGCATCTTTAATCCAATCAAGGCCTAACTTTCTGCTATGTGACACTTTAACACTCCAAATATTACTTATTTACACTGAAATAGCACTAATAAGCTCACCAGGACACTCATTAAATTACTTAACACCTTTATTGTCATTTTTGTCACTTAACACCCACTTAATGTTACCCATTCCTTAGGTATTTTCATTCACACTTCCTTAGGTGATTTCACTCACTAAAAGACCTCTTTACAGTAGGTTTCTTCACCAAACCAAATACTAACCAAAAGCTTAAACCTTAAAGCACTTAAACACTTATAAACTTGGCCTAATGACATGGACTTATTACAAACCTCAACAAAACTTAAAATTACACATAAATGGTCTTAACTACACATAACACTCACGTATTTTTGCTGGTTTACCCATAATTTTTATGGTATTTACCAATTCACCCCATAATGTCTTAAACTTGACAATTAAGTAATTACTTCAGTTAAGAAATTATCCAAAGTTGACCATATTAATTCCTAGTCATTTTAAGGTCAATATTGACCATTTTTCTCACCTCACTCGTGGCTTTATTATAATACACAAGTTAAAATCCCTTAAAGCATGAAAATGAGCATTAAGAGTTCACCTTGAAATTTGAAGCTTAAAACTTCTTTTTTCTTCACACCACTCTTGGCTATACACATAAGTATGGTACTAGATTATATTTTTACATAAATATAAAGCTCGGGTGGTGATTAACAAGGTTTAGGGTTTAGATTCGTTCTTACCCTTGAAAAATGACTTTTCACACTTGATTTCTTCTTTGATGCTCTTGGATGTTTGGAGGGTTTTTGCTCAGCTTTAAGACATGAATTTGATAAAGAGAACAAGTAATAATTAAGCTCTAGGAATGGACTAATCATGAGGAAAAATCATAAGTCATAAAGATGAACTTTTAAAGGTGAATTTTACCTTAAAATTTCAAGACTTTTTCTTGCCCATTCTCAGCCCTACTTTGTAAAAGATGAAGAGAGTTAATTCTTTTCTAAAATCATACTTAAAGAGTTGATTTAAGGTACACAAAACCTCTCATTTGACTTACCCTTGAAGTCTTTCTTAAGGAATGATTCTTGAAGATTTTGGTCACTTCCAAAGAAGTGAAGAAGAGATAAAGCTCTAGCATGGAAAAGAAAGAAAACTGAGTGGAAGACTCATAGATTTCAGCCATGTAATCAATCAAAAGGAAGGTGGAAGCGTAGAGCACATTTTAACTCTTGGAATAACTTTGCCATCCTTGGCTCCACTTAATTTTTGTCGAAAATTCTACTACTTTGCTGCTTGATTTCAGCCTGATTTGAAGATGGAAATGTGTTGATTGTTTGCTCTTTGAATAGGTAATGAAAAGAGGAAGAGTATACAAGGTAGAAGGAGTTAAGAGTTTACCTTGTGTTCTTGGATTTCCTAGAGCTCTTCCTTGCTTAAGAATAAGGAAAGGCTGAAAATGGAGAGAATGAAGGTGTGTGGTCTCGGCTGGAATAGTGGGGAAGGAAAGAGAAAGGCAAAATTTGATCTTAAATGATAAAGGAGTAAGGAAGTGAAAGGATGACTAGTACATGGATGACTAGGCTAGTTTAAGGAGATATTTTGATCATTTTAGCAAGGTGTCATCCACCCTCTCATATTTCTGCCCACATTTTACCATGAGGGGTAAATTGGTCTTTTGCTCTTTTGTAATATTATGACTTATATGTTGTACACTTGAACTTATATCTTGTGTTAGTTTGTTATCAACATGATTCCTTTGTCCTAAAGTGTGTTAATTTGTATTTTTGAGTGATTGGTATACTTTACTATTCATTATGACTAGTAAAAATACATTCTTTGATTCACTCTTGATATTGGTGTTTCTTTTTGTACATGTTGTACATTTTGGACTTAATTGATGTGTTATATGTTTAACAAAAGTATTTAGTTATCCTAAGGTATACTCACTTGTGATTCAAGAGTTTGTTATACCAACAAGTCATTAAGACTTCTTATGGTATATTTTACCTTAGTTGTTTGTGTTCATCGCTAATCTCGTCATAAAAGTCTAATCGCCTCGTAATTCATTATATTCACAACGGAAAATCACAATTACAACGGTGCGTGATACAATACCATTAGCCACCCATGACAAACAAGGCCTATTCTACATACAGTAATGGTCTAATGGACCGGAATTCTCTAGTACTCTACACAATACAATACCATCTCATTTCATTTCCAACCGAGTCATGTACGAATTCTCAATTTGATACTATACCGAGTCTATACAAACTATTGCCGATACACTTTCAATCTTACTCTTTATACAATTACAAGAACAACTTAAAGTAAACTACCCATGCTAGAGCAGCAACCCCATCCTACTCTCCAACGGTAATCTTCTCAAGTGTACCAGAAAAATAATGGGTGGCCCCAAAGGGGCTCAGCACCTTTACGGGTAAGGTAGTCGTGCAACCCGCTACTACCGGGTCACACCCAACTAATTGTCTTCTAAGCATGCGATTGATTTTATTTAAATCAAAACATGAAATGCTGTAAACACACAACATGCTCGCATTCAACACAAGTATTCAAACATAGGAATACAATCACAAAACTAACACATTAAGTTTGTTAGTTTACAATATCTTGCTCTTTAGGCCTTGAGGGTTACTGCCTCACTAATGCCTCATTCTCATTGTTCAATATCTTATCCATTCTCTTCGGATACTTTACTTGTTCTCTTAGTTCTGTAGACACTACAGGTCTCAATCTTATTTCCTCAACTATCCATCTCTTGAATAATTCTTAAGTCAATACACATGACCTCCGGGCAGAGACATTCACAATTCTCACCACTAGGCTTTCGGGCTCTAGTCTTACTTCCCCGATTTTGACCCTACACCGGGTCTAGGATAGTGGGAAGATTCAACTAGCAACCGGAACTACTCTTTTAGTTCCTCATTCTTTCTCATACGTCCGAATCTCTCTCGGACTTCTCATATTCCCAATCGATCCTCTCATTGGAGTCATAACATAATTATGTATATTAGTCTAGAAGTATCACTCTCGATGTCATCTAATAACTTAGAGAATTTTCTTGAATTCTTGTATTATCAGATTTAAGGGTTGCCCCAACATTTTGAATACTTATACGTTCGGGTCATTTTCTCATACCCAGTCGAATCCTCATATAGGAGGTCGACTATCATTAAGAGGAAGTTCAATAGTCCCATACATTTCTCTCACATTCTAGTGAGTTCATAAGATTGAATTATCGTTGTTCTCGACGAACCATTAAAAGGGAGTTTACTAATCCCGTATATCACTTTTTACTTTTCTCATGAGTTCATAACGTTGAACTACAGTTATTCTCTAGTTGCGGTTTCTTACGTGTTTCTGCACGTTTTAGTTACTTTGTGTATCGACTCTTACTACCAGTCACTAACCAAATGTATTCAATTCCGAGACGGTCTACAACACTCAGTTAGACCACGCATTCAAGCAAGGATGGTTAGTACACACAACATGCATCAAGATATATATCAAATGCAATAAACATTTTCGTGCTTTTATCTTATTAGGTCGTCACACATAACAAGCAGCACACAAGCCAAGTGTAGATCGGCAGGACACAAGTTGCAAGAAAACTACCGTTCACCATGGAACCGTTTCTAGCGTGTCGTCTTACGCTCCTCAGTTAGTTCTTGAATCTCTGATAACATTTCAAGTGTTTATATTAACATTAAGGTAATATGGAATTTAAATGACTATTGTGCCCATAATTAACCCCGTTGTCCCGTTAATCTTATCTATACTCATGTGATCTTAAGTTCTCACTTTCACATTCAATCTAACACTTGTTTATACTCCTAATGACCTTTACATGTCACCAAACAAGTCTTAATTATCATCTAATACCATTACCCATCAATCCCCATTCATTTAAAGGATTTAAAACACTCACGGTTGCATTTTTGGTGTGGTCCGAGACTTGGTCCGGCTCTTAAGTCCCGGACCAACACACTGCTCAACTCTCGGGATGTTTTATACACTGGTCCGGGACTTTTTACTTACCCCAAGTCCCGGACCACCCTGTGTGTGTAACTCTCGGCTGATTTTTCACCCTAGTCCGGGACTTGATCCAGGACTTAAGTCCCGGACCAACACTCCAGTAATATTCTCGGGGCATTTTTTGTGTGGTCCGGGACCTTGTCCAAGGACTAGGTCCCGGGCCCTGCTAAAAAGTTGCTACACTTGACAGTTTTCATCTCTATTCCAACCCTAATTCTCACCCAAATATTTTCCAATCTATCCACATGCATCCAAACATGTTTTAAAACCTTAAACATACATTAAACCTTCCTAAACCATTGGTCAAACTCTTTACTCAATCCTTGTTCAATTCTATAAGTTTTTCACTCTCAAATTCTGTACTTTGCAACTTAGCCCCTAGATTCCTAAATTGCACTTTTGCTCACCAATTCTATAGCTCAATTGTTTCTCCTACAATCATCTTGGCCATACCACATTCTTCCTAGGCATTTACATCTCTATTACTCAAATCCAACCTTTACTCTCAAGGTTATACACTCTAGTTCATTACTAGCAATTACAATACACTTATACACCATTTTGCTATAGATTTTTGCTCAACTCTTATACTCTAGTTTTGGTGAGTTTAATTCACTCGTTTACACTCTACTTCCTCCTAATCAACCTTAGGTTCCTCAAACTCATAACATCACCTTAACCTCTTAATTTCTACAGAAATTTCGCCATAACTACTCTACTTTGTAGCATGCCCAAATGCTCAATTTTTCATTTCCTAATCAATCCAACTAGCCAAATCCATAGTGGATTTTACCAGCACACAAAATTCATTCAAATCTCATCAAACACAATATAATGCACTAATCATAAATTGCTTGGCTCTTAAGCCCTTAAATCACACAACAATTCACCATTGTCTCTTCTAACTACCAAACACATTCTTAACTTAATTTTGTTTCATTATTTTAATTTCCCGTCCCATAATTCTAAAGACATATAGGATAGCCCTAAAATGTTAGTCATTTACCTTAAGCTCCCAAGTTCTCTTTTCACTTCTTTTCTTTCTCTTCTCCATTCCTCTTGATGCAAAATCGGCCAAGGGCAATCCACTTACCAAGAACTCTAAATCAATACCCAAATGGGAGAATTAAGCACTAAGCAACACTCTTAGGCTTTTTAATTAATCTAGAATACTAAGAAGGTGCTTAAAGCATAAAAATGAAGGATTACCTTTGGAACCCTAAAATGGGATTTTTATCATGAATCAAAGGAGATCTTCCACTAAGCTTTTGTAGCCTGATTCAATGCTCACGCAAGGAAAGAAACAACTCATCTTGAGAAGCCAAAACCGGTAGATAAGGGAATGGAGGAAATATGATTTTTTTTAGTTTTTCTTACCTTAAATCAAAGAGGAGACATCCTAGCTCCATAAAATCAGAGTTTCTCCTCAAATGGAGCTATACCCATGGTGGTGGACTTCAATCTTTTGAGATTTTGAAAAGAGGGAAAGAAAGCCCTTGATGAGGCCAACACAAATATGTATTTTGTTTTTGATTTGGAGCCTTGAGTTGGCTTAGGCAAGAGGAGGAAGATGGTAAGCCATTGGAGGAGCTTAAAATCACCAGCCAAGGGGAGGAAGATGAGAGGAGCTGGCTGGGAGAAGAAGAAAATGTGAAAGGGAGGAGGGAAATGAGAGGAGAGAGAGGAAAAAACAAGTTTTGTACCTTTTTTACTTTTTCACTATTGTCTTCTTTTCTCTTCTATTAACAATCTAGTTATTACTTGAGAGAGGGTGCTGATTTACTTACAAAAACCGGCCACCTATAATTAGTGAGGGAGGGGCGTTTTCATCTTTTCGCAAGAAACACTCCTAAATTTCTCGGTTTGGCACTATTCACTAACCGGCCCGTTTTCTGAATTTTTCTCGTTTCTTTAATTTTAATGGCTCTTAAACCTTCATTAATATTTAATTATAGTTATATGATCAACTATAATTTTTTACGAGTCCATTTAACCACTTAAAAAGACACATTTTCGGGTTTTCTCGAGAAACATGCTTTAGGACTTCGTTTGCGTTTTTAACCCACTATATGGTTCCGTTTTCTTTGGGATTTGTCCCCATATATTATTTAGGCACAATTAAGCCCTAGGATTCCATCTAGGACCCTATTCAAGGTCATATACCTCCTATGTTTGCGTAACACATGTTTTTACATTTTATGCTTTTTACGCGTTTTCTCTTTTCTTTTGGTTTTACTCTCTTCACCAAAGTTCTTTAGGCATCATTAGGCCTCTAAACATCATATTAGAATAATTAATTACCATATTTAAGTCTGAGGTATTTCAATCTACCCCCTTAAAGAACTTTGCCCTCAAAGTTGGTGAATCTAATATTGTTAGTCACATAGACCTCATATGCTAAGGTTAGAATATATATAACCTTACAGACTCAATAGGTCTGTCTCAATGTATACTACACATCCACACAGCCTGTCACTGCATGTATAGAAATAAAAAATACTCTTTATATTCTCTCCATGGGGTCGGTCCGAAGACAAGAAGGCACTACAGTCCTCGAGGCCCATATCAAGTAATACACACTGTGATCCCTCAGGTACCGGTTACGTTGAACACTTATGCTTTCTGGTTCATGACCGTTTCATGACTAATGGTCACTTACTCCTCTGGCTCACGGCTCCTTTGGTTCTGATCAAAACGTTTGCACATCTAGATTTCCTCAAGCACTCTAGGTCATCCAGACATTGGACTTCTCTACATCCCACTGCCCTTGGAAAAAAAACAAACACACACTGCCACCATCCTACCGGTCAACTTAGGACCGTTGCTCGTCCGGTGCAGTGGTTTCAAAACTAATCCTCACTCCCACCGTTCTCCTGGTCATCAAGACCGAGCCTACAGGTAAGTGGTAGTGGTTTCAAAACTAGTCCTCATTCTCAAGTTTTTAGGAAAATCCTTTTTGCAAATACCAGTTTGAAATTCTTTTTGAAAACTCAATACAACTTGGAGTCTAGTTTATGTTAACTGCACCTATTCATAGTGTGATTACTTGTGACCACTTATAGGGAGCTTCAAGATCATCCAACCCTGATGTGATCAGCATCAGTGTTGAACTATCCTTCCACCCCAATTTGTGTTTAATTTCCCTTGATCGCTAGCAAATCAAGTTTGACTTCCCATGTTAATTTCACCCAACAAATAATTCAATCATTTTTCCATTTTCTATCTTTTAATCTTTATAGTCATAATCACAAATCCGTACCTCTCTAAATCATGGAATTCAATTCATCGATTCTTACTCATTTCATCAATTATTACTCATTTCATCAATTATTCTCAATTTACTTCAAAGCAATTTACCTAGGGAACTCAATTCCCACTAGGTTCTACATCGGTTTCTTACCGATTCATACTCATCATATCTCATAGACATCGGTTTCATACTGACTCATACCTCATACTATTACCATGTCTAATCTCAAATAGACATATACTATCAAGGTTTTAGTTCCCCAGGAGTTTCTCTACTCCTTTCCACTTGTATACTCACACTGAAGTTTCAAGGAAGTCATATTTATATCAGTGGTATTCGCATCTCCTATGCGCAATGACCATAATTATACTATGATTGAATACATATGTTTATGTAACATACATATCAATCATCAAAGCAAATTCTTTTGTGCTATGCACACCGTAGTTTACGCACGTAATACGTAAAACATACGTTAAGCAATTTTTTGCTCTACCCCCCTTAAAAGGGATTACACCCACGTAATCTACTATATGTCATCATTAAACATTGGTTTAAGGCATTCCGCCGTCATAGAGTGTTTTAGTTTCCATGCGATCTATTATACAATGTTCTTTGGTCAAAGGGTATTGACCATATTGGCGGTTTAGTCCCTGCACCAAGAATTCTTATTGGAGTTTGTTTAACTCATAACCGGGTTCGGTTCTAGCCTATCAGGCTTCAAGGCATTGATAATTAGCCATTCGCTCATATTCACTAGGTATATTAAACCTCTGAGCTAAGGGCCCACAAGCTTCAGTTGCGCGACCCTGATATCTTAGCTTAGTTCACCCTTCTCGTTATTCTTAATGTATTGTACATCTCCCTCTTATCCCTTTTTCTCTTGGGAATAATGTCTCTTAAATGATGCGTGGTATTTCTTACCGTACGTGAACTCGATGAGTTTTAGATTTTCTATCCAATCCTCTGGAATCTATTGTGCATACCGCTACGGACCCCTGTGGTTACTCACTTGGTTCTTTCGACTTACAGTCGGTTGAGGTCGAGCTACTACGTCGTATATAGTGCTTCCTCAGTTATGAGTGGCTTCTAAATTACGCTCACTATTTGGTTTTGTACAAGTATTCTCTTATTTGTATGACCTTGCATTTCTTATGCATCGGTCCTTATAGCATTTATAAGTTTCGTCCCACTTTCATTGCGGTGGAATTCATTTGTTGTGATTGTTGGTATGTCCAACGCTCTTTGTGCCTCTTTGGCCCAAGGTCGTACGGTTTGTTTCTAGCTTTTCGCTTAACCGGCTTGCGCCAGAATCATTGGTATATTTACAAGTCTTCTGTATCTAGTACAGGTTGGTTATTTAGAAATCAGGTTCTCTTGTCCTAAAGCTTCTTATCAAGTTGATCCACTAGGTATACACTTTCAGTTTCTTATGCAATTGCTATAGGAGTGAATAATGCATTCCCTGTGAGATCTTTCATCCCATGGTACCGAGTACAGGCTTACTGCCCAGTCTATCTCCCATCTCTTGCATTACATCTCCACTGAGTCTAACTCATAATTCCTTTTGTTCTCCATGTCATTGTCTGATTATATTCACAAAATGGTCGCTTACTGCACACCATGTTCTCACTAATTCTACAATATTGCTTTACACTGCACCCGCTACTACGTTAGCTTCCACTCACATACTTCCACCATTCTTACTATGGTTCACCTTTTACTTGGCTGATTATAACATGCTATCCTTTAGTCTCTATGCTCCTTGAGCGTTGTTCACTCTACAGTTCGTGTTGCACACATACAGTGTTTGTTTCTCCACCGACTACTCTTTCGGTTTCTTGCAATTGTTATAAAAGCTTCTTTCATCATACTTATCCTGGAGTCTCTTGTAACGCCCCTATTTACAATAAATACAGCGGAATAAAATCTTTAATGGCGATTACAGACCATCGGGCTCCAAACACCCGGTACCAACCTCACCAGTTACAACCATTACAATTAACTAAGTTACAGTGTGAACTTCGAGAAAACTTAACAAAAACATAACAATAATAAAATACATTCACTCTCCATAAACCTAATCCCATCCCAATCACTCATGCTCTTCATGGCCACCTGTAAATCCATTTATACCTGCAAGATGAAACCAAGCAGCCCACCCTGGGAGGGGTGAGTCAGTTCCCTGGAATGGAACTGGTACAATTCTCCAAAAACAAACTTATAAAACATAACTCTTCAAAATAAACAGTAACTTTAAATCAAACTCTTGAAAGTAAAACAGGGAAAGGAGGCACTTCAAAACAATCAATCATAGAGAAGAGAGAACAAGATAAGGATAGAGACAAAGAACTTAAAAACCAAATCAACCACTTAAGAAATCACACCATATAGTTAGTGAGCATCTATTGATGTTAGAACCAATTCTGGTTAAGAATAGAAAGACTCAGGTAGTCACAAAGGACTAGGAATGATATGAATACCCATAACCCGTGGTAGACAGTTTATGTCCCCACCATTTCAGAAAGCTGAATCCCATAGACAAAATATACTCAAGAGTGGAATAAATTCAATTGGGAGAGATGGCCCCCACCGCCAAGTACGTCCTTTTAGGACAGGGGATATACAGCCCCTCACTGTTTACCACGTCCACTAAGGACAGGGGATATACAGCCCATCTCTGTTAACTACGCCCACTAAGGACAGGGGATATACAACCCCTCACTGTCTACAACGTCCCTTTTGGGACAGGGGATATACAGCCCCTCACTGTCTATCACGTCCCTTTTTGGGACAGGGGATATACAGCCCCTCACTGTTACCATTGAAGACGCGCGCACATCGAAACCTCAAGAACCAGCTCATGGATGAAACGATATCCAGAGTCAAAAGAAAAATTTCCAAGATTGACCCTTTTCCAAATTCCCACTAGATCACTAACTACCCAGAGCAATACCAAAACACTCAGTCCTACAGAGTGCAGAAGCGTAAACCCTAAGCAGTCAATGTCTAACGGGGTAACCATATAGAAGAAACCAATACCCAGTTTCACATTCAAGGCTCAGTTAGTCACACAAGCTTAGTTAGTCACACAACCGTTTCCTTTTTAGAAATTCCTCTTAAAGTCAGTTAGCGTTTTCCAAAACATTCCTCAAGTCAAAAAGCAAAAATATAGGAGTACGAGAAATCGTACCTGGTCAATGCTATAGCAGTTCTAGTAAACTCGTGCAAACATTCAACAATTCCCTAAGGAACATTGAAGATAACTTACTATCAATAACATGTACCCTAAGTAAAACTTACATAAATTCCTCTCTCTTATTTCCAAATCTCAATTATCTTATAAGCCCTTGCTTAAATGTTATGTATAACCTTTGACTTATTTTAGAAGGTTGTATAGCCCAAGGTTGTAGGATCAAGGAATGTATTTTATTAACACCTGCCAACTGTCCACTCCTATCCACTTTATTCACATTTAACCACAATCCTCACATTCAAGACCTTTGAGACCTTTATAACATAATGTGTTTATATTATATAATTAAATCTAAGAATTTCAATAATAATCTTAAGCTCAATAGCTTTATTCTTAATTTAGAATAAACATTGTATTATGACCTAAGATGGACTCATCTCAGAATACTATACTATTATCTCACAATGTAAAGATTATGTATTTAAACAATATCTACTAGATAACCCGTTATGATTAAGTCTTTCCCTTAACCTAATTAAGATCTATATCTTGTATATTGGAATCGTAGTGTTGTAGACGCGTTTTATCATAACTTAATTGAACTGCTAAACTCAATTATCTCATCTTTAGTTCAGAATGACTCTTAATTACAACCATCTAATAAACTTGTCATAAGATGTTAAATAGCTTCTCATCCTGAATAACTATACTATAGTTAACTTAGATTTAATGAACTAATCTTACATTTAGTATTCACAAGGTATATTATATGTTTTATTATTACCTATACAACAAGGTGTTTAGTATAACCTTCTATGTATCCTTACTTACATTTAATTTCCTAAATGTTTTATTTTTACACACATTCTCTCCATAGACTATGCATAATCCTTTGTACTAAACTTCATTAAATTTAAGCCTTAAATACGTTTTAAATTGTTTTACAAAACCTAAGGTTTCAAAGGAATAACATAATAAATTAATTTCCTTTATTGTATTTAGGATGGACAATATATCTACATAGAGTAGAATTTATCAAAGAATTAAATTCCGGTTCGCAAGTGAAATTGTTAGTTATTTAATAAGATAATCTACTATGAAAAATCTCATATTTTATATTCAAATAACCTAACATTATTCCCCTTTACCGTAAAGTATATCAGTATAATATCTTATGTAACTTAGTTTTATCTAATAAAAGGTTCAAAGGTTTTAAGTATCAAATTCCTATTTATAAACCTTCTATAAATTCTAACTACTAAATACCTCACTTAATTGTGAACTCACATCCTAAGTATTGGTAATAAATATTATAAATGTATTTCATATGGCTTATCTAATGCCATGGAACTTAAGGATAATTATTTAGATAAATTTCCAAATCATAGTTTAATATAGTTTTATATCATAATCCTTTTAATGACTTTATCTTAAAACATTAAGTTATATTCCAACACCATAAATGTTAAGAAATGATTAAATCTAGACTTACTAATCCACCTCACATTTAGATGTAAAAGTATTTTATTTATTTTATTATTGTATATATATTAAGAACATTTAGATGTAAAAGTATTACATTTATTTATTAATTATATAGTAAGTTCTATTTGTGTAAAATCTAATTATAAATATTCCTAAATTTTAACTTATTAATTTCTTAACCCAATTATAGATTTATATTGCGGTCATTGACTAAATATATACATGTATTTTAATATGGTTTATATATAAACCTTGGAAATTCAAAGGTAACTCTTTAAGCCTAATACATAACTATAATCTAATACCACCTCATATAATATTCTTCTATTAGTATTATGTAGAGGTTTAGTTTAACTTATTAATTCCTTCGTATTATATTTCTTATAAGGTATCTAATTTTATTTATGTTTAATGTGTATATATTTACATATACTAGGATTTGTTCAAAACATTATTTAAGTAGTTTTATTGTATTTACTTATGTTTATTAACTTTTAGGCATAACTACAACCGATATATGGTTTAATAAATAAAATGTTTCCCTTTATTTATTTAATACATATATATGTATACCTGTATTAGAATTTAATTAAGACATCCCCTATGTAACCCATTATATTTAAACTATCTTATTGCTACAACCTTTAACTGTATTCCAAGTATGTTTCATAAAGTATTTCTTTTACTATACCTTAGGATTCTAGCTCTTATAATATTTAGTTATTATAAGTGTTAATTTAATTAGTTCCTTGTTTTACCCTAAGCTACTACTTAATTCCCTTTTTATAAATGCGTAAAAATATATATATATATTTATTCCTTAGTTTAATTAAAAATATTAACTCCCATATAATATAATAAATAAAATGTAGGATAATTAAATTCCTTGATTTATATAAGTTTCTACTTAAATAAGTTTATATACATATATGTAAATAATTTCACTTTTCCTAAAAGCTAATATCAAAACATTTATAAACTTACTGTTATAAAATGTTAATTTAGTTTCCTTTATTTTCCCCAGCTTAAAAGTTAATTAACAAACCATACTTTAATTTTTGGTTACATTAAAAACCTTATATTATAGGTTATTCTTATGAAAAACTCATAAACACAATTTTTAAAACCTTTTACCATTGCCCAAAAATTCCCAAATTTAATATATAGTAACTATAACATTTTAGACATATTATAAAAATTTTATTTCATAAAAATACCTTTTTAATTTAGCCAAATAGTTCCAAAAACCCGTAACTTGTAAAAATCATAACTTATGTTTAAAAACTCCAAAACCATAATAATTTACATCAAAATAAACTAGATTAAATAAGGAATCTATGGTTAAACTTTCAAGTCAAAATACATTCGGGAAGGTATTTAAATTAATTCAACAAGTTAGGGTTATTTACTGAAATTTATAAAAATCTTTATAAACTTATTCTGGAACGTTTTAATCTCGGCCGTCTGTTTCTTTTAACTACGATCGGACGGCCGAGAATCGTCGAGTTCTTCAGCCAACCCTTAAACCGATTCAAGTACCAATTCGCCTATTCCTCACAATCTACAGAACCAAATCGAGTGATTCTTGTTTCTATAGTTTCGAAATCAAATTCCGGTTCTAATGATGCTAATTTCCCCAATTATAATGCGGTATTCAGTGGATTTCGAATTTAGTTCGAAGTTAGGGTTCATCCTAGAAACAGAATTCGATTCGAACACAATTCTATCAAATTCTCCTAATCTAACACGTAATTGATTAAATTGAGACATGGGTTAGACCGGTAACTTGATTTCGAATGACAATAACGGAGCAATTGATCGGAAACTTACCGGAGTTGTGCGAATTGAGTGATTTCGAATTCGGAAATCTGGAAAAATTCGAGTTTTCGAGCAGTGCACCAAGCCAACTTTGAGGATCTATAACTTGCAGTACAGGTCGAGTTAGGCTATGCATAAGGGCTTAATCGAATGAGCAAACTTACCTCTACATATTGATAACAAGAACTAATCCTAACTCGCAACACAAAGAAAGAAATTAAGGTCGCAAGTCACGAGTTTATACCTTACTGTTTCGGTATGATTTTATTTGCTGGCCAAACCGAAACTTAAGACATCTATATCTTCCAACCGGTTACGAATCAGACTTGGGCATTAACATGAAAATTGTAGAGGGATTAGAGATCTTTAAAACGAGCTAAAGAAATCAAATTTTGGTTGAGAAACGAAGGAGTTATGATCAATGAAAGTTACCTGCATTCGATGAGAAACTGGGATTCTGGGTACAAGTTTCGCAAGGGGTCAACTTAAGGTCAGATTTGGGGCTGATGTATAACGAATTAGGGTATGTGTGAGTAATGGTTGGAAAGAGGACGTTTTGAAGAAGAGAATGAAGAAGACGACATGGAAAAATATTGAGATATATGAGTGAGATATAGCCGTCCAAAGTTAGGGCTAAACACAGAATTCTGTTATCGAAAATCAGGGAAACTGGAATCGCCTAAGCCCTGGCGCGTGTGAGCTTGACACGTGGCAGTCTTTAAAATTTTGGCTCTAAACTTCAATCTATCATAACTTTGGCTAGGATGATCCGTTTTTGACGTTCTTTTTATCGATCTTCATGGTTTTCCATAACCTATTTATTGGTATAGGTTTCATGGCCTGGTTTGACCATTCTCAAAAAGTCAACTCTAGCAAGGCTTAATAAGCTTTAAGGTTTCAAGAATTTTATATTGACTTTTATGTTTCAAAACAATGCTCCCAATATTTCTAAAATCTTTATAATATAGTTGGAGTGTCTGGGAATTTTTCCAAGATTTATTTACTTATAAATCTTGTTATTAAATTCATAATACTATATAATAATATATAATAATTAAATATTAAATTGTATTCCTTAGAGTTAAATAGGAGGAATCCCCTAAATTAATTTCCATAATTCCATATAATATTAATACTCATAATTCCGTATAATAATTTAATACTTAATAGTATTATTAAAGGTTTAATAAAAGAAATCCCCTAAATTAATTTAAATTAATTTAGGGGTATTTCATCTCTCTTTTTTCTTTGTTCAAATTACCCTTGTTAATGACCACTTGTTCACGTTTCAATATATTACTGGGTGGAATCTTCTTTCTGAAGGGTCCACATATTCACCACTCCAGCGGTCTCATAATAACGAGAAGTATCCCTACTCCCATAATGGGTGGTTCATTCTCTGCTTTATTCATTTGTATCGAATACTTTCTCTACTCTTACTGGTGCCATTCCTGACAATTCTTCTCATGACTCTATAAAGGTTTTGCAACTGTTGACTCTACATAGTGTAGCACGGCTTATAAGCCACGTTGCCTAGAGCTCTGCTCATTGTAGGTTGCTCACACAAGTTATTACTTATCCGTATACCATCAATTGGCTTAGAGGTGGTACTGGGCTCCATGACAAGGTTGTTGCATCACGCTTCCGTTCATGGGAGGCCATTTAAGCAATAACAGGCTACCTTTCGGTAATTTCAGGTACCTTCTATGAAGTGGATTCCCTTCGGTGATTGCATCGAGTATTTGTTTTAGCTCTCGTGTATCTATCACGATATTTCGTTCAATAATTGTTGACTCAGACACCTTTTCAAGGATTATTCTTGGGTGTCGTTGAGTTACGCCATTTCATCAAGCTGGTATTTATAGGTATGTTTAGTCAACTACGCCGCCTTGTGGTACTGTATTTTGGACTGTCCCATTTAGGGTTACAATGTCTCCCATTCTTGGGTAGACCATTACTGCTTTCTCCTTTGCGTTCTTGGTTGGGTTTAATATCCTCTTTAGTGAAGCACGATATTTCTCAGTAGTCTTGGTGATTGTTCTGGGAATTGTATCTCATTCGTTGAACATTGACGTGTCTATGTTAGACATTGCCTTACTGTGCTTAGGTTGGGCATTCATTCCAGCTATCATGTGTTTCCTTCAAGATTCTTGAGACATACCCAATGTCTATACTCATTGATCAGTGCTCCTTGCACTTCCTAATTCTTATTCTTTTTCTTGAGATGAGTTCTCTAATTCCTTTAGGCTCGTTAGCTTACTGAGTTCATTCTCTTGATCGTTCGAGGTGTCCAACTATTATGGTCTGAACTTGCTTGCTGACCGTAGTACGGAGTTGACTACTTCCCGTATTTCATACACTACTTGTATACATACGTGGGGTACCTTACTGATACATTACTACTTATCTGACTAACTCATAAATAGGTATGTCAGGCCCGCAAGCTCCTTCGGAGTGCGGTCATCCCGCATCTCGTTTTTGTACACTTGTAGTGTTCATCACATGCCTAGGTGAAGTATTCTGTTGTCAACTCCTCTCGTATCGTTCTATGGTAACTTTCTGTGATTCTTCTGGGTTCGGTTTTAAAACTTTGAGGTTTTTTGAAAATTCTGAGTTGTGAAAGAAAAATTTGAGTTTGAAAGAAAGATTTTCATGGTATTACATGTCTGGTGGTCTTGACCAAGTCTAGCTTCTCACTGACTGGTATATTCGTTAGTACAATGGTTAGGCCGTTAGACCCTTCCAAGGTTTCACTTTTCGAGTTCGTAGGATTATTGATCCTATAATTGCTTCATTCGCCATCGTGGTACTTTATAAAGTACTTCTGGTCGTTAAAATTTCTCTGAACAGCCCTATTATTATAGCACTTTCCATAGCAAGTGCGCCATGCAGACTGGTTTTCGGGTTAACATATACTGATTACAGTATTGTTTCCATCCGTATTCGGTAGCCTTGTTGGTTCTTCCTTTGATCCTCTAATCTTGATAATCAATCTTCTACAACTTCTCATTTGTCTTGACATAGTAGTCATCATTCAGAGTGCTTCTTCATTCTTCGACACCCCTATTTACTTACTTCTGTGTCTCTCCTTATTGCTCGTTTCCACACATTTACCGTGGTTGCCGAGACTTAACTCTTGTTTGGGCGCTACGTTGTAGCCCTATTGTAGTGTATTCCATAAATGTTCTTGTAGTTGTCTGAGTTGTGTCATTTCAGTATTGCAATCCTCGTTTGTGTGCGGGCTTGGAGTTGCCCACTCTTGACTAGCTCCTTAGTCGGTTAGTATACCGTTAATGGTATTATCTAACTATTACGGTCTCGTAGACATGTGTCTCAATTTTCGTTACTTCTCTTTTTTCCACTTCGTTGCACGGTTGGTGCTTTCCTTCTTGCTGGACAAGCAGGGTTCTCGCGACTGCTAAGTATGTCGCCCCATGCTGCAGTAATTTCAGTCTCCTTATGATTAGGTTTTCTTAATCTCCCGCCATTAAGTGCGGTTATTGTCGTTTAAATGGAGCCGTCTCCGGGATTTCCGGTTCTGGGAATCTATCGTATGACAGGTTCTGGTCCTTATAGGAATATCCTATAACTGTAAGATCGGGTTTTCCAAAGTAAGAGAGGACTTTCCGTCTCTCTGACGTTCTTTCCCAAGTTATAAAATGGGGGATGTGGAGGGCGGGTTTGGATTTTGTAGGTCTCCAGTACACACTGGGGTTCCTATCTAGCGTATCTCTCACGCTATCACTCAACCCTTAGCCCTAAGTCTCCAATTCCTAACTCTGTATTTCCTAAGCTCGGTAATTTCAGTCATCAGAGCGCTCTAATACCACTTTTTGTAACACCCCTACCGCTAATCTCGTCATTAAAGTCTAATCGACTCATACTTCATTACATTCGTAGCGGAAAATCTCAATTACAACGGTGGGTGATACAATGCCGTTAGCAACCAATGACTAACAAGGCCTATTCTATATACAATAACGGTCTAATGGACTGGAATTCCCGAGTACTCTACACAATACAATACCATCTCATTTCGTTTCCAACCGAGTCATGTAAAAATTCTCAATTCAATACTATACCGAGTCTATACAAACTATTGCCGATACACTTTCGATCTTACTCTTTATACAATTACATATATAGCTTAAAGTAAACTACCCATGCTAGAGCAGCAACCCCGTCCTACTCTCGAACGGTAATCTTCTCCATTGTATCTGGAAAATAATGGGTGGCCCCAAATGGGCTGAGCACCTTTGCTAGTATGGTAGTCGTGCAACCGCTACTACCGGGTCACACCCAACTAATTGTCATCTAAGCATGCGATTGATTTTATTTAAATCAAAACATGAAATGTTGTAAACATACAACATGCTCGCATTCAACACAAGTATTCAAACATAGGAATACAATCACAAAACTAACACATTAAGTTTGTTAGTTTACAATATCTTGCTCTTTAGGCCTTGAGGGTTTCTGCCTCACTAATGCCTCATTCTCATTGTTCAATATCTTATCCATTCTCTTCAGATACTTTACTTGTTCTCTTAGTTCTGTAGACACTACAGGTCTCGATCTTATTTCCTCAACTATTCTTCTCTTGAATAATTCTTAAGTCAATACACATGACCTCTAGGCAGACACATTCACAATTCTCACCACCGGGCTTTCGGGTTCTAGTCTTACTTCCCCGGTTTGACCTTACACTGGGTCTAGCATAGTGGGAAGATTCAACTAGAAACCGGAACTACTCTCTTAGTTCCTCTTTCTTTCTCATACGTCCGAATCTCTCTCGGACTTCTTATATTCCCAATCACTCCTCTCATTAGAATCATAACATAATTATGTATATTAGTCTAGAAGTATCACTCTCGATGTCATGTAATAACTTAGGGAATTTTCTTGAATTCTTGTATTCTCATATTTAAGGGTTGCCCCAACATTTTGAATACTTATACGTTCGGGTCGTTTTCTCATACCGGGTTGAATCCTCATATAGGAGGTCAACTATCATTAAGAGGGAGTTCAATAGTCCCATACATCTCTCTCACATTCTAGCGAGTTTGTAAGATTGAATTATCTTTGTTCTCGACGAACCATTAAAAGGGAGTTTACTAATCCTGTATGTCACTTTTTGCTTTTCTCATGAGTTCATAACGTTGAACTACAGTAATTCTTTAGTTGCGGTTTCTTACGTGTTTCTCCACGTTTTAGTTACTTTGTGTATCGACTATTACTACGAGTCACTAACTAAATGTATTGGATTTCGAGACGGTCTACAACACTAAATTAGACCACGCATTCAAGCAAGGATGGTTAGTACACACAACATGCATCAAGACATATATATCAAATGCAATAAACATTTTCGTGCTTTTATCTTATTAGGTCGGCACACATAACAAGCAGCACACAAGCCAAGTGTAGCTCGGTAGGACACAAGTTGCAAGAAAACCATATCGTTCACCATGGAACCTTTCTAGCGTGTCGTCTTATGCTCCTCAGTTAGTTCTTGAATCTCTGATAACATTTCGAGTGTTTCTATTAACATTAAGGCAATAAGGAATTTAAACGACTATTGGGCCTGTAATTAACCCCGTTGTCCCATTAATCTTATCTTTACTCATGTATCTTAAGTTCTCACTTTCACATTCAATCTAACACTTCTTTATACTCCTAATGATCTTTACATGTCACCAAACAAGTCTTAATTATCATCTAATACCATTACCCATCAATCCCCATTCATTCAGAGGATTTAAAACACTCACGGTTGCATCTTTGGTGTGGTCCGGGACTTTTAACTTACCCCAAGTCCTGGACCACCCTGTGTGTGTAACTCTCGGCTGATTTTCACCCTGGTCCGGGACTTTGTCTAGGACTTAAGTCCTGGACCAACACTCCAGTAATATTATCGGTGCATTTTTTTGTGTGGTCCGGGACCTTGTCCAAGGACCAGGTCCCGAACCCTACTAAAAAGCTGCTACACTTGACAGTTTTCATCTCTATTCCAACTCCAATTCTCACCCCAAATATTTTCCAATCTATACACATGCATCCAAACATGTTTTAAAACCTTAAACATACATTAAACCTTCCTAAACCATTGGTCAAACTCTTTACTCAATCCTTGTTCAATTCTAAAAAGTTTTTCACTCTCAATTCTGTTCTTTGCAACTTAGCCCCTAGATTCCTAAGTTTCACTTTTGCTCACCAATTCTCTAGCTCAATTGTTTCTCCTACAATCATTTTGGCTATACCACATTCTTCCTAGGCATTTACATCTCTTACTCAAATCCAACCTTTACTCTCAAGGTTATACACTCTAGTTTTGATGAGTTTAATTCACTCATTTACACTCTACTTCCTCCTAATCAACCTTAGGTTCCTCAAACTCATAACATCACCTAAACCTCTTAATTTCTACAGAAATTTCGCCATAACTCCTCTACTTTTCTAGCATGTCCAAATGCTCAATTTTGCATTTCCTAATCACTCCAACTAACCAAATCCATAGTGGATTTTACCAGCACACAAAATTCATTCAAATCTCATCAAACACAATATAATGCACTAATAATAAATTGCTTGGCTCTTAGGCCCTTGAATCACACAACAATTCACCATTCTCTCTTCTAACTACCAAACACATTCTTAACTCAATTTTGGTTCATTCTTTTAATTTCCCATCCCATAATTCTAAAGACATATAGGATAGCCCTTAAGGTTAATCATTTACCTTAAGCTCCCAAGTTCTCTTTTCACTTCTTTTCTTTCTCTTCTCCATTCCTCTTGATGCATAATCGCCCAAGGGCAATCCAATTGCCAAGAACTCTAAATCAATACCCAAATGGGGGAATTAAGCACTAAGCAACACTCTTAGGCTTATTAATTAATCTAGAATACAAAGAAGGTGCTTAAAGCATAAAAATAGAGGATTACCTTTGGAACCCAAAAATGGGATTTTTGTCATGAATCAAAGGAGATCTTCCACTAAGCTTTTGTAGCTTGATTCAATTCTCATGCAAGGAAGGAAACAACTCATCTTGAGAAGCCAAAACCGGCTAGATAAGGGAATGGAGGAAATATGAATTTCTGTGAGTTTTTCTTACCTTAAATCAAAGAGGAGACATCCTAGCTCCATAAAATCAGAGTTTCTCCTCAAATGGAGCTATACCCATGGTGGTGGACTTCAAGCTTTTGAGATTTTGAAAAGAGGGAAAGAAAGCCCTTGATGAGGCCAACACAAATATGTATTTTGTTTTTGATTTGGAGCCTTGAGTTGGCTTGGGCAAGAGGAGGAAGATGGGAAGCCATTGGAGGAGCTTAAAATCACCAGCCAAGGGGAGGAAGATGAGAGGAGCTGGCTGGGAGAAGAAGAAAATGTGAAAGGGAGGAGGGAAATGAGAGGAGAGAGGAAAAACAAGTTTTGTACCTTTTTTACTTTTTCACTATTGTCTTCTTTTCTCTTCTATTAACAAGCTAGTTATTACTTGAGAGAGGGTGCTGATTTACTTACAAAAACCGGACCCCTATAACTTGGGGGAGGGGCATTTTCGTCTTTTCACAAGAAACGCTCCTAAATTTCCCGGTTTGTCACTATTCACTAATTGGCCCGTTTTCCGGATTTTTCTCGTTTCTTTAATTTAATGGTTCTTAAACCTTCATTAAAATTTAATTATAGTAATATGATCAACTATAATTTTTTACGAGTCCATTTAACCACTTAAAGACACATTTATGGGTTTTCTCAAGAAACGTGCTTTAGGACTTCATTTGCGTTTTTAACCCACTATATGGATCCGTTTTTTCTTCGGGATTTATTCCCACATATTATTTAGGCACAATTAAGCCCTTGGAATCCATATAGGACCCTAGTCGAGGTCATATACCTCCTATGGTTGCATAACACACGTTTTTACGTTTTATGTTTTTTACGCGTTTTCCCTTTTCTTTTGGTTTTATCTCTTCACCAAAGTTCTTTAGGCATCATTAGGCCTCTAAACATCATATTAGAATAATTAATCACCATATTCAAGTCCGGGGTATTTCATTTGTTCATGTAATAATGTATAACATAATAAATCAACTTGTAAGTTGATTTCCTCTTTTAATAATGCTCCACTTATGTCCATGTATTTATATAAGGATTATTAACCTTCATGGACTATGTATATTTGTTTATATAAGTGTGCTAGGAGTTTTCATGGTTATTAATTCGTTAAGACTCACTAGCCTTTATAATTCCATGATTTGTCTTTTAATTAGGTTTATAAACATTAGGGGTATTTCAGATTGACTGCTAAATTAGGGATGCAACGTTGGGGCGAATAGGGTTTAGGGTTTAGGGTCTATGTATTCTTGTATAACTAGTATAAAAGAAACATGACTCCTAGGTTGTGATTAGGATGTGGGTTGGGCTTTCTTTTTCCTCCTATGTTTTTTTTTTCTACTTGGTTTTACTTAGACAGGTACTAACAAGGCCCTCAACATAGCCCCATCCGCCTGGTTTTTTTCCAGGTTTCTTCTATTTCATTTATAATATAAGATCTCTAAGATCTAAATTATAAAAAAAAACCAAGCGTTGAAGTCTTTTTAGTGATATTTTATATTACTAATTTTTTTATTCGTGATATTTATTGTAGTTTTACAACTTTTATATGATCTAAAGTCAATCGCTACATTTTTTCAATTTAAATAATTTAACAACTTTTTACAATCTTATTACATTTTATTATTTTTAGTTATTTTTTAAAATTAGACTAGATAGTAATAATATTTTATTTCCTTTTTGTGAGTTTCCTACTTTATAAATTTCTCCAATTGTTTCTTTTGTTATTTAAATTTTTTTGTTTATTTCGTTTAATTTTTATATATTTGTTTAAATCATATACTCTTAAATTAATTACAGAGTGAGTGAGGGGTAAAATGAGAATATAAAATATACGTTATGCAGAGCTTCAATCGAATTAATATATATTAAACATTTAGTAAAATTGAAATACCCCAAACCTTAATGTGTTAATTAATTATGTAATTATGATTTTCTAAGGCTAATTAAGTCCTTAAGATCATTAGTGAATAAATAAAAACCAAAAAGAAAAAGAAAATGCGTAAAAGTCACAAAACATGAAAACGCGTGTTTAATTATTTTAGGAGGTATATAACCTTCAATAGGGTTATAAATGTATTCTTATACCTTAATTACTCACTAAGAACATGTGGGAAAAATTCTGGAAGGAAACGGATCCAAACAATGCGTTAAAACGCTAATGGAGCCTTAAAGCGCGTTTTTCGAGAAAACCTGAAAACGTGACTTTAAACAGTTAAACGACCCCGTAAAAATTATAGTTGACTATATAACTATGATTAAACATTAATGGGAGCTTAAGAACCATTAAAATTAATTAAACGAGAAAATTCCGGAAAACGGGCCCGGTTAGTGAATAGTGCTAAAACCGGGTAAAATAACTAGCGTCTTCTGTAAAAGACGGAAAAACTACTCCAGCTTAACAGTATAAGTGGGGCCGGTTTTTATAGGGTATTAATACCCTCTCTCACACTCAATTAAATATTACTCTCTCACACACACACTAGAAGACAAGAAAACTAAAAGCAAAAAGGTAAAAAGTACACTCCCTCCCTCTCTCCTCTTATTCTCTCATTTCTCTACTCTCTCTCCAATTCCTTTCCCTCTCTCACGGTGGAGTCCCCCTCCCTGCAGAACACTCTCCTTCTTCCTCCCTAAGCCAATGATTTTGAGAGCTCAAGAATGCTCCCATGGCTTCTCACTTTTCTTCCTCATGCTCTAGCTCCATTTGGGCTCCAAATGTAAAATAAAATACATATTTGAACTCCCCTCTTCAAGCTCTACATTTCTATCTTTTCAAAATCCGAAAATGAGCAACTCCATCTCCATGGGTTTTGAGCATTTGAAGAATAAATGACACCATTTCGAAGCATGGAGTCTCCTCTTCCTCCTAAGGTAAAAAGTTTCAAGAAAAATCCATTTTTTCTTCACTCTTCATTCCTGACCGATTTTGCCTCTTAGTAATGCCTTGTTTTTCCTCATGAATTGAGCTTGATTTCAACTCTCCAATGGTGGAAGAACTCCCCCTTGTATTCAAGGCTTGAAACCCTTCTTAAAAGCTCCACGGTAAACCCTAACTAATGGCATTTAAGCCCTTTCATTGAATTAGAGTTATCCAATGGGTTAAGGAGTTTAATTGTATCTAATTTGTGTTCTTGAATGTTGGCTAGGGGTATGGTAACCCCATTACTCAACTTGACCGAGAATGAAGAAGAGGAGAGGTGGAGAACTTAAAGAAGAATTGTGATCTCAAGGTAAGAAAAACCTATCTTAATGCACTATCTATATGTATTAGGATAATGGGATGGGTAAATGAATCAATGAACCCAAAACATGTGAGAAAATTTGCTTGCTTGGTATTGGAGGAAGTTGTGAAATCGAATTGCAAAGTAAGGGCCAAAGTGCCATGTATTTATGTTAATGCATTTTATTGAGCTTGGAGAATTGTGTATATGCTTTGGAGGAGTTTTGTATGAACCTTGTGTGCTGGTAGGACCCTTCTAAGGGTGTGGCTAGATTAGGAATGAAATTGGTGAGATTTGACGGTTTGGAGTATGTAGATTTATGGGGAGGTTATGGTAAAATTTTGGTAGAAAAATAAGTGTTTTAAGATGACTTAGTGAATTGGTGAACTTAGGTGGTTAGTTGGGTTGAGTAGAGGTGTTTAGTGACCGGGAAATGGTGAATGGAGGATGGGTTTGAAAGATGTAAAAATCTGTAGCAAAAGGGTGTTAAATTGCTTTGGAAAAACTAGAAAGGAGTAAGTGTGCAAGACTTAGGAAGAGAGTGTTGGACTTGGGTTTTAGAAGTGCATTTATGTAGGAATGATTTATAATGGTCATTGATGGTTTTGGTAAGGTTGGTAAGAGGTAGAAACTAGCAAGAAGAAGCTAGAAATGCATAAGAGTGCAAAGATGCAAATGTGAGAATGTGAATTTGATGAATTTGAGCAAGAATTGAGTGGTGGATTTAACCAATGATTTGGAGTGGTTTAAGAAGTGTTTTGAGATGTTTAATTATGTAGGAAACTTGTGGAAAGATTAGGGAAATTTTTAGTGTGGTTTAAGGGTGGATTTGGGGCTTAAAAAGTTCCTTAATAGCAGTTTTTAGCAGGGTCCGGGACTTAGGATATGTACCAAGTCCCGGACCGCGTCTAAAATACCCCAAACTTAGATATGGTGTTTAAATGATAAACTAAGATATAAGGAGACTAAATAATGCCTTAGAAACATTAAGAAACATTTCTAATCAAAGAAAATATAAGGAAACACCAAAAGAGCAGTTTAAGCAAAAACGTGCTCTAAGCTTGGAGAGACTTGGGAGAGTACCCAAATATTGTTCTAAGACCTTAGTAATATCCTAATGGTCATTTTAAATCAATTACCAAAGGAAAGCTTGAAAACAAGTTAAAAGGAGTCTTAAAGCACATTTTTGAAAAATTGTCTTGTAAATGAGTTTTGAATGGCTAAATGTCCATCATTACTCTTTAATTAACATGTGTACTATATAGTATCACATTTGGAAGTCTACATCAATGGGAAATCAAAAATTTCACAACAATGTGCCTTGTTTTGTGAATAGTAACTTAATTAAGCTAGTTTATAACATAAGTCAATATAAGTGAGAGATTTGGTCAACAAAGACTTAAGTACCCTTATTATTAAATGGGGGCCGGGTTCTTATAAGGTAAGTCACCACCTTTATGAGTCATTAAGCAAATAAGAAAGGAAATTAAAGGATAAAGCAAAAGTACTATTTACTTTACAATATAAAGATCTCATTTTAACTCACCTCTCTCCTCACTTCTTCATTCTCTCTTGTTTCCCACGGTTTGAGCTGCTCTCTCCCTTCTCCATTAACGTGAAGCTCTTCTCCAAGCTAGCTCCACCTTCTCTTGCACACAACTTGCTCATTTTAGCTCCAAAACCAAAACAAATTACATATTCTTCTTAGTTAGCTCAAGCTCTCTCTTTTTATCCTTTCAAAACTCCAAGAGCTTTGATTTGGTGCCAAGCCAAACCACCATTAGAGGAGGAAATTCAAGTTTGGAGACTCCATTGGCTTCTCCATTCTCTTAAGGTAAAGAAAGTGTAAGAAAATCTAGGTTTCCACCATTTCTTTCCTTGTCCGAAAATTTGCACTCATGGGACTCCATGTTTATGCCTTGTTCTAGCTTGTTTCCTACTCTTCAAAGGATTGAGGAGGTCCTTCTTGCTTCATATCCAAGCTTGTCTTGAGAAACCAAGGTAAAACAATCACCTTAATACCTTAAAGCACATTTTTAACCTAGGGTTTGTTCCTTAGGGTTAATGTATTATCTAGTACTCATTGGAGTCACTGGATATTGGTTAGAACATTGGCAAGGAGATATATATTGGTGACCAAGATTGAGCAAGGAAAAACCTAAGGAAGAAAGTTTTTAAAGCTTGTAAAAGAACAAGGTAAATTACTTACCTTAAGGTGTTTTATTGTTTAAGGGAATGAGATTTAGATATGTGATGAGTTTAGTGTGGAGTTATATTAGAAAGGGGTTATATAAAACCTAGGAGAAACAATGACTATACTTGTGAACTTGTGACTAAAGAGCAAATGAGAAGAAGAGATAGTTAGAACAATGTTGAGATGAATTATAAGAAGCATTTTATTTCAATGGGAGCCTTGTTGTGTGTATTCGCAGGTTAAAGGCAAATATATGTGGAAATTCAGTGGTTAAGATTATTGTCATTTAAGGGCCTAAGTGCCAAGCATTTTAAGTTTAAGCACTATATGATGATGTGGTGTAGTTTTGGTGTAAATTGTGTGTTAAGGTGTTGTGATGAGAAATTGAGTGATATTGGTTGTTTGATGGAGAAAAACCAAGTGTTAGGATGTGCTATGTACTAGAGAACCCATGGCAAAAATTTAAAGGAGTACTTAAGTGTTTAAGATGTTCTAAGGGGATTTAATGACTAAGGAAGTACTAGGAAGTTTTAGAGGTTGTCTTGATGAAAAAGGGGTGAGATAAAGTGTTTTAATGAGTTAAAATGACTTAGGCATTGTTATGAAGGATTTAGGAATCAAAAGAATATACTTGAGTATTTAGGACTTAGGCAAACGTTGATAGACAACTAGGAAGGAAATGATGTGTAGATAGATGGAAGCATAAGCTTGTGAAGAAACTATGAGTAGTTGTGTAAAGGAGTTTTAGATGGTGAAAGATGCTTGGGGGATGATGTTATAGTGGTGAGGAAGCATTTGGCATAGTGGTTATACTAGGTATGAACCACCACCTAGAAACCTAGTGAAAAACATTACAAGTGTTGGCATTATTACAAGGAAAATGCATAATGACTAAGGTGGATCTTGGTGAATGATTTAATGTGTTTGGTGGAGGGCTTAAGGTGTATTTGAGGTGCCCAAATGAGGTTATAACATGCTAGGATATATGAGGTGAAGTTTGGAGTTGAATGGGAATTTAGAAACAAGGTTCTGGAGCCGACCGACCTTAGGGACCGGACCTGCAAGGTCGGTCGAGCTCAGATTACACTGCCGGAGAAAGTTTCTGGAACCGACCGAACTTGGGGACCGGACTTACAAGTTCGGTCGGGCTTGTATTTTGTGAAGGAAATAAGTCTCTGGAATCGACCGAACATGGGACCGGACTTGGCAAGTTCGGTCGAGCTTAAATTTCCACGGGGGAAACTCTCGGGAATGGACCGACCTTGGGACCGGACTTGCAAGGTCGGTCGGGGTAGGATTTTCAAACGGTAATGTGTTCTGGAATGGACCGACCTTGGGTAAGGTCGGTCGGAAGTTCGGTCGAGCCTAAAAATAAAAAAAGGAAATTTTGAATTCTAAGGATGGTAATAGGTAATAAGGTATACCTTTGGTCGGGAGGTAATGATTAGGACCCTAAGAACTTAAGGGATTAAGTTAAGTTAAGTATAAATTTTAATGAAAGTTAAGTTTGTAAGTTAAGTGGCAAAGACTTAAGAAGGTATTCAAAGGGGATCTTTAGGAATCAAGTGAGATAAGTAAGGTGCAAATAACTAATGGTCTAAAAATGAACCAATGTTTTAGGTTTGTGAATTGGGACCCCGGAGAAGATAAAACAAACGACGATCGACGGTGAACGGTACAATCTTTCTTGTGACCTGCTTGCTAACGAGGTGTCCCTCGGCTTGTGTGCTATCTGTTTAATTTCTATGACTAAAACAAGATAAAGCATGCAACCGGTTATATTTGTTCTCGTCATGTATGTGTTATCTTTACACTAACCCGCGAGACTTGAGATTGTTACTAACCAAGTTTAGTACTTACTGAGTTATGAATAAGAATTAAGTTTGGTGGTTGTTGGTTAATGCCCGTTAAGGCTTAGCTAGCACATGGTGATTAAGATTTCTACTAACTGGAACTTGAGTGAGGAAACCCGGGACCGATCTCCGGTCATGCATGCTAAGGAAAAATGGGGACGGTATCTGAATCAGATCCGCCCTCCGCTTAAGGACTTGTCTTCGGACTTGTAGCCTAGGGCCGGTTGCCGGCTCAGCTACGCTGGACTCCCGTCCAGAGTAGGTGGCATTAAGATGGTGCGGTGGGATCACCTAAATCCCAGGTTCGAATTAAGCTACAACCATTCCCTTCCAGGAACGGTTTGTATACTGAGATTAAGTTTAGATTAAGATTAAGGTAAGATAAGGAACTGAGATTAAGGAAATGAGGACTAAGGAGGGGGTTACTAACCCACTTGATAAGGGAACACTTGAGTCGTTCATTGTTTGTGAACTATATATGTTCATCAGTGGTTATTGTTATTGCACTTCATATTATGCTTGTGTATGTAATCAATTTCCATGCTATCGACAATTAGTCGTCGTAGCCCCGTTAGCTTGGGGGCCATGAGAGGGTGTACCAGCATTCGTGCTGACCCCCTTTGGGGGCTGTTTTTACACTTGCACGTAAGAGACCCATGAGGACGCACTACGAGAGTAGGAGCGGTTAGACTTAGGTTAGGATGTTTATTTTGAGTTCGGGTTGCGCCTGTGCACCCGTCTGTTTGTATTTAAACTGATGTAAGGTTGTGATTATGACTTAGTTACTTGTACTCGGTTGGTTGTCGGTATTATGGATGGTGATGTTTTGGGTTGGTTATGTATTTTGGATAAGTGTTGTAATGGTACGACCGGTATATTCTAACGATCAGACCGTGGCAAGGTCCAGGGGTTTATTATTTCCGCTGCGACGTATTCGATTAAGTGTTCAGTTATGTGATAACCACGATTGGCTTTGGATGGGGTGTTACAAAAGTGGTATCAGAGCGTAGTTACGCTATGATCAAGAAATATCGGATATAAGTAACCACCAAGTTAGGATATAAGTTAAGGAATAAGTGATGGGTTAAGGGTGTAAGAAGTTAGAGTGAGTAGAGTCAGATGACCACTAATAAGTGTGGATCGTCTTTACCGTCTACGGACGTTATAAATTCGTTAACCAAAATAGTGGTGAATACAAATCTAATGTGAGTTATGCTTGTTCAGATGGCAGGACGTCCTAGGGGAAGCCGAGGTCGTGGCCAAGGTGATGATGATTCATGTAACACCCCTACTACGCACATGATACTAAACGAAATCGCAGCGGAAATAAATAACTAAACAACAACTAACGCCTCGGTGCTACAACGCCGTCAACCACCCACGTGGTTGACAAGGGAGAATAAATACAAGTGTACCGGTCTGATGATCAGACTCCCGAGCATAAAACTAAACCATAAATACGTCATATACAATACCGAGTATTACATACATCCTCCACAGTTAAACATCACTGTAATCTGTCACAACCAAATATATACAACGCCACGGGAGCACAGGCGCATCCCGGGCCAACATCCCAAAAGTACTCAAAAGTAACCCACATCCTAGGATCTAGAGCCACTCCGCTTCTTCGATCCTCATCCTGCAGTATAAGAAATATGGATCCCCCGAGGGGGGTCAGCAACCCTAGGCTGGTATGGCTAACGCGCAGCCCATCGGCTACCGGGATACGCGCAACTAATTGTCATGATAACATGGCATTCATTTATATACATAACATAACATAACATATGGCTTAGCATCAATGGTGCACAGCACAAAAACACATGTTCCCACTATAACAAACCACAAGGGTCAAATAACACAAGAGCCTAGAGAATGATTCACCCTCATGTTAAGCTCGTTAAACACACTCATTACCGTTCTGTTAGACGAACGAGTAACTTAAGTCACAGATGGTTCGGATTTAGTGACCCGAACACACCACAAAAACATGTTCCCACTAAAACCGATCATAAGTCAGAATAGGTAAGCTTGGAGGAAGCTAACGGGAGATCGAACGCCAAGTTAAGGAGAACAATCTTAACAACATAAGAGTCGAATCTGATTCAGATATCTACTCTTAACTTACATGCATGACCGGACAACCGGATTCCTCACTTCCCAGTTAACACTTGTTAGAAGTTCATGGTGGAACTTAATACCAGTACACAATAAGTGGTAAGTCATGTTAGCACACACAAGGGAAATGAGTCACATCATAACATCACAATAATATGAACAACTGTAAACTCATTACATTTAGATCTTATAACGTCATAAACACACAGAAAACATACAACACACAAGCCGGTGTAAACCGGTAGGCAACAGACTGCAAGAAAACCATACCTTGGTCCTTGCCTCGTTTGGTTTCCTCCGTAGGTCACTCCTATACATAGTTAATAACGTCGGTTAATTATTTATTTAACTTCAAACTTACTAAGTATTTAATATGATTGTATGACATGTTTTAATGTCTATCTTACCCTAGGTTACCTTCATTATACACCCTAGGGTTAACTACATAAGTCACATTCTTTTCAGTTTTTTTTTACAAGTTTAGGTCCGACCGACCTTATCGACCGAACTTACCCAAGTTCGGTCGATTCCAGAACACATTTCCGTCAAAATTTTCTACTCCGACCGACCTTGTAAGTTCGGTCGTATGTTCGGTCTATTCCCGAGAGTTTCTTCCCTTTGAAAATTTAGCCCGACCGAACTTGCCAAGTCCGGTCCCATGTTCGGTCGATTCCAGTAACTCAATCCGTACACAAAATACAAGCCCGACCAACCTTGCAAGTCCGGTCCCCAAGGTCGGTCCATTCCAGAAGCCAATTCTCACAGGGTAAACTGGGCTCGACCGACCTTGCAAGTTCGGTCGCAAGTTCGGTCTGGCCCAGACCCTTGTTTTCCTTTTCACATTCAACTCCAAACTTCACCCCATATATCCTAGTACACCCTAACCTCATTTAGGCACTTCAAACACACTTTAAGACATCCTTAAACACTTATAAAACTCATTTTCTAATTCCTTAAGCCTTTACTTATTTCCTTGTAAAATTCCTTAACACTTATGTTATTTTCTCCTTAGTTTTCCCAATGGTATTTCATACCTATGATTACTACTATCCAAATGCTTTCTCCTCATTTTAACATCATCTCCCAAGCATCATTTATCACAACTAACTCCTTATGTCATTCTTGAAATCCTTTTCAAAGTTCACACTTTCTCCTTATTTTACCAAAGTTGCCTAAGTCTTTACCTAAGTCCAAAATGACTTTGGTACATACTAAAACCTCAAGCTCATGCCTAAGTCCTTCTCACATCCTAAATCACCTTAATGCATGTTTCTTTCACAAGGAAAACACTTAACCATTCTAAATACTCCTTAACTTATCAAACTCATTTTAAACTCCTAGAACTTCACATTTATTACCTAAATTTCGACATAGGTTCTCCTAGAACATTACTAAACCAAAACACATTGTTTTTACCAACAAACAACCAAAAACACTAAAAATCCATCAAGCACTTATTATACACAAACTTCACTCGTATAGTACCACATCACAATATAGTGCATAATTTAGATTGCATGGCACTTAGGCCCTTAAGATGCATAAATCATAAACACTGAATTTCCACAATATATTTGCCTTTGACCTGCAAATACACTCAACAACACATATGCCTTTTACTAAGCTCTTGAGAACACTTTACTAAGTCATTCACCATTTGCTCTTTAGGTAGTTTTAACAAGCATGATAAGCTCATTTCTCCTAAGGCATTAAACAACATTAGGTTAGTAGATTTACCTCTTTTCCAAACAACTTCCTTCTTGTTTCCTTTAAAAACCGGTAAGGTATTTGATTCTTTGACAAGTTCTAAACAATATACACACATTATTATGAGTATTCAAGCTATAAGCTTCATCTCATTGTAAACCCTAATTTTACATTGTTTCAAAAACATTAATGTAGTTGTTTTACCTTGATCTTTGAAGAGAGTTTGAATATCTAACAAGAGAGGACTCCACCAAGTCCATGAAGAGTTGGAATGAAGCTAGAACAAAGTCACACAAAGAGCTCCTTCAATAGGTATTTTCGGTCACAACAAAAACATGAAGGAAATGAAGTTTTTATTTAAGATTCCTTACCTAGAAGCAAAGGAGAGTAACAATATGTAAAAATACAAGCTCAAGCTTCTTCAATGGTGGAACTCCATGGCACCGAAATGGTGGTCTTGGAATTTTAAGAAGATAGAAATGAAGAGCTTGATGAGAGGAAGAGATTGGTGGTGTTTGTTTTTGATTTGGACAAGTGAGCAAGATTTTACAAGAGATCAAAGAAGAGGTTTAATGGAGGTGGTGTAGTATTACCGTGGAAGAGAAGGAAGAAGAGAGGTGTGGAGCCGTGTGAATACAAGGAAAGAAATGAGAGAATGAGATAGAATTTGCTTTTGAAGATATTTATACTTTATAAAGTAAAAAGGTACTTAAGTAGTCTTATTATTTTCTTAACAAGCTAACAAGGGTGGTGTGTCACCAACCTTAAAAACCGGCCCCCAATAGTAATGTGAGGGTATTATAGTCTTTATTTATCAATTTAATTACTTATACAACATATGTTACAAAATAGCTTATAAAAATCACTATTCATGAAAACAAGGCACATAGAAGTGAAATTTTTGATTTCCCATTGATATAGACATCCAAATGTGATATTATATAGTACACTTATATATTTAAGAGTAATGATGGACAACTAGCCACTCAAAACTCATTTACAAGACAATTTTTCAAATATGTGCTTTAAGACTCCTTAAAGCACATTTTGTGTTTAAACTTGTTTTCAAGCTTGGTTTTCTTTGGTAATTGGTTTAATATGTTCATTAGTGTATAAATGAGGTCTTGGTAAGTTCATTAGGTCTTAACCAAGTTTATCCCAAGCTTAGAGCACATTTTGGCCTTTATTGACCTTAAAGCACATCTTGTGTGACTCTTTTTAGTCTTAATACACCATATTTAAGTGTTTAAACAATATATTAAGGTTTGGGGTATTTCACTTCAGGAATACCTGGAGGGCAGACGATCGCAGAGATCGTAGCTGCCGCATTAGGGCACATGGGCTATCAGCCTGGTGTGGGTGCACCACCTCCACCGCCACAACCCAAGGAACCAAATTGGGTGAAGAGTCTTGCAGACCTTTGACCCGCACACTTTAAGGGGGAGACCGATCCCGCCAAGCTTGAGGCGTACATCTCCGAGCTGGAGACCGCCTTCGAGACCCTTGATGTCCCTGCTGGGATCAAGGTGCGTCTAGCTGCTTTCTATCTGAAGGGGGCGGCAGTCGATTGGTGGAAGCTGGTGAGGGCCGAGCATGTGGCCAATCCAGAGTTCGGCTGGGAGCAGTACACCGCCTTGCTACGAGCAAAGTACTACCCCGACCATGTCCAGACGAAGAAGCGCTTGCAGTTGGATGCGCTTAAGCAGACAGACAAGATGACGGTGGACGAGTATTACTCAGAGTTCACCGCCTTGCTCCGTCTTTTGTCAGGTCTTGGATATTCTGACCAGATCCTGGTGGACCGCTTCTATGGCGGGCTTAGCCATCGACTCCGCTACGGCATGGGGCCAACGAGTCACACTACCTTGCAGGTAATAAGAATGATTGAGATTTGGGTAAGTAAATGAGTAAGATTTAGATTGTAAGAAAATAAGAGTGACTAATATTGTGGAAAGCAGGAGTGCTATCATGCCGCTGCTAAGGTTGAGATAACCGTCCAGCTAAGGGACGAGGAGAACGCTAAGAGGAAGAATGCTGGTAAGAGCTCGGAGAGTCTAGGGCAAGGAGGGTACAAGAAACAGAAGTACCAGCCTCAGGCCCAGAAAAGTCAGAACCCAAAGGGGAAGGAGGAAAAAGAGAAGGCTCCGGAAGAGCCATTGAAGTTGACATATGCTTATGCAGCTACACCCCTGCGCTCTAGGGCGCCAAAGGGTAAGGAATTGATATTGAATGAGTTAAGAAACAATTTAGTGACCGTTTGAGAAATGGGTACTAATATTATGAATCATCAGGATCTGAGACTGAGAAGGGAGCCGGTGGTGGCTACCAGTGACGCTTCATCTGTAGGTGGTGTCACAAGGACCACCCCGAGCTCGATTGTAAGGGGAATAAGGTGGAGTGCAACTTTTATGGAGTGTACGGACACCGGGCATATGAGTGTTACCGGAACCCTGCTAGCAGAGCCTATAGGCCCGACACCCGGGGCAAGGGCAAGACCGATCATGGAGCTGGATCTAACGGTCAGAGGAAGGTGCAGCAGGCGGCGGACAAGAACCCAAGGGTGACCCAGAAGTCGGGACCCACACTACACATGGTGGACCGGGACGATGAGCCTGAACCCTCATCGAGGCCAGGTACCGCTATAACCAATTAGTAATAAAACTACCTGCTTACCGCATTATCATGCATGTTTGGTGAATAAATGAGTTAAGTAAGAATAAGATGAGATTAGAAATTAAGTAAGATATAACCTACTACCACTTTAGGAAGCTTCAACATCTGCTATCCAATACCATCTACACCTAACCCAGGGCATACCGACATCGAAACCATAGACTTTCCAACCGAACAATGTCAGGTTATCCGCCCAGGTATGATTTTATTAAGGGGATACCTGACACCCGAAGCACAAATAGCCATCATCAGAAGATGCAATCAACTAGGAATGGGACCGGGAGGTTTTTACACACCGAAGTACCCAGGGGGAGCAAGGATGAAATTAAAAATGATGAGCTTGGGCAAGGATTGGAATCCGCATGCCAAGAACTACCAAACCACGAGGATGCAAGATGGAGTCTCACCACCGGGGATACCCGAAGAGTTCCATCCAGTTATTACACAAGTCGTGGAAATCGCTCAGCAATTGGAAGCTCAACCGATTCCAGACATACAAGCAGACATTTGCATTGTGAACTTCTACGAGAAGGATGGGCGACTTGGACTACACCAGGATAAGGACGAGACAACGGAGTCTCTCGAAAGAGGGATACCCGTAGTGTCTTGGTTCATTGGGAATGATGCAGAGTTTTTATACGGCGAGCAGAAGCGTGCGGACCGTGCGAATAAGTTGGTACTTAAGTCAGGAGATGTATTAATTATGGGAGGATAATCAAGGATGTTATACCATGGGATTAAGAGAATCAAGCTGAATACAGCACCGTCAGCAGTAATCAATGCGACACACATGAGACCTGGGAGATTAAACCTTACCTTTAGACAATATTAGTTATGTAATGTTAGAATGAGATGAGGAATGAGATGTAAGATTAAAGCTCATGTTGTAAACAAGATGGTTATGAATAAAATAATAGTGTTGTTCATATAAATTGTTACGACTCTTGTTATACCATCAATACTCATGAAGCTTGTGAACACAATTAGGTTATGGACTCTGTACGGAAGGTGCGTTAAGCATACTTACAGAGGCACATGCCGACGCCAGCGGTACTCTCCTCACCGGCACCTTTCTGATTAATGGGATTGAGGCATCAGTTCTCTTCGACTCAGAGGCCTCGCATACCTTTGTCTCGGCATCCTTCGCGAGCAGGTTGGGGCTAGACGTTGATGAGCTACCCGACTTCACGGTTACGCTCCCGTCTAAGGAGAAGGTTCGTTGCACTCGTTACTACCGAGGAGCCACTGTCAGAATTAAGGGAGAAGACTTTCCAGTCAGTTTCATTGAGTTAAGTGAGCTAGGATTTGATGTTATCTTTGGGATGAACTGGTTGGAGCGGCACAAGGGACGTATCCTCTGCGCCGAGCATAGATTGCTGCTCAAGAGTCCGTCTGGGGTAACAATATCATACCGCCAGAGGCCCAGAGAGCCTTCGACTAAGATCATCACCGCCATGGCAATGTATAAGGAATTGAGGAGAAAGGAAGAAGTGTACCTTTGCTATGTACAGGACATAGAGAGAGACCCTGAGTTCGACCCCGACTTACCGGTAGTGTCGGAGTTCCCTGATTTATTTCCACGGGAATTGCCCGGCATGCCACCCACTCGGGAGGTAGAGTTCACCATCGAGCTGCTACCTGGCACCGGACCGATAGCCAAGGCACCATACCGCATGGCTCCGGCAGAAATGAATGAATTAAAAGAACAGTTGAAAGATTTGTTAGATAAGGGATTTATAAGACCAAGTGTGTCACTATGGGGAGCGCCAGTCCTCTTCGTGAAGAAGAAGGATGGTAGTCTCCGCCTCTGCATCGACTACAGAGAGCTGAATGCAGTGACAGTGAAGAATAAGTACCCACTACCCCGCATTGACGATCTGTTCGATCAGTTGACGGGAGCATCTGTGTTCTCCAAGATTGATCTCAGATCGGGGTATCATCAGATAGCCATTAAGGAGGGAGACATTGAAAAGACGGCATTCCGGACACGATACGACCACTATGAGTTTACAGTGATGCCGTTCGGTTTGTCGAATGTACCGGCGAAGTTTATGGATCTGATGAACCGCTTGTTCCGGGAGCAGCTGGACAAGTCGGTTTTGGTGTTTATTGATGACATTTTGATATACTCGAAATCTAAGGTTGAACATGAGGAACATCTGAGGAGAGTATTAGAAATATTGAGGGAGAACCAGCTATATGCTAAGTTCTCCAAGTGTGAGTTTTGGCTTGACCAGGTCTCTTTCCTAGGTCATGTCATCTCAGATGCTGGGATCTCAGTGGATCTAGCAAAGATTGATGCCGTACGTACTTGGCCAAGGCCGAAGACTGTTACCGACATTCGGAGCTTTCTCGGTCTGGCAGGTTACTACAGGAGGTTTGTTAGGGATTTCAGCAAGGTCGCGAAACCGATGACCAGTCTGATGAAGAAGGATGCACCGTTCTTATGGACAGTTGACTGTGAGAAATCATTTCAGAGCTTGAAGGACTCACTGACCACTGCACCAGTACTGACCATTCCAGACGGTACAGAGGGCTTTGAGGTTTATTGTGATGCATCCGGCAGAGGGCTGGGTTGCGTGCTTATGCAACATGGCAAGGTGGTGGCATATGCCTCATGCCAGTTGAAGAAACATGAGGAGAACTACCCCACATATGATTTAGAGTTAGGAGCTGTAGTCTTCGCTTTGAAGATATGGCGCCACTACTTATACGGGGTTAGTGTGACGATCTACACCGATCACAAGAGTTTGAGATACATATTCACTTAGAAGGAGTTAAATCTTCGACAGAGGAGATGGATAGAGTTTCTGAAAGACTATGACATTGACCTCCAATACAAAGAGGGGAAGGCCAATGTTGTAGCAGACGCCCTGAGCCGTCAAGCACACTCACTCCATTCGCTAGTTTCTTTCTCCAGCTTGGTTGATGATTGCGAGAGGCTTAAAGGACAGATGAGTACATGAGAGAGGTCAGACAGAAGCTGACAGATGGTACCTTTGAGAGTCAGAAATACGACTTCAGACTTCATGATGATGATCTGATCTGACTTAAGGGCCGGTTATGCATACCACGGGGCAACACGGATCTGAAAGACCGTATACTTAGAGAATCACACTGTTCTTCAGTTTCCATCCATCCGGGAGCCTCTAAAATGTATAAAGACATGAAGAGATACTTCTGGTCGTCGGGGATGAAGACAGATGTTACCGAGTTCGTCTTGAGGTGTCTCACATGCCAGAAGGTGAAATTTGAGCACCGACGACCGGGCGGAATGGTACAGTCGATGCCAATTCCGGAGTGGAAGTTCCATGATATCTCCATGGACTTCGTAGTTGGGCTTCCACCTGCTAGGGGAGGTCTCAACATGATATGGGTGGTGGTGGATCGCCTTACCAAAGTAGCCCGATTCATACCAATGAAGGATACTTGGAAGGTGACCAAATTGGCTGAGCTATTTGAGAAAGAAATCATGAGACATCATGGGATACCAAAGACCATAGTGTCAGATAGAGATACCAGATTCCTTTCGAGGTACTGGAGAGCTACCAGAGAAGCGTTGGGTACAGAACTCAAGCTGAGTACCGCGTTCCATCCTCAGACAGATGGTCAGACTGAGCATACTATTCAGACACTCGAGGACATGCTGAGAGCATGTGCCTTAGACTTCCAGGGCAGTTGGATTGACAGACTACATCTGATCGAGTTTTCATACAACAACAGCTATCACGCTCCGATCAAGATGGCACCTTTTCAAGCGCTGTACGGTAGACCATGTCGTACACCGCTCTGCTGGGATGAGTCGAGTGAGACGGTCATTATAGGACCAGAGTACTTAGAGTAAGTTAAGGCTGAAGTTCAGCAAATCAGGGAGAACATGAAAGCTCCTCAAGATAGGCAGAAGTCGTATGTTGATGTTCGACGACGGGACCTGGAGTTCGCAGTGGGCGACCAGGTATTTCTCCGAGTTTCACCGATGAAGGGTGTATTCAGGTTTGGGTAGAAGGGCAAATTAAGCCCGAAATTTGTTGGTCCTTATGAGATTACGGAGCGGGTGGGCCCGGTTGCTTACAGGTTGAATGTACCTGCTGAGCTGGGTAAAGTGCATGATGTTTTTCATGTCTCACAGCTAAAGAAATACATGCACCACCCCTCCCATGTGTTAGAACCTGAGAGGTTGACTTTAGAACCAAATATGAGATCCGTGGAGACTCCTCAAAGAATCTTGGACAGTAAGACTAGGGACACTCGCCACAAGTCAGTGCGACTGGTGAAGGTTCTCTGGTCTAACCAGGATGTCGAAGAGGCCACGTGGGAATTAGAGGATAAGATGAGGGCGAAGTACCCTTCTTTGTTTACTGACTAGATCGTCTGTATAGGGTACGGGGCGTACCCCTTTTTAAGGGGGGTAGAGCTTCCTCGCTTTTGAGTTAGGAAACGATCATGTTTGTCGTTTTTTGGTTGTTTAAGATGTGAATTTGTGTAAGTTGTTACACTTGGTGTTAAGTTTGAGTTATGTATAATACTTATGTATTGTATTTGAGATTGACCTTTGAGTCTTGAGATGTGTGAATGTGAGTATAAGATGTGGTGTTAAGATTAAGGGAATTGAGTACCGTGAATGATTAAGCACATATGTGAACTTTGAGGACAAAGTTCTTTTAAGGGGGGTAGATTGTAATACCCCAAACTTAGATATGGTGTTTAAATGATAAACTAAGATATAAGGAGGCTAAATAATGCCTTAGAAACATTAAGAAACATTTCTAATCAAAGAAAATATAAGGAAACACCAAAAGAGCAGTTTAAGCAAAAACGTGCTCTAAGCTTGGAGAGACTTGGGAGAGTACCCAAATATTGTTCTAAGACCTTAGTAATATCCTAAGGAGTCTTAAAGCACATTTTTGAAAAATTGTCTTGTAAATGAGTTTTGAATGGCTAAATGTCCATCATTACTCTTTAATTAACATGTGTACTATATAGTATCACATTTGGAAGTCTACATCAATGGGAAATCAAAAATTTCACAACAATGTGCCTTGTTTTGTGAATAGTAACTTAATTAAGCTAGTTTATAACATAAGTCAATATAAGTGAGAGATTTGGTCAACAAAGACTTAAGTACCCTTATTATTAAATGGGGGCCGGATTCTTATAAGGTGAGTCACCACCTTTATGAGTCATTAAGCAAATAAGAAAGGAAATTAAAGGATAAAGCAAAAGTACTATTTACTTTACAATATAAAGATCTCATTTTAACTCACCTCTCTCCTCACTTCTTCATTTCTCTTGTTTCCCACGGTTTGAGCTGCTCTCTCCCTTCTCCATTAACGTGAAGCTCTTCTCCAAGCTAGCTCCACCTTCTCTTGCAACAACTTGCTCATTTTAGCTCCAAAACCAAAACAAATTACATATTTTCTTTTAGTTAGCTCAAGCTCTCTCTTTCTATCCTTTCAAAACTCCAAGAGCTTTGATTTGGTGCCAAGCCAAACCACCATTAAAGGAGGAAATTCAAGTTTGGAGACTCCATTGGCTTCTCCATTATCTTAAGGTAAAGAAAGTGTAAGAAAATCTAGGTTTCCATCATTTCTTTCCTTGTCCGAAAATTTGCACTCATGGGACTCCATGTTTATGCCTTGTTCTAGCTTGTTTCCTACTCTTCAAAGAATTGAGGAGGTCCTTCTTGCTTCATATCCAAGCTTGTCTTGAGAAACCAAGGTAAAACAATCACCTTAATATCTTAAAGCACATTTTTAACCTAGGGTTTGTTCCTTAGGGTTAATGTATTATCTAGTACTCATCGGAGTCATTGGATATTGGTTAGAACATTGGCAAGGAGATATATATTGGTGACCGAGATTGAGCAAGGAAAAACCTAAGGAAGAAAGTTTTTAAAGCTTGTAAAAGAACAAGGTAAATTACTTACCTTAAGGTGTTTATTGTTTAAGGGAATGAGATTTAGATATGTGATGAGTTTAGTGTGGAGTTATATTAGAAAGGGGTTATATAAAACCTAGGAGAAACAATGACTATACTTGTGAACTTGTGACTAAAGAGCAAATGAGAAGAAGAGATAGTTAGAACAATGTCGAGATGAATTATAAGAAGCATTTTATTTCAATGGGAGCCTTGTTGTGTGTATTCACAGGTTAAAGGCAAATATATGTGGAAATTCAGTGGTTAAGATTATTGTCATTTAAGGGCCTAAGTGCCAAGCATTTTAAGTTTAAGCACTATATGATGATGTGGTGTAGTTTTTTGTAAATTGTGTGTTAAGGTGTTGTGATGAGAAATTGAGTGATATTGGTTGTTTGATGGGGAAAAACCAAGTGTTAGGATGTGCTATGTACTAGAGAACCCATGGCAAAAATTTAAAGGAGTACTTAAGTGTTTAAGATGTTCTAAGGGGATTTAATGACTAAGGAAGTACTAGGAAGTTTTAGAGGTTGTCTTGATGAAAAAGGGGTGAGATAAAGTGTTTTAATGAGTTAAAATGACTTAGGCATTGTTATGAAGGATTTAGGAATCAAAAGAATATACTTGAGTATTTAGGACTTAGGCAAACGTTGATAGACAACTAGGAAGGAAATGATGTGTAGATAGATGGAAGCATAAGCTTGTGAAGAAACTATGAGTAGTTGTGTAAAGGAGTTTTAGATGGTGAAAGATGCTTGGGGGATGATGTTATAGTGGTGAGGAAGCATTTGGCATAGTGGTTATACTAGGTATGAACCACCACCTAGAAACCTAGTGAAAAACATTACAAGTGTTGGCATTATTTGTAATACCCCAACCCGAAATCCAATAAACTGAACGGCGATCACTCCCAAATAAAATACAACTGCAGCGGAAATAAATACAACAACCGGGCGGTATTACAACGCCGTTGGCCACCCTTGTGACCAACAAGGCTAAGTCCAAATACAATCCTCAACTGTCACGGTCTGGAATACAGATACAACCCGAGATACTAGGAATCAATCTCAAAGTACAATACTGAAATAAAACAAATAACTAATAGTAGACTCCCAAAGCTTGGTCTACCCCACCTACACTCAGTGCGGTGATCTCCTCAACTTCAGGTACCTGGAAAATGGGGGTGCCCCCAAAGGGGCTCAACAAACAATGCTGGTATGGAAAACGTGCAGCCCATCGTCTACCGGGCCACACCAACTACTTTGTCGAATACATGCAGTTCATTTTTATAAAGCTGTAAACAAGCATAGTCTGATAATAACAAGTATCCATACAAGGACAATAATGTCACATAGAACAAGACACAGATGGTCGAGTTAGCTGAACTGAAATTCTTTACTAATAGTCGGTCCACACAATGGGACTGACCGTTATAACTGAATATCTGAAATAGTGGAGGTATAGTGACCTCGTTATAGAGAAAGGTTGGGTATAAAAACCCCAGGAGATAACGTAGTTAAACCCTGAACTGAATGGCGTGGGAAATAAGAACCCACTAGAGGAATAAAGTCTTCCTCGAACTGAAGGGCATTTGAATCCCGGAAGGAATAAAGTCTTCCTCCCAACTGAATGTTCCGTCGCGACGTAGTAGGAGACGACCTGAGACAGGTACAACTCCCGTAGCATGCATGGCCAGATCCAACTGGGCTCCTCAATCTCGAAGTATATAATTGTTAAGTGTCATATAAAGACGTTAAACAAGAACACAATGTGTATTGTCAATTATCACGTTTAGGATAATGACGTTTGTTATAAACTGAAGTTAGTGAGAGACTTGAGTACAAGTCCTCGGTATACTGAAACGCAGGTATTTAATCCACTGGTATAGTAGTGTTTGTATGCGTGGGACATACACGATGTAGTCAGCAACATTCACGCACATAAAATAATACCACAGTGTGCAAGAGTAAAACAACAGTTTACATTAATTATCTTGGTCGTTATTTCAAACAACAGATAGCACACAAGCCGGTGTAATCCGTTAGAAAACAGGTTGCAAGAATCCCATACCGTTCACCGTAGACTGTACTTGTAAATTCCCGGTCAACGTCTGGTCAAACAAAGTCCTAGAATAGGATTAACTGAGAGGGTTAATTTATGTTACCCTTATATAATAATTCTATTGGATCTTTTAACAAATTTCATATTGTTATTTCATGTGAGGTTTATTTCTTTTAATCACCTCATGATTTAATGTATAACTTATTTGTTATCCCTTTTGATTTATTTATAAATCCTTTAATGCACATATATGTGTTTATTGCATTTGTTGTTTATTTTATTTGTCTAGGTGACATAACAACTTATAATCTCTTAACTATGTTCATATGTCATACATAGACATAAAATTCTTATAGTTTTATTATTCTCCTTTTAACCATAAATAATATTTATTGTTTATCTTTTAATTCTTTATAACCATGTAAGCCATAGTTCCAATACCATAATTCCTTTAATCAAAATTCTTTCTTCTAAATCCTCCAAATATCCATATAGGACCTATATTTATTTAAATCTAAATTCTTAAACTTATATTTCGGTTATTTACAAAACAACCACATTAATTCATAAACTTTACTCTTAAATTCTAATCTTTTATATTATAGAGTTTTAACTTCTTATTTAGCTAAATTGCAAAGCCATCCCTAATATTTTGGTATATAGCTTTTAAATATTATAACTCTCAAAAATTACAACTTAGCCCTTAAATTCTCGGCTTTAATAATTTATTTCTTATAATTACAATCTAACCACAAAATCTTATAATTTTTTCACAATGTCATGTAAACTATAGTTTTAATTTTAATTCTCCATAAATGCCGAATATATATTTATAAATTCCTAAATTACCAAACTAACCCCAAAGAATTCGGCTTTGGTCTTGAACTTTCCATTAATTACATTTTCACCCCAAAACTTTCTATTAGTTACTTAATAACTTATAAACTATAGTCTAAATATTTAATCCCTTAAAATTTTGAAAGTGAACCTAATAATTCTCTTAATTATGAATTCGCCCACTAATAAATTATAAACTTTCATAACAACTTTTATAAATTACATAATAGCCCAAAACTTTATAAAAAGTTATTTCAAAGCTTGTTTAAATTATCTAAAATTCTTAAACTTAATTCCTAACCTTATATTATATTATAATTACACCAAACAGCCCTTTAGCTCTCGATTTTTAATATAAGTACACTAAACTTTGTAAAAATTACATTTAATCCACATAACTTAATTAATTAGTCATTTAGACACTAAAAGAATATTTTTAACCCACCAAACTTTATGATATAAATTTATATACCTAAGTAGCCCATTAAAACTTATTTATCAAGTAGAACATTCGGCCATAATTTAAATGAGACCTTATGTTATATAAAAGTGGATTTATATGTCTAAGTAATTATAAATAAATTCATAGGAGTCATATAACTCATGTATAAATTATTGTAATGTCTTATATAAATTCTAAGCTCAAAATAAAGCATTTTTGCCTAAGACTTTTCGGCCTAAATTATTTGTAACATAAATGAATTTTGTGACACAAAAATGTGTCTTAAGGTAAATATTTTCTAATATGTTATAGTTTATATTTTTGGCATATAAAACCATATAATTTCGGTATTAATAAACCTAGGAGGTGTACATAATTTTTGTACAATTTTTAGAAGCTTAACAAAGCTTATAATATAAAGATTTATATAGTAAACTTACTTCTTAACAAGGTGGTTAAGTGCTTGAACTTCTTCTTGAATCTCCAAGCTTTCTCCAAGGTAATATAGATGCTCCACTTCGGTTATATGCAAGTGGTGAAGGAGTTTTAGGAGTTAGATCTTGAATAAAGATCTTAAGTAGATTTGTAAGTATTTTTACAAGAGTTTACCTTAGACTTTCTCCTTATGAATTCGGCACTCCTAAGGTAGATGAAGAGCAAGGTTTCCTTCATGAAAATGAAGAAGGAAAGAACCTTAGAAGAAGTAGAACTTGGTTACACATAAAAATGTGCTTTAAGGATTTACAAGCATTAAAACTACCTTAAGATAACCTTGAGATGCTCCTTGGTTTAATGTTGGTTTGGACAACCTCCTTGGAGAACTAATTGATGTCGAACACTTGTTGTTAAGCTAGGAAGAGTTTTGCTTCAAGGCTTGACAAGAATTGCTAAGAAATTACCTTAAAGATGAAGATAGAAGTTACATCTCCATTAATGGACTTAAGAGCTTCAAAGGAAGAAGATGAAGCTTAGAAGAGGAGGAGAGAGCTTACCAAATTCGTAGGTGTGGAGTGCAAGAGGGGAAATGACACTAAACTTACGTATAAGGTAAGAGAGTGCCTTAGAATTTGATTTTTGTTTTGTCAATTTTTAATGTCAAATGACTTTACTTTTCCTTTGTTTATTACATGGTTGATTGGCTCAATAAATGCCCATGTTCTCTGCATAATTTCGGACATGTGGTGGTGACAAGGCAAGAGTTGGAAAGAAGATGATTGTGAGCTAGAAGACAAGGTAATTTAGGTAAGTTATTCTTTTGATTTTTCTAAGTTAGGCTTGTCTTCTTCCTCCCTTGTAGAGTCACGAATTCAAGGGTCAAATGGGGTGTCTTATTTGACATTGAAGAGCCAAGGACAAGCATGTTAGGTCACATGGAAAAGAAGGAATCTAGAAAAGTGAATTCTAGATCCACTTTTTACTTTTTCTCATTTGTTTTTGTTCTAGCTCACATGGCCTTATTCCATGGCCTAATTTCGACAGCTTGCTGGTAAAATGAGACCTACATACTTAGACATTAAGTAATATAACACATGGGAAGGTGAGTCACCATGTTCTATGCTTTTTATAAACTTTTAATGCAATTTTTATACTAGTTTTTGCTCTCAAAATCGGCCCCTATAGAGAGTCTTGTTGACTAGTCACACCAACTGATTTAGAAGGTCATTTTAACCCTTTTTAATATTACCAATTCGTGGTATGTCAAAAACTACAAGGCAATTGCGTAAAACGCGTTTTCGTGACACCCGAAGGTGTGTTTTTGTGCTCTAAGGAAATTTTGGGAAACAAATTGTTTTTATGAGTTCCAAGTGTTTGTAAACACTTATTATAGTAATTAAACATATATTAAGATGTTACATTGGGTTATATGAGGTTATATCAACCCATGACATAATTTACGGGCCATCGGGACACACCGGGCAAAAAGGAGCGTTAAGAAATCCTCCTGTGGTTTTTGTTGAATTTTGATGAACCACTTCGTGGGTTATCTTTAGAATGGTAAATAATGATATTAGGAACTCTAGGAATTAATTTTATAGGAGTTCGTGCCACCTCGGCACTCCTCCGAGCTTTTCTTGCTTTAAGGGGCGCGCGTGAGCACTCCCGAGCGTTTTGCGTATTTGACTGAATATAGCTTAGGGAATATATTTATATATTCATATGATGAGTGTATGACCATTTGGTTTGAGTTTTAGAAGGTCATACAAGGTCATGCTTGATCACATGTTTCTAAGGCGTTTTAGCGTTTATGGTGAAACGACTATTTTTACGTAACGTTTTCATGCATGGGTTTGCATGCGTACGTGAACTGATTTATGTTTGGATTATATTCCAATAAATAATGATTTAATAATATTATTTAGATTTGGGGTATTTCATTATTACAAGGAAAATGCATAATGACTAAGGTGGATCTTGGTGAATGATTTAATGTGTTTGGTGGAGGGCTTAAGGTGTATTTGAGGTGCCCAAATGAGGTTATAACATGCTAGGATATATGAGGTGAAGTTTGGAGTTGAATGGGAATTTAGAAACAAGGTTCTGGAGCCGACCGACCTTAGGGACCGGACCTGCAAGGTCGGTCGAGCTCAGATTACACTGCCGGAGAAAGTTTCTGGAACCGACCGAACTTGGGGACCGGACTTACAAGTTCGGTCGGGCTTGTATTTTGTGAAGGAAATAAGTCTCTGGAATCGACCGAACATGGGACCGGACTTGGCAAGTTCGGTCGAGCTTAAATTTCCCACGGGGGAACTCTCGGGAATGGACCGACCTTGGGACCGGACTTGCAAGGTCGGTCGGGGTAGGATTTTCAAACGGTAATGTGTTCTGGAATGGACCGACCTTGGGTAAGGTCGGTCGGAAGTTCGGTCGAGCCTAAAAATAAAAAAAAAGGAAATTTTGAATTCTAAGGATGGTAATAGGTAATAAGGTATACCTTTGGTAGGGAGGTAATGATTAGGACCCTAAGAACTTAAGGGATTAAGTTAAGTTAAGTATAAATTTTAATGTTTAAAGTTAAGTTTGTAAGTTAAGTGGCAAAGACTTAAGAAGGTATTCAAAGGGGATCTTTAGGAATCAAGTGAGATAAGTAAGGTGCAAATAACTAATGGTCTAAAAATGAACCAATGTTTTAGGTTTGTGAATTGGGACCCCGGAGAAGATAAAACAAACGACGATCGACGGTGAACGGTACAATCTTTCTTGTGACCTGCTTGCTAACAAGGTGTCCCTCGGCTTGTGTGCTATCTGTTTAATTTCTATGACTAAAACAAGATAAAGCATGCAACCGGTTATATTTGTTCTCGTCGTGTATGTGTTATCTTTACACTAACCCGCGAGACTTGAGATTGTTACTAACCAAGTTTAGTACTTACTGAGTTATGAATAAGAATTAAGTTTGGTGGTTGTTGGTTAATGCCCGTTAAGGCTTAGCTAGCACATGGTGATTAATATTTCTACTAACTGGAACTTGAGTGAGGAAACCCGGGACCGATCTCCGGTCATGCATGCTAAGGAAAAAGGGGGACGGTATCTGAATCAGATCCGCCCTCCGCTTAAGGACTTGTCTTCGGACTTGTAGCCTAGGGCCGGTTGCCGGCTCAGCTACGCTGGACTCCCGTCCAGAGTAGGTGGCATTAAGATGGTGCGGTGGGATCACCTAAATCCCAGGTTCGAATTAAGCTACAACCATTCCCTTCCAGGAACGGTTTGTATACTGAGATTAAGTTGAGATTAAGATTAAGGTAAGGTAAGGAACTGAGATTAAGGAAATGAGGACTAAGGATGGGGCTACTAACCCACTTGATAAGGGAACGCTTGAGTCGTTCATTGTTTGTGAACTATATATGTTCATCAGTGGTTATTGTTATTGCACTTCATATTATGCTTGTGTATGTAATCAATTTCCATGCTATCGACAATTAGTCGTCGTAGCCTCGTTAGTTTGGGGGCCATGAGAGGGTGTACCAGCATTCGTGCTGACCCCCTTTGGGGGCTGTTTTTACACTTGCAGGTAAGAGACCCATGAGGACGCACTACGAGAGTAGGAGCGGTTAGACTTAGGTTGGGATGTTTATTTTGAGTTCGGGTTGCGCCTGTGCACCCGTCTGTTTGTATTTAAACTGATGTAAGGTTGTGATTATGACTTAGTTACTTGTACTCGGTTGGTTGTCGGTATTATGGATGGTGATGTTTTGGGTTGGTTATGTATTTTGGATAAGTGTTGTAATGGTAGGGCCGGTATATTCTAATGATCAGACCGTGGCAAGGTCCAGGGGTTTATTATTTCCGCTGCGACGTATTCGATTAAGTGTTCAGTTATGTGATAACCACGATTGGCTTTGGATGGGGTGTTACAGAAAAATGCCCGAGACTGAAAACAGGTAGTGGTCCGGGACCTTAGTCCAGGACCAAGTCCCGGACCAGAGTAATAAATCAGCCGAGAGTGAGTTTATTGATTGGTCCGGGACCTTGGGTGCGGACCAAGTCCCGGACCACCCCAACAAATGCCTAGAAACTGTTTTAAAGTGTCTAGAACATGGGGGATTGAATGGTAATAGTTTTAGATGATGTTTAGGCCTTGTTTGGGGACATGTAAAGGCCTTGGAAAGTGTAAACAAGTGTTAGGTTGGATGTGAGAAAATTGTGAGTTTAAGTACACAAAGTTAAACCGAAATAACGGGATAACGGGGTAAGTACGGGAGTAGCAATTATGTACCTACCGTAACACCTTAATATTAATTGAACCATTTGACATGTAAATAGTGGTTCAAGAGTAAGACATGAGGAACAAGTGTAACACCCCTACCGTTAATACTGTCGTTACCATCCAATCTCCTCGCGCTTTCCGAGTCACGCAGCGGATACATACTTACATACAGCGGGTGATACAATGTCGTTAGTCACCCACGTGACTAACAAGGCTACTACTTCTATATACAGCATCGGTCTGATTGACCGGAATATCCGAGTGCTACACAAATACAATCTTCACTACCATTACCAATTAGGTATTACAACTTCCCATTCAATACAGTACTCCGTGAGTTCAATACATGTTAATACACCGAGTTTTTCTAAGATCCTTATACAAATACAACGCCTCTTTCAATTTTATAAATACTCATTGAGAGTCTAACTACTACCCATTCCTCACAAACTACTTGCTCCCTAGGTGTAGGGGGTGTGCTACTTAGTACACCTCTACATTCTACTACTAACTATCCAAATGTAGTCACCGGTCTCGTGCCTTGACCATATCCTCTTCGGGTACCTGCACACTAAAAACGTTCCCCCGAGGGGGTCAGCTTTCGCTGAGCATGATAACCGCATATCCCGCGTACTAGTGAGGGTACGCCGACCACTTGGTCGAATACATGCGATTGATTTCATTCAACATACATGCATACATGCTCTTATACACAATATTACAATATTTTACAAGACATACATACATACACACAGTACCATACACACAAGGAAGACAATACAAGTCCACCAAATTCCTACTTACCTTCTTCCGGGCTACACATACACGATATATACATAGTACTTACGCAATACATACACAATAATCCATACTTGTTAGCTTCATTGGTCCACCCGGGTTAATCGGGTGGAGATTACTCTTTTACTCGTTCCACAGTACTTACGCATACATACTCATACTCATACATACTTACTTACTCAAGTCAAGTCGTCGGGACCTCCGGCCCGGGGAACTACTCGGTCCCACCACCGGGATTTACTTGGTTCACCAATCCAGGATGCTACCCATTTAAGGGATTTGGGTCGTGGACCAGTTTAAGAACCAGCAATCGGATCCAACCTCTTGTGTCTCCTCATCCTCACGCGTGGCCGAAGCTATATCGGACTTCTACTCATTCCAATTTACTTAGTACTTTTGTTATGAGTTAGGTGGTTAGGAATTAGTAGAAGTCATTCACTCAAGCCACATACACAAATACATTACTCAATACACACTCGTACGAAATACAATACAATACTTAAGTACAATACAAGATTCGAATACAGTTCATCATCATTCATATATTTCATGAATTATACAAACTATTGTTCAAGACAAATATCAAGAACATTGTAAACAAGCACAAGTAAGTGCAATATAGTCCGATTCATGCATTTATCTTATTAGGTGATCAAATAAGCACACAAATCGGGGTAACCAGATTAGGATACAGGGCATGAAGAAAACATACCGTTCACTGTTGTACTTGTATCCGACGTTCCTCCGGTGTTCACAATTCGAATCCTATGATATACATACAATTGAGTGATTAATCTAACTATCATTAACTTAACTCGATTTCCCTTACATTTCCTAACTCATACTCACTAAGTCTTTGGAGTTCTTATACTTACACATCGTTTACTTTCTTTAAGTTTGTTTCCTTACTTAACACTGGTTTACTTACATATACGTACATATGTATATGTGGGTATACATATATATATTATTATTATTTAATTTAATTTTTTTTGTATGACTCGACCGACCTTACCCAGGGTCGGTCCCAAGGTCGGTCGAAGTCAGTAGGGAAATACGCTGGAAAATTCCTGGGCCGACCGACCTTGCAAGTCCGGTCCCAAGGTCGGTCCATTCCAGTGAGTTTTGGTTTCGTCATTTTGGACTCGACCGACCTTGCATGTCTGGTCCCAAGGTCGGTCCATTCCAGTAAGTTTCTTGACGGGAAAATTTCGAGTCGACCGACCTTGCAAGTCCGGTCGCAAGGTCGGTCCATTCCAGTAGGTTACATTACGGAAATTTTTCTGGCTGACCGACCTTGCATGTTGTAGCAGAAATATGTGACTATACTTCTACCTAGGCAGTGTACCTATCGTTTTGCGGGTATAGTGATTAAGTGGGTTGTCGAACTCAGGGACCTCGTTCAATTAACTGACAAATTATTAATCTAACCGAGAAACTAAAATAAACTAAGAAAACGGGAAATTGCCACTTTTTTTCAGGTTTTCAATAAATTTAAATCAACTAACGAACACAAAGTACTAAAATAACAGAACGATAAAAATAAACAAAACAAATATCGGTTTAAAAATCTGGTGAATTAAAAACGCTCCCCGGGTTATTCCACTCGTCTATTTCGTCGAATTCAATTAATAACAATTTTCACTATTTTATGCAATAAACTCAGGAATTATAAATAGTTCGTTGACCGATCCTTGTACAACGAACCCTAACTAACTGAAATAACAAGCCGCAAACCATGCCCAAGTTAAATTCAAGTTAATTGCAATAAACACAATTCCTATTGGAGACAGATTAACCTATAGGCAAGCCATGCTTCTAGTCGTTAATCCGGTTTGATTTCCTATGTCTAGAACTCAATCTCAGCACCGCATTTTGATATAAGCTCTACAAAAATCACTTAGAGAATTGGCCAGAAAATCTAAGCGCATTAAGGACTGGAATCAAACTATTGCAAAATTATAATAACAGTGACAAATTTACATAACATGAATTCTACGAAAAGACTCGCTTCCCTAACACGGGAAGCTAAATAAAACTACTCACTCATGGTTTTAACAAACAGAAACATCCAACTAAAAATAGCATAAAATAACTTGAAACAAACAACAAGAATGAGTTCCAAGTTACTAATGTCGTCGGTTGTTTATCGGCTCTGTTTCATTTCTTTCTCCACGCCGCCAACTGGAGCTAACCGACTGCTGCAGTTTGATGGTGATCGATGATGGAAAGCGGGGCTGCTAATGGAAGTATGGTACGAAAGTGTGTGTGCGAGAGTTTAGTATTATGGATGGGTGATGGAGAACGAATTGTATGGCTCTTGAAAAAAAAGATGTGCGTGAATGAATATATGGAGGATGGATTGATGGATACGGTCGATGAATGCGGCTAATTAATTCAGCTGGGTGGTGGCGAGTGATGAGAATGTATGTATGAAAAATTAGTGTGAGGCGGATGGAGTGTGATATATATGGTGAAGGGCTTGGGAGCAGCAAGGGAAAGCGTGGGTGACTACCGCCGAAGAAAATTGATCGACAAGGATAGATGTGGGTGTATTGTGGTGCTCGAGAATTTTCTGTGAATGGAAGATGATATGCGCCGCTGCTTTCGATTGTTGTCGGCTACAAAAAAATATTCCGTCATCTCCTTTTTTGTTAATTGCCGACAATAACCTGTACGTCCTGTCAATATTTTTTCATGAGTGAATGTTGACTCCATGACTGAATTTGATCGTGAGAGATTTTTAATATGGTGCTGCATGTACGAGATTAACGAATCACATGAAACAATCATTGATTCATTAATACCTTGAGTGAATAAAATAACACGTGAAATGTCATGAATGCAAACCATTCATAATTGTTGTGCTGCAGCGTGTTATATTTTATATTCACCGTTTGTCGAGTTCTAATCTTTATGAGATGAAAGAAAAAAGAAAATGTAATTGTAAGATTGTTTCTTGCATTTGACACATAAAATGTATCAGCTCATATCAAAATATAAATCTAAGGAAAAACATATGATAAGTGAGAAATATGTCATGAATTGTTATAAAAATAGGAAGAATTATAACCCTAAAAATAGATATATTTCACACTTATCACATGTTCGGTCACAAGGTCGATCCATTCCAGAAGGTTTTCGTCCTTTGTAAACCTGGGCTCGACCGACCTTGCAAGTCCGGTCCCAAGGTCGGTCCGGCCCAGTATTTCAATTTTGAATTCTGTTTTCAGTTCTATACTTTGCCCATTGTTTCTCCAATCTTCCTACATGTAATCCCACATGTTTAAACACTACCTAGGCCCTCCAAATTGCCTTAGTTCATCCACCAAATTCCTTACTAAATCCATCAATCAACTTACACAATTTCATCACTTCCCTTCCACACTTACAACAGTTTTTCATCCTTCAATGCTACAGATTTTTGTTCCAACTTCTAACACTCAATACTCCTACCACCAATACCATTATTAGCATCCCAAATGCCTCATCTTACCACGCCAATTCATTTCCAAGCAATTGCACCATTTATACCCAAGTCCAACCTTCATTTTACCAAGTCTTATACTCTAGTTCTTCCAAGTTTCTCCAAGGCAATCCAATACCTCTTGCTACAGTTTTTATATCCTTTCATTCTCTTACCACTACTACTACTCCATAGTTACTAAACATCTCTACTAACTCCAATACACACCTTGGTTTCCCCATTCACCAAGTCATCCACACATGTACATATTCCTACCAAAATTTTGCCACAGTTCATCTACTTTTCTTACTTATCCACACATCTCCTTTCTCATCAATTCATCCCTATTCTAGCCAAACCACAAGGGTTCTACCAGCACACATACAAATATAAATTCCTCAATACTTTCTCAATCCACAATTCCAATACACATACACATCACATTTGGCTCCAAAGCCTACAATTCAAATACTTGCTCTTAAATACTCAAACTTCACAATCCTCAATACTAGTACAAGGTTTTGGGTTCTTTAAATATTTTACCCATTCCCATTACTCTAATGCAATAGAATTTAACATTAGGAAGGAGCTCTTACCTTGAGCTTATACTTCCTTCTTTCTTTCTCATTTTTCCTCCTTCTTCCTTTCTTGCCTCAAAATCGGTTATGTGGGGAATTGAGTTGCCAAACTCCATTCCCATCACCCAATGAACACAAAACAATTACAATTAATATACTAACCCTTAAATTAATGCTAGTTCAATGAAATGTTTAGAGCAAGATTTCTAGGGTTTACCTTTGGAGTGTTTTAGAAGGGGTTTTAGCCCTTGGTTCAAGAAGGTGAATCCACCACCATTGCAAGGTTGATATTATGCTCCAAAGAGAGAGAAAAATAGAGCATTACAAATGGGGCAAAAATCGGTTATGAAGGAAGGTGAAGAAAACATGAGTTTTTCATGTAGATTTTTACCTTAATGGAGAGAGGAGACTCCAAGCTACCCATTGGTGCCATTTTCTCTTTGAATGGGGTATACCCACGAAAATGAACTTCCTCATTTTTGGATTTTGAAAAGAGAGAAGTGTAGAGGAGGATGAGGGGAGTTCAAATATGTAGTTATTTTTACCTTTGGAGTTCAAATGAAGGTGGAGAATGGATGAAAAGGTGAGAAGCCATTGAAGCTTCTCTTGGAGCTCCAAAAATCGCCCACACCAGAGGAGAGAGGAGGGAGAAATCGGTGGGGATGAGGAAGGAGAGAGGTGAGAGAGTAGGGAAATGAGTGAGTGAGGAGAGAGAGAAGGGGTAAAGTAGTTTTTACTTTATTACTTTTTGCTTTTGGCTCTCTTATTTAATTAGCTAGTTACATGTGTGTGTGAGGGAGTTATTTGACTATTAAAAATCGGTCCCCTACAGTTATACTAGTTGGAGCGTTTTCGTCTTTTACAGAAAATGCTCATTATTTTACCCGGCTTTGGTACTATTCACTAACTGGGCCCGTTTTCCGGAATTTCCTCGTTTAATTATTTTTATTGGTTATTAAGCTTCCATAAATGCTTAATAATTATTATTTAATGATTCATAATTTTTTACGGGTTCGTTTGACCACTTAAAGTCACGTTTTCGGGTTTTCTCGAAAAACGTACGTTAAAGCTCTATTAGCGTTTTAATACATTATTTGGATCCGTTTTCTTCGGGAGTTGTTCCCATATATTATTTAGGTCTTATTAACCCTTTAGGATCCATATAGTACGCTAACTGAGGTCTCATACCCCCTATGGTTATTTAACGCTTATTTGGCGTTTTTCGCTTTTCAAGCATTTCTTTATTTCTTTTGTATTTATTTTCCCTTACCAATATTTCTCAATCATTATTAGGCTCTCAAATACCTATTAGGATAATTTAATCGCCATATTTGAGGTCGGGGTATTTCAACAAGTGTGAACCGAGGAGCGTGAGAACACTCGGTAAAGTAATTCCCTACAATGACAGGTATGGTTTTCTTGCAACCTGTGTCATACCGGGTTACACCGGCTTGTATGCCTATGTGTCTTTCTGAATGTTTGCCACCTTGCAAGATAAAGCATGAAATGAGGTTACCGTAATTCATTAATGTGGCGTAAATAAGTCCGATACCGTTTAACCTTAGTTATGTGTTAAACCGTAGCTAACCGACTCCCCCATACTTATCTTTTGTTTGTCCTCAAGCAAATCTTTATGACAGAATCTTTAAACAAGTTAAATACAAACTAACCAAACAGGGAGAGCACAGAAAAGATTGCTACAAAACTTCTAGATTAAAGGGTACTCGAAACTTCTTTTCTTTTCTTTTTTTTTTCTTTTTTTTCTTTTTTTCTTTTTTTTTATTTTTTTTTTTTTTCTTTTTTTTCTTTTTTTTCTTTTTTTTCTTTTTTTTAAGTTTCTGAAAAGAACCTTGAAATTATAAAAACAACTATTTTAAGAAGGAGAAGTAGAACCATAAGAATCCAGTTTTTAACCCTGAGCCAATCCACTATTTTCTTTCACATTTCCTGAAATGACAAGGGGCATGAAGTAAAATCATATTCCATTATACCTTTCAATGCCACATACTCATGATCCATAATAATGAAGTTTTTATCATTTAAGTACATAATGCAAAGATACTTCGATTGAAGTTCAATTTCCTTTCACCTCAGACTTTTCTCTCCACCCTTGTAGCGGTTTTGGGTCAACTATCCCAGATATAAAGTACCTTAGGTAGCTAGGTGATAAAGCACCCCAAAGAACTTAATAACCGAGTGGACGAGGCCTGCTTAGGTTTAGAATATGCCTGTTTGGATCAGAGGAGTACCTTGCCTTGTTCTTTTTCCACCTTTTCATTCCAATTCAAATCCAGGCTCAAAGCTAAAAACAGGGCTCAAATGATAATTATTTTTAAAATTTAAGCAATTTTTAATCAGAATAAATTTTAAAATTGTTGAAAATTTTTAATACCCCATAATGTTTGTAGGTTTGCAATATTTCCTCTATGGCTCCCTTTTTTACTATTTCAAACTTAACAAATCTAAAAAATTGTCAAAAGAGAAAATTTAAGAACAAGCTACGAGGGTATGAGTACTCCCCCACACTTAAGCTCAAGCAATGCCCTCATTGCGTAGAAAGAATTAAATTAACAGGGCATGCAATCTGGACAAGGAAATTTCACAAAACAAAGCAAAAGGGAATATGAAATATCAGAATGGAAAGAGTGTACTCCCCAGAGTTCATAGAGTGTGCAGAGCTCCGCCACACTTGAGTGCAGTTGTGGAATTACATGAAATGTACCTGTAAAGAATATTCTACACAGCCAGAAGAACTCAAGTAAAACCTGCATTTTGTTATAACATATAAAAGGGAAATATAGTACAAAAGAGAAAACAACATAAAAGGAAAGGCAAACTATAGATAGTGGGTTGCCTCCCACCAAGCCGCCTGGGTTTAACGTCTCTAGCTAGACGCATGTTTTTCATTATCCCGGATCAAAAATGAAAGTTGACAATGGTAGTACCGGGAATAGGAAATTGGCAACAAGTAGGATCGAACCACCTGGATCAAAACAAAGTATTACCACAACAATTAAATTAGGAAAATACAAACTCCACAAAACCTGGTTTTGAAGGAGGTGTTTGCTGCAAGAAATCTCTAATAGAGAACCGAGTGATGGTTGTATTTCTTCCTCAAACTGGAGAATGTAAACATTCTCCTTTTGTTGTTTAGCCGTATGGAGGCAAGGTGGTTGTGGAGACTCCTCTTCAAATTTAAGGATGAAGACATCCTTAAATGCGTTGAACGGTGCAGGGAGAAGGCCGTGATCCTAGATGAAGATCAAAGTTGGATGGCTCCTCCTCCTCAAATTTGAGGATGTATATATCCTCATCTTCTTGGAGAGGCTCATAGGAAGAGCCCTGATTGAATTCAACTTCAGAGGAAGGTGGCTCCTCGAAGTTGAATGTAGTGTTTTGTTTGGATATTCTGGCGGGAGCGAGCATTTCCTCCTCTTCATTTTTGAGGATGTAACTATCCTCATTTTCTGGGTATAGCATAGAGAAGGAGGGAAAATATCGGTAGTTGACTTCAGAGGGAGGAGACTCCATGAAGTTGAGGTAGAAGCTGTCCTCTGATGGCTTGTCTTCAAGCTCAAGCAGAAGGTTTGATGTCGTTTGCTCAGGTTCGAACGGGGGTGGTGATAGAGAGTAACTCAAATCCTCAGTAAAGTTGTGCACTATATGAACCATTTCGCTCTCCAGTTGTTGCGATGCAAGTGGATCTTCCGTCATTGCATTTATCTTTGCTAATGTAGCGTAGAGCTGTAGTTGGTTTATGTCGAGGTCTTTTTCCTTCACTTCATGGATCATTTCACTCTCCGGTTGTTGCTCCTGTTGAGTTAATGTATGGAGCATGGTTGTAGAACCATGAGCATTCTCATTGTTTCCTCTAACAGGTTGTTCGACAACATTGCTCATGATCGTATTGTGTTGTGCAACACCGATTCGCTCCAGGTAGTCTAGTTGATCCTCTAACCGTAGTTGCTCTTGTACTACGAGACAGTCCCCAAACTCATGATCTCCCCCACATACCGAGCAATATATGTCTTGTGAGTATCATGATTCTCGATCGAACTCCTCTTCAATTTGCTATTGGATTCGATTTCGCCACATTTCTTCAACATTGGGACAAAAATTGAACTCGTGAGGTCCCCTACAATACGAGCAATATATATCTTGGGAATAAAAGGATTCCCATATGAATTGCTCCTCACTTGCCATTATTAATTAGTTAGAAATAATAAAAACTAAGAACAAAATGAACTAATAAAAACAAAATAATAATAATTGACAACCAATTCCATTGCCATTTTTTTAAACAAAATAAACTAAAACAAATAAATAAATACAGAATAATAAAAAAAAAGCAGATAAATAACAAAATAAATTAAACAACTGAAAAATAACTATAAGAAAATAATTAAGTAGTAAATAGAAAATGGAAACTATAAAATAAAATAAAAAGTAAGGGACAAAATAAATAACAGGAATTTAAATGACAGAATTTAAATGACGGGAATTTAAATGATGATAAAATAAATTACTGATATTGAAATGACAATTAAATAAAAGAACAAAATTTAAATGACAGAAAATTTAAATAACAGAAGATAAATGACTATAAAATTTAAATGACTAGGAATTTAAATGACTGGAATTTAAATGACAGAATTTAAATAACTGGAATTTAAATGACAATAATTTAAATGACTAGAAATTTAAATGACTGGAATTTAAATGACTGGAATTTAAATGACAGAATTTAAATAACTGGAATTTAAATGACAATAATTTAAATGACTGGAAATTTAAATGACTGGAATTTAAATGTCAGAATTTAAATAACTGGAAATTAAATGACAATAATTTAAACAGCTGAAATTTAAATGGCAGAATTTAAATGACTGGAAATAAATGACTGGAAATTAAAATAACAATAAACTAATTAACTGGAATATTAAATAACTGTAAAAAATACGATAAGTAAATTGCGGGAATGATTAAATGACAGAAACAATAGTAAAAATAAAAATAGCAAAAGAAAATGACTAAATAAAAATAAGACTGAATTATGAAAGTAAAGTAATATAGGAAACAAAATATTAACAGAATAAAGAAAACAAAATATTATAGAAACAAAATATTATAATATAACAGGTGAATTATCCGGGGCTTAGGGACTAGAATAAATCAAGTCCCCGGCAACGGCGCCATTTTGCAGACAGGAAAATGAGTGTGGTTGGAACTGGTGTTTTTAAAATAAATGGAAAAGAAATTAAAAACTCAAAATACCTTACGGGATGCAAACAAAATCCCGGTCGCAATAGTATAGTAAAGTGGAGGCGACCGGATATCGAACCGTGGGACTAAAGGGGAATTATCTAATTCCTAAGCGGTGTCACAAAAGGGGGGGATTAATTGACTTGTTTTTATAAATAAAAAGGAAAGATAAAATAAACTGAGTAAATGGTAAATTAAACGGGACTCTGGGTTCAGGTTTATATAGTCTACTCTTTTATGCTATGTCTACCGGTTTTATTATAATAGTTTGGCAAAATTCCTGTTATTATCTTGAGGACTAAATCATAGACTCAAAAGAACTCGTTTACCAGAACATGCTCGGTCTATTCCAGATTCGAGCAAAACACATGTAAACGGATTAAGTATGAGAAATTATATTTGCGTTTGAATATACTAACTTATTAAATCAAAATAAGCTTTCTACAGATTTACGGCTTAATTAACCTGTCTATTTATCACAGATCTGATCAAAATAGATTTAGTAAAGCATTTTAATAAATTCATGAAATTTATTAAAAAGCCGAGAGATAAGCTTTAATCGTAACAAACTGTATTTAAATTAAACCGGTAAAAATATAGATTACATAATTATACAGACTATAAATTAACCTTCACGAGAGTATATCCTCTTAGCCTGACATAATAACTGGTAATATGTCGGTCAAAGGTTGGACAAAATAACAACGTAGTGGTTTTTGTGGATGAAAATGGAGTGAGATGGTGATTTTGTGGAGGAAAATTGACATGGTTTTTGGGGTGGAATGAGATATGATTTAATGGAGGGTTATAGGTGTATTTATAGTGAAAATGGGGTAGAAATGAAGGGGGTGTCGGTGTGAAAAGATAAAATATAATTTATCTTTTCACACCCATGTCGATGCACCCTGATTGCTGTCAAAATAGACGTGTCCGAACCAGCGTCCGGACCAGCCTGGTTCGGACATGTCGATTTTTGTATGGGCGCGCTCCGCGTGTCTTGTCCGAATCAGCTTGTTCGGACGGTGGTTCGGACGATAATTGTTTTGCCTCTAAAATCTTCGTTTGAGCTCCGATTTGATCCCCGTTTGTTGCGTTGCGAAGCTTGTGAAGTGTACTATGTGATTCCAAGACCTTTTTCTGCATTTAATACATAAAATGTATCAGTTCATATCAAAACATAAATCTAAGAGAATTCACATAGCAAGTGGGAAACATTATTAAAGTGTTGCAAATAATAAGGTAATTAAACCCTAAAAGCCTATATGTTTCGCACTTATCACCGACTCTAGGATCACATAAGAGATCGGTATTCGGATTAAACGTCCCAACCCTCGGGAACGTACTAACTACGGCTATGCGTGCTTTAGTTGTATATTGTGGCTATGTGTGTTGTGCGTTGCCTGTGTTTAATGTATCGTTGTTTAACGAATGTTGTTGTCCATGTTTGTTGAATGGGATGTTACCTCCCTCGTGTGTGATTAACCAAACTTGTAACACCAAATGGTGTATGTATGTGATAAGTTCCATAAAGGAACTTCTAACTAATGTGTATATATTATAGGGGGTGAGGAATCCGGTCGTTATGGTCGCGCGTGTTGTTTGGGAATTGATGTATATATGTGAATTAACTCCCACTCTGTTATGTTATGGTTGTTTTTCCTTCTTGGATTACAACCACCCTCAAGCTTAACTAAGGCTATTTATCTGACTCACGTCGGACTAGGGGGATATGTGTATAATGTGTACGACCCTATATTAAGGCCGGGATAGCTTAACCAAGGCTATTTATCTGACTCACGTTGGACTAGGGGAATATGTGTATAATGTGTACGGATCTATATTAAGACCGACCCATCTAAGTAATGTAAATATGTACGGTGTGCGGACCTATACTTAATCCGACACACTCTAAGTAAAGTGTACGTTCTCTAAGAAGAACGGTGATGTGTTGTGTACATGTTGTTACATGATGTGTGTGGTGGTGTGGTGTAAGTTGATAACCGAAACCAACCCAATTTTAATATAAGAAGTAATTACTCGTAACCCGATTAAATGGGTAAGTATCGTCTAATAAGTATTTAGTCCCGTTAAGGTAGGAACCCTCAAGAGGTCAGGAAACACAAAGATTTAACCTAACAAGTGATGATGTGTTGACTTTACTGGTTGTAACCCAATGGTTGGTTGTGTGTGCTTATAAGCATGTTATGTGTTTATAATTTTCTTGCATGCTTTACATAAAATAAACTGCATGCTCACTCAAAAATTAGTTGTGCGTGGCCCGGTAGCATGTGGGCTACGTGATTACCATACCAGCAAAGGTGCTGACCCCCTTTAGGGGCCCCCATTACTTTACAGGTACAATGGAGCTGGCAGCCGTTCGAGAGTAGGACGGGGTAGCTGTATAAACATGGATAGTTATTAGTCGTTTATGTAGTTGCAAGGGATGTAAGACCGAAGTTTGATAATCGGTAGCTGAAGGTATAGACTCGGTACAGTTGTAATATAAATGTATTTGTTTCAGTTTAGAAACGGTTGTTAATGTAAAGTGTAATGCTCGGTAATCTTGTCCATCAGACCGGTACATTGTGTATGTGTTAGCCTTGTTAGCCACGTGGGTGGCTAACGGCGTGTAGCACCCAAGGATTAAGTTAGATGGTGAATTGTTTTTCCGCTGCTAAATGTTGTTAAGTATGGTGTTTGTAGTTGGGGTGTTACAAAAATTCATTTAAAGTTGAAAGATACTTGGTGATTTTTTGTTAAATACTCGTTTTACCGACGAGCATGCGAACGAGTTTAAGTTAATTTTGCATTTTCCAACTTTACTAGTGGAAAGATAGATTGTAAGTAACAACCTTTGGAGTAAAGCCAATACATTACAATGTTAGTCAAGAGGAAGTAGAAAAGTCTCTTTTCAAAAGTTTATCTAGTCTCTTTCCTCCTCGGGTTTCTTCTTAATTTTAGTCTCGTTCCTTCTCGAGTTCTTCTCAATCTTCTTCGATTTCATCGCCAGCTCTTCACAGCCCATCGCTGATCACTTCCTATGCGGTGCTTTGGAAAATGAAGGTGTAATAGTTATGTTTTGCATGAGGGATTGGGGCTGATCTGTTATGCTTTTCCTTTCTCCTTGTAAATCACCTTTTTGTATTCCCTCATATTGCCTCCTTCCTCTCTTTCTTTCCTCTCTTTGTTTTTCTTCCCGATAATGGTGAAATCTCCCATGCATGGACTAGTGGAAGACCTAGCTTCTCAATGTGCTAGTATTTCACTTGCAAAAGAAGAAGGGGAGATAAAAAGCTTTGATGATCTAGTAGACGAACGCTAAACTCTTCCCATTGAACGGTGCCTCTCTGTTAATACTTCTCTTCACGAAGCATTATTCTTGGGGCTATGGAAAGCACGCACCCTTGGAAGAATATGTCAAATGGACAAAGAGCTCAAAGTTTGCATAGCAGGTAAAGACCTTTTCCTATTTGAGTTCGAAAAACATAAGATGATACATGCAGTGCTTAATCGAGGGCCTTGGTCATTTGATGGGTCACTTTTGGTCTTCCAACAAATTGACACAAAAGAAAAACCCTTAAAGACCATAGCTTTTGTTGGATCCCCATTTGGGCTTGAATCCATGACGTGCCTTTCCTATCCCATCACGGGGATTTTACAAAGAGGATAGGTAACCAAATTGGGTGATTTGTGGAATATGAATAGGATGATGAAGATACCGAGAGAGAGTATATGTGAATCAAGTTTCTGTTAGATGTTTACAAGCTAGTGTTACGGTGTGTCATTGTCTCCATGAATGTAGTGGACGCTGTTATCATAATCACATTTGAGAAGATACCGACTATTTACACTTCTGGTGTGGCTTGTTCCTTCACGCTACAAAGGATTGTTCTGCTCAAACAACTACCAACGCAGGAGCCTTTCCTTATGGGCCATAGCTTATGGCTGCGTGAAATACCCGAACTTAATTAGGGTGATTAAATTACTCTAATGCGATACTAAGGGCCTATTAGTGCCTAATGAATTTTGGTAAAAAGAATAAATCTAAAAGAACCAAGAAAAACGCTAAATTGAGCGTTAAGTGACCATAGGAGGAATACAACCTCGAGAGTGGTATTGGATGGATTTAAAGGCTTAATAATGCCTAATTAATATGTGGGAACAATTTCTAAAGAAAACGGATCCATAAAATGAATTAAAACGCTAATAAAGCTTTAGTGCACATTTTTCGAGAAAACCCGAAAACGTGACTTTGAGTGGTCAAATGAACCCGTAAAAATTATAGTTCATCAAATAACTATAATTAAACATTAATGGGATCTTAATAACCAATAAAATTAAAGAAACGAGAAAATTCCGAAAAACGGGCCCGGTTAGTGAATAGTGCTAAAACCGGGTAAATTAACGAGCGTTTTCTGTAAAAGATGAAAAACGCTCCAGCTTGTAAATATATATGGGCCGGTTTTAATAAGGAGAGCATCCCCTCTCTATTACTAGCTAGAAAGAGAAAGAAAGAAAGAAAAAGAAAAAGTAAAAAGGTAAAACAACCCCCCTCTCTCTCCTCTCTCATTTCTCTTTTCTTTCTCCTTCTCTTTCCTCCCCTCTCTTCCCGCCGTTTCTTTCCTCTCCTCTCTGGTGTGAACGTTTTTTGAGCTCCTTCCATGGCTACTCCAACTTCAACCTCATGCCCAAGCTTGTTAAAACTCCAATCACAAAAATAATTACATATTCTTCTTCATCTCCTCATCATTCTCTATCATCTCTCTTTTCAAAATCCGAAAAGGATGAACTTCATCTACATGGGTTTTCCCATTTTAATAGAAAAGACATCAAAGGAAGTTTGGAGTCTCCTCTTTCAAAAGGTAAAATCTCCAAGAAAACTCACTTTCCCTCCATCTCTTGGTGTAGCTGATTTTTCCCATTTTGATACCTTGTTTTCTCCTTTGTTTTAGCTTCATTTCAACCCTCCAATGGTTGGTGGAACCATCTTCTTGATTCAAGGGTGAAAACCCCTCCTAAAACTCCAAAGGTAAACCCTAGAATTTTGTGCTTTAAGCTCCTTCATTGGACTAGAGTATTTCCAAAGGTTTAGAATTTTAATTGTGTAAATTTTGTGTTTCTTGGGTGTTGGGATGGAGGTTGGCAACTCCATTCCCACTTGACCGATTTTGATCAAGAAAGAGAAAAGAGGAGAATGGGAAAGAAACTTGGAAGATTAAGGTAAAAGCTTACCTTAATACTTGTTTTAATTGTTTTAGAGTATGGGATGGGTAAATAAATTAATAACCCAAACTATGATTGCAAACTATGTTGGAAAGTGTATTTGGTTGAAATGTGATAGAATTGTGAAGTTGATGCTTGAATTAAGGGCCTTGGAGCCAAGTGTTTTGAGTTTGGGAGCTATATGTTGTTTGATGAATTTTTGAAATTATGTGCTGGTAGGACCCTTATGAGTGTGGCTATATTAGGAATGAATATTGGTTAGAATTGATGAAGTTGAGGATGTAAGATTTATGGGGAGGTTATGGCGAAATTTTGGTAGAAAATAAGTGCTTTTAGGCGGCTTGGTAAGTGAGAGAACATAGGTGTTCAATTGGGTTGTTTAGAGTTAAGTAATAACCTTGGAATGATATTTGGAGACTAGGAAGAGGGGAGGTGAATCTATAGCATAATGAGGTTTGGTGACTTAGAAATTCTAGAAATGAGTTAGTTGCAAGACTTAGGAAAATGAGAGTTGAACTTGGGTTTTTAGATGGATTGTCTGGAGAAGGATTTGGATGGTCAAAATGAGGAGACCAAAGTGTAAGATGCAAAGAAGAAGTTAGAAAATGCATAAGAGTGCAAAATGCAAAATGTGAGAATTTGGATTTGTGAATTTGAACAAGATTTGGGTAGGGAATGTGACCAAGGATTTGAGGTGGTTTAAGGAGTGTTTAAACAAGTAGGAAACTTGAGGAAAGATTAGGGAAAGTTTGGTTGTGGATTAAGGGTTGATTTGGGGTTGAAAAACTACCTTAATAGCAGGTTTTAGCAGGGTCCGGGACCTAGCCCTTGTATAAGGTCCCGAACCGCATCAAAAAAAGGACCGAGAGTTAATGCAGGAATTGGTCCGGGATTTAAGTCTAGGACCAAGTCCCGGACCAGGGTAGAAAACAGACCGAGAGTTTACAGAAGTGTTGGTCCGGGAACTTGGGTCCGGACCAAGTCCCGGACCACCCCCAAAAATGCCTATAAAGTGTTTTTAAGGGTTTCGAAACATGGGGGATTGAATGGTATTGGTTTTAGATGATGTTTAGGAGTTGTGTGGTGACCTTTAAAGGTCCTAAGAAGTGTAAACAAGTTTGAGAAGCGATTAAGAAAGTTATGAGTTTAAGTACACTAAGTTAAACCGAAATAACGGGATAACGGGGTAAGTACGGGAGTAGCAATTATGTACGTACCGTAATGCCTTAATATTAATAGAACCATTTGACATGTAATCAGTGGTTCAATAGTAAGACTCGAGGATTAAGTGTAAACCGAGGAACGTGAGAACATCCGGTAAAGTTAACCCCGGTGAAAGGTATGATTTTCTCATGCCCTGTATCCTAACTAGGTTACTCTGATTTATGTGCTTGTTTGATTATGAGATCACCTAACAAGATAAATGCACGAATCGGATTGTTTGCACTTGTTAGTGCTTATGTTGTATTGTTGTTTGTTGGTTTGTAATTTGAACTGAAGTTTGTATAATTCATGAAATGTGTGAATTGTGAATGAATTGCTTGAATGTTGATCGTGTATTGTAGTTCGACTCATAGTTGAGTCTTGTTTGATTTGAGACTCTAAGAAAGAGTCAAGTTGTGAATTAACGGAAACGGGGAAACCCACTAAAACTATCGAACCCAGAAGCGATAACACAAACTACGTACTCACTAGAACGTGAGAGAATTGTACGGGAACTAGTAAACTCCCGATAACGGTTAGAGAACCGAATTGACTTAATCTAGAAAACTAATAATGGTGGAAGTATTAAGTAACCTCTATTTAAAGGATTGATGAGTGTTCAAACTTGAACCTTGAGAAATAAAAGTATGGTAAGGGATCACCCAACCCCTTAGAAAGATAGTCGAACCCCAATGAGAGGAACCGACTAAAATGAACAATGTCCCGGACATGAAAGTATTCGATAAGTTGGGTACAACCCTAAACCTTAGAATACTAGACATTGAGAATTCCCTAAGCCAATAGATGTTATCGAGAGAGATACCTCTAGGCTAATCCATGAGATTGTGAAATGACTTTGAGAGATGAGTTTTGGGAGTTTGAGTAGTCCGGTAGAGAACTGGACATTTGTGAACTTGAGGAGCGAAATGCATAGCTCCTTTTGTATTTGTAAGCCCGATGGTGGGTCTTGTGTATGACACTGCCCGGAGGACATGGCTAAGACTTAAAATATGCCTTTGAGTATTGAATATTGATTTGAGAATTGAGTATGTGAGTATTGGGAATTGAGTTGTGACTTAAGAGACTTGAGAATTTGAGTTTGAGTGGAGAATTGAGTTGTGTATTGTAGAACTTGTGAGATCGTGAGTAAGAGCACCCAAGAGGGTGAGCAAGACAATGAGCAATTGAGTAAGGCATAGTGAGGTAGAAACCCTCAAGCCTAAGTAAAGAACATATTAAACTAACCTCTTGATGTGTGTGTTAGTATTTGTGTTCTTTATTGAACCTTGATTGTGTTAAAAATACATATATAATGTATTGATGCCTTGCATGCTTTTTGAAATATAATGAATCGCATGCTCTCGACCAAATAGTCGGCGTACCCTCGCTAGTACGCGTGGTATGCGAATTTCATATGCAGCAATTTTGATGAGCCCCTAGGGGCATCGTTTTTATTTTCCAAGTACAACGAAGTCGTCAACCGTTCGAGAGTAGGACGGGGTTGTTATTGATATGGGTAGTTGTTTAAGAAATTGTATGTGGGATTGTAAGTACAATATGTTATTAATAAGCTAGACTTGTAGTAGACTCGGTATAGTATTGAATGGATATTGTAATGTATAATATGGATATGAGATTTGTAATAGAATTGAGATTTGATTAAGAAATTGGGATGTATTGTTGGTCTGTATACTCGGTATAAGACCCATCAGACCGATATTGTATTTTGATTATTGTAATTGAGTTTGGATTGGCCTTGTTAGTCACGTGGGTGACTAACGGCATTGTTCCACCCCCGGTTGTATTGGAATTTCCGCTGCTTGTGTATTGGTAATGGAGACGGGTTAGGAGTTAAGTGTGTGATTACCGGTTGGGGTGTTATAAAAAGTGGTATCAGAGCGAAGTATCGCTCTGATAGTCTAAATACCTTTATAAGTACCGGTTAGGAATTAGAGACTTAGGGCTAAGGGTTGAGTGTTAGCGTGTGAGGTACGCTAGATAAGAACTTTCAGTATGGTCTGGATACCTACATAACCAATCCCGCCCGCCATAACCCCCGTTGTAAGTTGGGGAAAGGACGCCAAAGAGATGGAAAGACCTCTCATACTCGGGTAAAACCTGATCTGACAGTTGTAAACAAAATTGGTGAAAGAAGGAACCAGTCATACGGTAGATTCCAAGAACTGGAAATCCCGAAGACGGTCCCCGTTTGAACGACAATAACCGTACTTGACGGCTAAAGATTGAGGATCCTAAATACAGGATAATGAAATTTGTGGCACCATGGGGTGACGTGCTTTGCAGTCGGGAGAACCATGCATATCCGACAAGAAGGGAAGCACAACTACGCAATGAAGCGGAAAGTGGAGTAACAAAACCCGGGACAAGAGAGTCTACGGATTGCAACGCATGATAATACCACTAACGGTATACAAACCGACTAAAGACTTAGTCAAGGATGGATAACTCCAACCCTACAACGCCAAGAGGAAGTAATACCCGAATAGCATAGTCCAAACAACTATGGGGGCTTTCGTAAGACATACACCAACAAGACTACAACGTAGTTCCTAAAGATTAGTCAAACCTCGGTAACCACCACAAAAGTGTGGGAACAAGCTATGAAGCAAGATACATGGAGTACCCCAAGGGTCAGGAAAGCACCCGAATTAACGACAACCTTGTCAAGAACACTGAGAAGTTACTCAGGAAATTGATCACTAAGATCAAAGGATCAAAGGATCAAAGGAAGATCTAACAAAACCCCTAAATACGAATGAAAACAATACAGTAATCGGTATATGATAACCTGAAAACCGACTTGCCCGCGCACTTGCCAAGGCAAGTGCAGCAACAACAAGACCATTAGAAGACTTCTGACAACAAACAAGTACTTACTAAAGTACCACTATATCAGTGGAGCAGACATAGGACCACAATCCTAAGACGAAACAACAAAGCCTTGGAAAGGCCTAACGGCCCGACCATCATACTAAAATATACCAGTCAGCGAGAAGCTGGACTTGGTCAAGACCTCAGACATGGCAACGCCATGAAGATTTTCTTTCAAACTTAAGATTTTTATTTCAAAACCCAGAACTTTTCTTTCAAAACTACAAACTTTCCTTTTTAAACCTCAGACTTTTAAAACCAAACCAGAGAATCACGGTGAGTATCATAGAATGATACAAGAGGGGTTGACAATAGAATACTTCACCTAGGCGTGTGACGAGCACTACGAGTGTACCCAAATATGGGATATGGGACGATCGCACTCCGAAGGAGCTTGTGGGCCTAACAGACCCTTTGGTGAGTTAGTCAGGTAAGTGGTAACGTACCAATAATTAAGGTACCCCATGTATGTATACATGTAGTGTACGAAACACGGGAAGTAGTCAGCTCCGTTCTACGGACCATAAGGTAAATGTAAACCGGAATAGTTGGACAGCTCGAACGATCGAAGAATCAAGTAAGCTCACGAAGCAAAAAGGAGTCAAGAACTTACTCCAGGAGGATGATTAAGAGTTAGGAAGTGCGAGAAGTACTAGTAATTGACTAAAGACATTGGATATGTCTCAAGAATATGGAACAAAAGCATGAAACAACCGGAATGGATACCCGGTCTAAACACAGTGAGGCAACTGCCTGATGAGAACAAATCAACGTTCAATGAACGGGATAAAAACCCAGAGTGATCAACTAAGGTACCGGAGGATACCATTCACTACCGAAGGAAATACCAAACCAGTTAAAACCATAAGGAAAAGCATCAGTGGTCTACCCTAAGAACGGGAGACGTTATAACCCTAAATGGGACAATTTGAAATCTAGGACCGCAACACGGAGTAACCGATCATACTCATAAATGTTAGCCAAAGGTAATGGCATAACTTAGTAACACCCAGGAGCAATCCTTGAAGGGTGTAGAATAATGTTGTGATGAGGACTCAAGAATTACAACGGACACTTGGTTAGAACACCGAAGGGATCCCACTTACCAAGGGATACCCTAAGTTATTAAAAGGTACCAATCAATACCAAGACACTTGAAGGGCATCCTACAGACGGAAGCGTGATGCAATGATCCTACCATGGAGCCCTGTAATACCTCCAAACCATTTTATGGTATACGAAGAAACAATGCTTGTGAACAGCCTAAGATGAGCAGAGCTCTAGGCAATGGGGCTAGTATGCCACGAAACCACTACTATACATAGATTCAACGGTTACAAAACCGGTTGTGAACCATATGGGAGTTGCCACGAACGGCACCAGTAAGATTGTTTAATAACTAACGAGCGAGGATACCCCTCATTAATGTGAGACCGCTGGAGCGGTGAACACATAGATTCCAAAGAAGGGAATACCATCAGCGAATATCTGAAAATACACCTCTTTCAGAACTACTAATGTAGTAAAGCTTGAGCATATAGTCATTGCCAAGCAATAACTTGAGCAAGATGAAATAGAAGGAAGCTTTGATAGCAGTTATTTAAAACCGAGGAGTAACCGGTTCAGAAGAACACGGTAGGTGGGAACGTGAAGTATAAGTAAATAACGCTCAAGGAGCTCAAAATATAAATGGTGAACCGTGATATAAATGGTGGAAATACATGAGCAGAAGCTAAGGTAATAGCGGATGCCATGGAAACCAATGTCGTAAATAAATACAAACATGGTGTGCAGCAAGCGACCAATACATGTGAATAAATCACACAATGATATGGAGTTGTTAAATACAAGATGGCAGACAGAAATGATCATTCCTATTGCAATCGCATAAGTGATTTACTGCCAAGGGTTTACGCCTCTACACTCTGTAGGACTGAGTGTTTTGGTATTGCACTTATGCAGTAATGATCTAGTGGGATAGCTAGGAAATTGGGAAAGTGTCAGTTGTGGTAAAAGTTGAAGGAAATGCACGAATTCATAAGGACCGATGCATAGAAAATGCAAGGTCGTACAAGTAAAGAACATTTGTACAGAATCAGATAAGTGGGCATAATTCAGAAAACACTAACAACAGAGGAAGCACTGCATGCTAAGTAGTGTCTCAACCTCAACCGACAACGGGTCGGAGGATTAAGTGAATAATCACGGAAGTACACAATAGTATGTATATAGATTCCAAAGAGCTGGATAGAAAATCGGAAGCTCATTGAATTTGTGTACGGTAAGAAATACCACGCTTGATTGATAAACCTGATTCCTAAGATAAAAAGGGATAAAAAGGGTGATGTATAACACATTAAGCATAACAAGAAGGGTAAATAACCCTAGGTTATCAGGGCCGTGCAGTGGAAGCTAGTGGGCCCAAAATTCTAAGGTTTAATATACCTAGTGAGTGAATGGCTAATTATCAATGTCTTGAAGCCTCTAAGGCTAGAACCAAACCCGGTTAAGAGTTAAACAAACTCCAATGAGAATTCTTGGTGCAGGGAGTAACCAACAATATGGTTAAGACCCTTTGACCAGAATACATTGTGTAATATACCGCATGGAAGTTATAACACTCCATGATGGCTGAACGCCTTAGATCAATGTCCAATGTTGACACATGGTAGATTACGTGGGCGTAATCCCTTTTTAAGGGGGGTAGGGCGAAAACCCCGAAATGTATGTTTTACGTAATAAGTGCGTAAACTACAATGCACATAGCACAAAAGAATTTGTTGTGATGATTGGTACTTATGTTACATAAACATATGTGTCCATTCATAATGTAATTAAGGTTGATTGTGAGAGATTTGAAGTGGAAAGGAGTAAAGAAACTCCTGGGGAATGAGAACCCCGATGGTATATGTTCATTTGAGATTGGGACATAGTATTGGATTTGGGATTAGACATGGTATTGATGAGTATGTTTGGGGAGATTTGTTGAGAATAAATTGGTATGAAACCGATGTTGAGCCTAGAGGGAATTGAGTCCCCTAGGTGACATGAGTTGATTTGATTGTATTTGTGAATAATTTGAGGATAGAAATTGACTTGACTTGTGAACTATTGGAGGATAGAAAAAACTAATTGGAGAATTAACTTTGGATTTCTTAGGTAAGTATTTTTGGATAAATTGAGTAGTAATGGATAAGATGACTAGTAAGTGAGTAAATGGATTCTAGAAATTGGTAAATGCATTGATGGGTGATTATGACTAGAAAGATTAAGAAGATAGAAAATGAAGTTAATGATTGACTATTTGATTGGGTGAATTGGGGTGGGACGTGGAACTTGGTTTGCTAGCGATCAAGGGAAACCGAACACCAAAGTGGGGTGGATGGATAGTTCAACACCAATGCTGATCACATTGGGGTTGAATGACCCTTGAAGCTCCTTATAAGTGGTCACAAGAAATCACACTAGTAATAGGTAAAACTAACATAAATTGGAACTTGGAGTTGGATTGAGCTTTCAATATGAATTTCCAAATTGATTTTGACACAAATGGTTTTCTTCAAACTTGAGAATGAGGAACGGTTTTGAAACCGCTCCCACGGGCGCTAGTGGATCTTTCATGTCTAGGCACCGGTATCGGGTCGAAACCATGGAGGTGAAGCTAGTTGTGAGTCGAGGGAATTGATGATTAGTTTTGAAACCATTACAACAGACGAGCAACGGTACTAAGTGACCGGTAGGACGTTTGTAGTGTGTGTTTTGTATTTTTCCAAGGGCCGCCGGATATGTGTAGTCCGGTCAAGGAAGAGTACCCACTTTGGAGCCTGAGGATTCTCTAGAGGTGCAAATAAATTTGATTAGAACCAAAGGACCGTAGAGCCAGAAAGCGTAAGTGCTCAATGTCATGACGACCGTGAACCAGAGAGCGTAAGTGTTCAAATGTGACTGGTACCTGAGGGATCACTCGATATGGGAGAGGACTGTTGTGCCTTATTTATCTACGGATGGACCCCATGGAGAGTTTTGTACAATGATATTTTTGGTTGCTATGCATGCTTGACATGTTGTTTGGATGTGTGGTATGCATTGAGTTAGGCTTTTGGAGTTTGGCAGGTTATATAGAGTTTATAACATTTGTGTTGAGTATTTTGGTGGCTAACAATTTTAGATCCACCAACTTTGAGGGCAAAGTTCTTTAAAGGGGGTAGGTTGAAATACCCCGAACTTAATTAGGGTGATTAAATTACTCTAATACGATATTAAGGGCCAATTAGTGCCTAATGAATTTTGGTAAAAAGAATAAATCCAAAAGAAACAAGAAAAACGCTTAAAAAGCGAAAAACGCTAAATTGAGCGTTTAGAGACCATAGGAGGAATACAACCTCGAGAGTGGTATTGGATGGACTTAAAGGCTTAATAAAGTCTAATTAATATGTGGGAATAATTTCCGAAGAAAACGGATCCATAAAATGAATTAAAACACTAATAAAGCTTTAGCGCACATTTTTCGAGAAAACCCAAAAACGAGACTTTGAGTGGTCAAATCCGTAAAAATTATAGTTCATCAATTAACTATAATTAAACATTAATGGGAGCTTAATATCCAATAAAATTAAAGAAACGAGAAAATTCCGGAAAACGGGCCCGGTTAGTGAATAGTGCTAAAACCGGGTAAATTAACTAGTGTTTTCTATAAAAGACAAAAAACGCTCCAGCTTGTAAATATATATGGGCCGGTTTTAATAAGGAGTGCAGCCCCTCTCTATTACTAGCTAGAAAGAAAAGAAAGAAAGGAAAAAGAAAGAAAAGTAAAAAGGTAAAAGCAACCCCCCTCTCTCTCCTCTCTCATTTCTCTTTTCTTCCTTCTCTTTCCTCCCCTTCTTCCTCCCAGCCGATTTCTTCCTCCCCTCTCTGGTCTGAACGTTTTTTTGGACTCCTTCCATGGCTACTCCAACTTCAACCTCATGCCCAAGCTTTATTAAAGCTCCAATCACAAAAATAATTACATATTCTTCATCTCCTCATCATTCTCTATCATTCTCTCTTTTCAAAATCCGAAAAGGATGAACTTCATCTACATGGGTTTTCCCCATTTGAAGAGAAAATGACATCAAAAGGAAGCTTGGAGTCTCCTCTTTCAAACAAGGTAAAAATCTCCAAGAAAAACTCACTTTCCCTCCATCTCTTGGTGTAGCCGATTTTTCCCCATTTTGATACCTTGGTTTCTCCTTGTTTTTGAGCTTCATTTGAACCCTCCAATGGTGGTGGAAACTGATAAGTGTCCAAATGAGCATGTTTTATAGGTGTATTTCATATATAATATTAGCACTTTTCTTGCTCATTTCTCCTCTTCGGTTAGTTTTCCTCTAGTTTATGTTTTATTGGTTATCTCACAAATTTATTGGTTAAACATGAGGAAAACCAAGCTGGGAGCAAAGTAGACAAAGAGACAAACGCATAGGCGCAGACGGCTCGAAAAACGGAGTCCAAACGAAGAATCTAGAGCCAGTCAAAGTTCGCAAGACTCGCGTCCATGTTGTGTCCGCCCAAAAATAGGCGGACAGGAGGCGGACGTGAGAGGCATGTCCGCATAACTGAAGGCGGACAACAGGCGGACAAGACACAGGGCGAGAGTATGAGACGTCCGCGTAATATTAGGCGGACAACAGGCGGACAACAAGCGGACAAGAGATGGAGGTGTCCGCGTGAACTGAAGCGGACAAGAGAAGGAGAAACCGCCCCTGTGTCCGCATAAAACAAGGCGGACAGGACAAGGTGTGTCCGCTAACCAGAGGCGGACAACACACGGACGTGACTAAATTCACATGCGACAGTTTTCTTCTTCCTTCTTCCTTTGCGACGTCACAGACATGTCGACAGACATGTCGATCTGCTCCTTCAACAATATCAGGCGCCTGCCGACAGTAAATCCTCACGCGTAGAGCCACCCCAATCCATTCCTCAAATTGCTCACGTGGTGTTCCCTCTGTCTTCTTCCTCTTCCTATCTGCTATAAAACCCACGCTGCTCTGCTCAAATAAAAAAACAGTCCCTTCCACCAAAAACAATCCATCATCGATCCACTCCACCACACATCACACGTTCATCCCATTTCTCTTCTCCCGTCTTCTCCATTTTATTTTCTTTCCATTCCACCATATCCACCTCTAGTCCGACGTATACAAAATAGCAGAACAAATGCAGGAGTGACTAAAGATGATTTCTACTACTCTTGTTTCTGTTAATCTATTTAATATGTTAGGCTAGAATATTTATACTCTGGGAATGGTTATTATGTGTTTGTATTAATTATGCAATATGTTCTACTGGTTTTATTTAAATACAGTTGTTACGATTAAAGTTTATCTCTCGCCTTTTTAATAAATGTCATGAGTTTATTAAATTGCTTTACTAAATCTATTTCTAATCTGATCGGTGACAAATAGATAGGTTAATTAAGCCGTAAATCTGGAGGAAACTTGTTTTCATCGGATAAGTTAGTACTCAGATGCATAAATAATTTCTCATATCTAAACCGTCCGTTTACACGTATTTTGCTTGAGTTTTCATCGGACCCTGCATTTTCAGGTAAACGAGTTCTTATGAGTTTTCATCGGACCTTAAGATAATAAGAGGAATTTTGCCAAACAATTATAATTAAACCAGTAGACATAGCATGAAAGAGCAGATTATATTAACCTGACCCAGAGTCCCATTTAATTTACCTATTTACTTAGTTTATTTTATCTTTCCTTTTTATTATTAAAAACAAGTCAATTAATCCCCCTTTTTGTGACACGCTTAGGTACTTAATAATTCCCCTTAGTCCCACGGTTCGATATCCGGTCGCTTACACTTTACTATACTACTACGACCGGGATTTGTTTGCAGCCTGACGTTTATTTTGAGTTTTAATTTCTTTTCTTTTCTTTTATTTTAATTACTCCAGTTCTAACCACTCACGATATACAGTCTGCAGAAACATCTTCTTGATTCAAGGGTGAAAACCCCTCCTAAAACTCCAAAGGTAAACCCTAGAATTTTGTGTTTTAAGCTTCTTCATTGGATTAGAGTATTTCCAAAGGTTTAGGATTTTAATTGTGTAAATTTTGTGTTTCTTGGGTCTTGGGATGGAGGTTGGCAACCCCATTCCCACTTGGCCGATTTTGATCAAGAAAGAGAGAAGTGGAGAATGGAAAAGAAACTTGGAAGATTAAGGTAAAAAGCTTACCTTAATACTTATTTTAATTGTTTTAGAGTTTGAGATGGGTAAATAAATTAATGAACCCAAACTATGATTGCAAACTATGTTGGAAAGTGTATTTGGTTGAAATGTGATAGAATTGTGAAGTTGATGTTTGAATTAAGGGTCTTGTAGCCAAGTGTTTTAAGTTTGGGAGCTATACTGTTGTTTGATGAATTTTGAGGAAAAGTTATGTGCTGGTAGGACCCTTATGGGTGTGGCCAGATTAGGAATGAAAATTGGTGAGAATTGATGAAGTTGAGGATGTAAGATTTATGGGGAGGTTATGGAAAAATTTCGGTAGAAAATAAGCGCTTTTAGGTAGCTTGGTAAGTGAGAGAACTTAGGTGTTCAATTGGGTTGTTTAGAGTTGAGTAATAACCTTGGAATGATATTTGGAGAACTAGGAAGAAGGAGGTGAAAATCTGTAGCATAATGAGGTTTGGTGACTTAGAAATTCTAGAAATGAGTTAGTGTGCAAGACTTAGGAAAATGAGAGTTGAACTTGGGTTTTAGAGATGCATTACCTAGGAAGGATTTGGAATGGTCAAAATGAGAGAGACCAAAGTGTAAGATGCCAAGAAGAAGTTAGAAATGCATAAGAGTGCAAAATGAAAATGTGAGAATTTGGATTTGTGAATTTGAACAGGATTTGGGCAGTGAATGTGACCAAGGATTTGAGGTGGTTTAAGGAGTGTTTAAACATGTAGGAAACTTGTGGAAAGATTAGGGAAAGTTTGGGTGTGGATTAAGGGTTGATTTGGGGTTGAAAAACTACCTTAATAGCAGGTTTTAGCGGGGTCCGGGACCTAGCCCTTGTATAAGGTCCCGGACAGCATCAAAAAAGGCCTGAGAGTGAATGCAGGAATTGATCCGGGACTTAAGTCCAGGACCAAGTCCCGGACCAGGGTAGAAATCAGGCTGAGAGTTTACAGAAGTGTTGGTCCGGGACCTTGGGTCCGGACCAAGTCCCGGACCACCCCCAAAAATGCCCAGAAAGTGTTTTTAAGGGTTCTAAACATGAGGGATAGAATGGTATTGGTTTTAGATGATGTTTAGGAGTTGTTTGGTGACCTTTAAAGGTCCTAAGAAGTGTAAACAAGTTTGAGAAGCGATTAAGAAAGTTGTGAGTTTAAGTACACTAAGTTAAACTGAAATACGGGATAATAGGGTAAGTACGGGAGTAGCAATTATGTGCGTACCGTAATACCTTAATATTAATAGAACCATTTGACATGTAATCAGTGGTTCAAGAGTAAAACTCGAGGTACAAGTGTGAACCGAGGAACGTGAGAACACCCGGTAAAGTTAACCCCGGTGAAAGGTATGATTTTCTCATGCCCTGTATCCTCACTTGGTTACTCTGATTTGTGTGCTTGTTTGATTGTGTGATCACCTAACACGATAAATGCACGAATCGGATTGTTTGCACTTGTTAGTGCTTGTGTTGAATTGTTGTTTGTTGGTTTGTAATTTGAACTGAAGTTTGTATAATTCATGAAATGTGTGAATTGTGAATGAATTGCTTGAATGTTGATCGTGTGTTGTAGTTCGACTCATAGTTGAGTCTTGTTTGATTTGAGACTCTAAGAAAGAGTCAAGTTGTGAATTAATGGAAACGGGGAAACCCAATAAAACTATCGAACCCATAAACGATAACACAAACTATGAACTCACTAGAATGTGAGAGAATTGTACGGGAACTAGTAAACTCTTGATAACAGTTAGTGAACCAAATTAACTTAATCCACAAAACTAATAATGGTGGAAGTATTAAGTAACCTCTATTTAGAGGATTGATGAGTGTTCAAACTTGAACCTTGAGAGAAATAAAGTATGGTAAGGGATCACCAAACCCCTTAGAAAGATAGTCGAACCCCAATGAGAGGAACCGACTAAAATGAACAATGTCCCAAACATGAAAGTATTCGATAAGTAGGGTACAACCCTAAACCTTAGAATACTAGACATTGAGAATTCCCTAAGCCAATAGATGTTATAGAGAGAGATACCTCTAGGCTAATCCATGAGATTGTGAAATGACTCCGAGAGAGGAGTTTTGGGAATTTGAGTAGTCCGGTAGAGAACTGGACATTTGTGAACTTAAGGAGCTAAATGCATAGCTCATTTTGTATTTGTAAGCCCGATGATGGGTCTTGTGTATGACCCTGCCCGGAGGTCGTGGCTAAGACTTAAAAGATGCCTTTGAGTATTGAGTATTGATTTGAGAATTGAGTATGTGAGTATAGGGAATTGAGTTGTGACTTGAGAGACTTGATAATTTGAGTTTGAGTGGAGAATTGAGTTGAGTATTGTAGAACTTGTGAGATCGTGAGTAAGAGCACCCAAGAGGGTGAGCAAGACAATGAGCAATTGAGTAAGGCATAGTGAGGTAGAAACCCTCAAGCCTAAGTAAAGAACATATTAAACTAACCTCTTGATGTGTGTGTGTTAGTGTTTGTGTTCTTCATTGAACCTTGATTATGTTAAAATAAATATATAATGTATTGATGCCTTGCACGCGGGTATGCGAATTTCATATGCAGCAATTTTGTTGAGCCCCTAGGGGCATCGTTTTTATTTTCCAGGTACAACGAAGCCGTCAACCGTTCGAGAGTAGGACGGGGTTGTTATTGATATGGGTAGTTGTTTAAGAAATTGTATTTGTGTATTGTGGGATTGTAAGTACAATATGTTATTGATAAGCTGGACTTGTAGTAGACTCGGTATAGTATTGAATGGATATTGTAATGTATAATATGGATATGAGGTTTGTAATTGAATTGAGATTTGATTAAGAAATTGGGATGTATTGTTGGTTAGTATACTCGGTATAAGACCCATCAGACCGATATTGTATTTTGATTATTGTAATTGAGTTTGGATTGGCCTTTTTAGTCACGTGGGTGACTAACGACATTGTTCCACCCCCGGTTGTGTTGGAATTTCTGCTGCTTATGTATTGGTAATGAAGACGGGTTAGGAGTTAAGTGTGTGATTACCGGTTGGGGTGTTACACTACGGGTTTCCATTTTGGAAGGAGAACCCAAACCAATGATAACAGCGAGGTGTGGCGGTATATGTGTGGACTTGTTGGAAAGGAATCACCACTCGAGAAGGATTCATTTATCGAGACGTATTCTCTACCTAGACACAGAATAATTCAAGAGAAACTCCTCATGGGTTGGTGCAGTGCATGCTCAGTCTACCCCTATTATAGAAGGAGGCAAGGTGTAACACCCCAACCGTTAAGCTTGTCATTACCTCTTAAACTGCCACTAAATGCTATTACTCACGTAGTGGAACACTAATTACAACGAGGGGTGAAACAACGCCGTTAGCCACCCATATGGCTAACCAGGCCCTTACATACCTAACGGTCTGTGAACTGGAACAACCGAGTACAAATACATAACAATACTCAAATCATTTCTTTACTATACCGAGTCTACAATATATGGATGCCGACAACATATTCGGTTTACACCCTCTTTCAATACATAATTAAATCTAACTACCCATGCAAACCACCGACCCCCGTCTTACTCTCGAACGGTAACATCTTCGGTGTACCTGAAAAATAAAAACGTTGCCCCTAGGGGCTCAGCTTAACGCTGCATATGAAATTCGCATACCCCGAGCGCTAACCGGGGTACGCCGACTACTTTTGTCGGATATACATGAGTTCATTTAGTCAAACAACATGCATCGTAGCAATACAATATATATGTGTATTACTCATGGAATCTACATCCAATCACGGAACACAATTCCTACTTAACATAACATGGTTGTTAGTTGTATCAGTTTTACTCTTAGGCCTTGAGGGTTATACCTCACTAAGCCTTTTTCTCATCAATATCTCACCCGCTCTCTCGGGTACTTATTCATACACACCCCTTCTCTTGGGCTACTCATTTTACTCACCCATTCTCTCGGGTTACTTATACTCATTATCTCACCCACACTCTTGGGTTGTTTATACTCATTATCTCACCCACACTCTTGGTTATATCTCATTATCTCACCCACACTCTTGGGTTATTTATACCAAGCTCTTGTAGATTCTCGAGACACTACAGGTCTCCTACGTCACGCTTGTTACTCTTAATACATACTAGGCCAAAACTCATGGCTCACGAGCATAGCTTACTTCCCCGGTTTCGACCCTACTCTGGGTCTAGCATGGTGGGAAGGTTCAACTAGCTCACGGAACTCTCTCTTAGTTCCTATCTCTTTTTACTTAGGTCCGACTACTTACATTCCATACACTCCTCTCTCGAGTTATAATAATATTATGTATATTAGTCTAGAAGCATCACTCTCGATGTTTCTAATGACTTTGGGAACATTACTTAAGTTCGGTTAATCTTAGGTTTTAAGAGTTACCCATACATTTCACTTACTCATACTTCTTATATCGGGTAAAATTCTCATATAGGAGGTCTACCATGTCTCAAGGGAGCTACTAATCCCTTAGGTCTCTTTTACCTTCTTTACTAGTTCCCATCTTCGAACTATCTTTAATCCTCTTGAAGGAGGTTCACTTATCTTTCCACTCTCATTGTTTCGTGGATCGTGTCATTATGGTTTACTAACCGTTATCGGGTAATTACTCAACCCGCACATCTCCTCACATTCTAGGGAGTTCATATGTTTGCGTTAACGTTATACTTTAACGGATAGTTTGTGTGTTTGCACGTTTTCGTTATCATAAGCATCGACCCGATCTATGGGTCTCTAGCCAAACGATACTCACTACGAGTCGGTCCATACACTATGTTAGACCACACCGGCATACAAGTATGTTAGCTCATTCAACATGCAACAAGGCATACATAATCAAACAATGGATTATTTTCATGCTTTAATCATGATTAAGCTGGCACACAAACACACAAATCAACGTAACTTGGTTAGCACGCAGAGTATGAGAAAATCATACCTTTCACCGGGGTTTTTACTTTTACCGTATCATCTCACCATGCTCGGTTCACACACGATCCTCTGATAACATTCAAATGCTTATATTAACATTAAAGCGTTACTGTAAGTAAAACTAATACTCCCGTACTAAACCCCGTTATCCCGTTCTTCCTAGTTTAGTTCATGTGCTCTTAAACTCACAACTTTCTCATTCACTTCTCAAACTTGTTTACACTTCTTAGGACCTTCACTAGTCACCAGACAAGGCCTAACATCATCTAAAACCATTACCATTCACTTCCCCATCATTAGGGCACTTAAAAGCACTCTCTGGTACATTTTTACACTGGTCCGGGTTTGTGTCCGGGGTTACAAACCTGGACCAGACACGGTTTAAAGTTTCTGGACAATTTTACATGTGGTCTGGGTTTGTGTCCGGGTTTGCAAACCCGGACCAATACTTCTAGTCACTCTCGGGTGCATTTTAGGAGTGGTCCGGGTTTGTGTCCTGGTTTAGAAACCTGGACCACTCCTTTGTTACACTTTCTGCCGTGTTTTAGCCTTGGTCCGGGTTTCTGTACTTGTTTACAGACCCGGACCACTTGCAGAAATGAGAAATATGTATGTTTTTTTATTATGTTTCAACTCCAAACTCATGCCAACTCCTTCCCCACTCTTCCTACATATATTCTAGCATGTTTTGACATTGATTAGGCATTCAAAACTAACCTAATCCACTCTATATAACCATCTGTTACTTAACCCATTTCACTGTAATTTTCCCTCTGTTACAGATTTCTAATCCTTGTTCTGTTGCAGTGTTCTATCCTTTCTTCCTTACCATTCTAACTCCACGCAATAACACACTCAAGCCCATGATTTCCTAAACAAATTTGGCAGAACTCACCTACTTCCTAAGCATTCTCACCACACTACATGCAAACGATAAATTTGACCTATTAAATACCAAGAAATAATCTTAGAAAATAATAAATCAGAAAACCGTCAGGTTGCAAAAATCCCGGTTATTGTAGTAGAGTTTATGGGAACCAGGTATCGAACCGTGGGACTATGTGATAATTATCTAGACTTAGCAAAGGTTATAAATTGAGGGGGAATTTTGTTTTGTTCTAAACTGTAATTTAAATAACAACTAAAAATTAAAATAACAAAATATTAAAAGTGGTTTGTGAAAATGGAAGAACGGACTCTGGGTTCAGGTTTTATTCGTTTGATTAATTATGCTATTCTACCGGTTTAATTAAGAATAATTTGGCAAAATTCCTTTTATAGTCTTCAGATTTAAATCCTAAATTCTAATGACCTCGTTTACCAGAACATGCAGGTTTGATCTAAACTGAGGCAAAACACATGTAAACGGCTAGTTAAAAGGAATATAGTTTTGCATCTGAAATACTAGATTTATTCAATCAGAACAAATTTTTCCACAGACATAACAATTAATGCGACCTATCTATTTATCACGGATCTGATCAAAATAGATTTCGTAAAGCAATTTAATAAACTCATGTAATTTATTAAAAAGCGAGATAATAACATTAATGTATCAAATTAAATTAATTTAAACCGGTAAAATAAAGTACACATTAAAACAAACTAATAATAACCATCTCCCAGAGTAAAATAATCTAACCGGACATGTTAAATAAATGAGCAGAGTAAGAGTAAAAGAAATCATCTGTTTCGCTGACTCCGAAGCTGCTCTGTTATTCTGACAGACCGGGATAGAATTGAGGCAGATGATAATATATGGAGAATGGTGGGGCGTGAGTTTTGTGGTGGTGGTCGAATGATTTGTGAATTGTAAATGGATGTGTACGTAAGTGAATTTGGAGAATGAATTTGTGAGTGTGTGAGTGAATACGTGTGGTGATGTTTACGGGAGAAAGAAAATAAAATGGTAGTGGTGTCGAGTGAATTATGGAGAAGATGGATGAAGTGGTGGATTCGTCGATGACTGGATCGTGGGTGAATGACTCGATGATTTTTAGCTTGCAGAGCATGGGTTTATATAGGCGGAGGACATGGGAAACAGACAAGGAAGAGAACGGTGCAGTAGGTGAGTGGCGGTGGATTGCAGTCAGAGATTTCATCGGGCAGTGCAATTGATTTCAGACAGATTTAATTGATGACCCGCAGCAGCCATTGATTGGAGAGCCGGCGTCACTCTCGCACAAATTAAGGTGGGCGATCGTCTGTAATAAATGAAGTAGCAGTTGGAGTGCGGCGCCGCGAAGAAGAAGAAGAAGAAGACGCCGCGAAGAACGAAGAAAAACTGCTTCGCGAGCTTCGTCCGCCTGTAGTACCGCCTGTACTACCGCCTAATAACAGGCGGTTGCTTTGCCTGTCCGCCTCCAAGAACTCGCCAAAACAGGCGGTTGTAATACCCCTGTCCGCCTGGTGAACTCACCAAATGAGGCGGTTGCAACAGGATGTCTCACAGCGACAAGTGTATATATATACGAGTGTACTCTAATCTTCAATCGGCTCCAGATTCTTCGTTATAAGTCCGTTTTACTCGCCGTTTGTTGCGTTGGAAAGCTCGTGAGGAGAACTATGCATTTCTGTCATTATTTCCTGATTTTATCATATAAATTGGAATTAGTTCCTACCCAAAGTAAGAGTTACAAAAAGCATAGGATAAGTGTGAGAAGGTGCGTAAAAAGTTACATAAAATAATTATCTAGCACCTATAAAACTATATAAATTTCACACTTATCAAATCACCCCACACTTAGCTCTTTGCTTGTCCTCAAGCAAAACTCTCAAACACGAGTTCAAGTCAAGCGAATGAAACTCAACTAAAAAGGAAGGACACAGAAGAAAGATTATTAGTTTTACCAATACAGGGGCATTTTTCTTTTTCATAAAACAAGAAGTCATTCAAAGCTAATAATAGAGAAACAAAACCATAAGAACCTCGCCTTTAGCAATGAGCCAATCCACCTTTACATTCTCAAACCGTTAGAACGACAAGGGGCATGAAGTAAGATCTTATTCCATCATACCTTTCAATGCCACATACTCTTGATCCATAGAGAAGATTATATTTTCATTTAGCACAATGATTGCACATTTTTTTTAATTTAAGCGCTTTTAAGTTCTTTCACCACAGACTTTTCTCTCCACCCATGTAACGGCTTTGGGTCAACTATCCCAGATCACAAGGACCTTAGGTAGCTAGGTGATGAGGCACCCCAAAGGACTTAATAACCAAGTGGACGAGGCCTGACTTTGGATCAGAATTAAAATTAAGCATGCTTAGGATCAGCGGAGTACCTTGCCTTGTTCTTTTTCCAACCATTTCAATCCAGACATTCCAAGGCTCAAGGCTAAAAACAGGGTTCAGATGGTGAGTATTCTCAATCATTTAGCATCATAGAACATAGACTTCTTTTAATCAATTAAAACCAGAAAAATTTAAAAATTTTGCACCCCAGATCAGCTAACCAATTATTCCTCCTCTATGGCTTCCTTCCAAGTTGAGCAACACAGCAGAGTAAACAAATGCAAGAGAAAAGAGCTCAAAGACACAAAAAAAGTAAGCGGCGAAGGAGTTACCCCACCCCACACTTAGAGTGAAGCAATGTCCTCATTGCTTGGAAGAAATTAACATTGTGCAAGCAATCCAACGGGAAACAAAATTACACATAACAGTTCAGAGGGGAGTATAAAGCAAGAGTGAAAAGGATTAGAATACTCCCCAGAGTCCGTTCACGGTGTGTTGCACGGTCCACCCCACACTTGAGTTCAGCTGTCGAATCGCGTAAAATGTGCCTGTTAAGAAGATTCTATACAGCCAGAAGAACTCAAGTTATTACTGCCTCATGTGCTGCCATTCTTAATAAGAAAATAGACTAATATCATCATTTTTTATAATAATAGACAATATTGAAACACACAGAAAACTTGAAAGTGAATGTAAGTTCAAGGAATAAGATAGAGAATTCTTCCTGTAAATTGAAAATAAGTGGTGGGTTGCCTCCCACCAAGCTGCTCTGTTTTATAGTCTCAAGCTAGACTCGGCAGTCCGATTAGGGGAAAGAGGAAGAGGAGTGGGAAGGGGTCCCACAACTTCCTAGTACTAAGTTGCGCAGCTTTCGGAACTTATGTTTTAACCGCCATGGGAGAGACTTCTTTTTAGGTGGCTCCGACTCCGAAACAGGGGGAGAAAGATCCTGCTGTACCTGGACAAAAGAAACTCCAAGCAAGTTAGTAGAAACATCAGGGACAAGTATTTTCAGACGGGCCCCATTAACTTTGAAGGTTTCACCCTTCTTGTTTTGCAGTTCGTAGGCTCCAAATGAAGTAACCCCTACCACCTTAAATGGTCCTGCCCAGTGAGATTTAAGCTTTCCTGGAAAGATCTTCAATCTGGAATTGTAGAGGAGCACCCAATCTCCAACTTTGAAGTCACGTTTCTTGATCATTTGATCGTGGAGTTTCTTGGTGCGCTCCTTGTAGATTCGAGCACTGTTGTAAGCTTTATCTCTTAATTCTTCAAGCTCTGAAAGCTGAAATTTGCGTTTCTCACCAGCAGCAAGTATGTCAAAGTTCAGGGCCTTAAGTGCCCAGTATGCCTTATGTTCCAACTCAACAGGTAGATGGCAAGATTTCCCATATACCAGCCTAAAAGGAGACATCCCGATGGGTGTCTTGAATGCTGTCCTGTAGGCCCAGAGAGCGTCATCTAACCGTAGAGACCAGTCCTTCCTTGAAGAGTTTACTGTCTTTTGGAGAATCCACTTCAACTCTCGATTGGATACTTCAGCTTGTCCATTTGTTTGTGGGTGATATGGTAGTGCAACCTTATGACGTACTCCGTACTTAGCCAGCAAGGCATCGAATGAACGGTTGCAAAAATGTGATCCCCCATCACTGATAATTGCTCGTGGAACTCCGAAGCGAGTGAAGATGTGCTTTTTGATAAACTTGACCACGGTCTTTGAATCAGCATTCTGGCATGGTATGGCTTCAACCCACTTGGACACGTAGTCCACTGCCACCAGAATGTATTGATAACCTTGTGAAGAGGGAAATGGCCCCATAAAATCGATACCCCAACAGTCAAAAAGTTCGACTTCCAAAATGCTTTGCTGAGGCATCTCATGTCGCCTTGAAGTATTGCCCATGCGCTGACAGCTATCACAACTAGCCACAAAGGTTTGGCAGTCTTTATGGAGTGTGGGCCAATAAAATCCGGACTCCAAAACCTTGGCCGCCGTCCGATGGGATCCATGATGGCCTCCAGCTTCTCTGGAGTGACAAAACTCCAGAACACTGGGTACCTCATCATCAGGGAGACACCTGCGAATTAAGCTATCTGCACACACTCGAAACAAGTGAGGGTCTTCCCAGATATAATGGCGTGAGTCAGAAAGGAATTTCTTTTTCTGAGCATATGATAAGTCATGAGGAACAACTCCAGAAACAAGAAAATTAGCCATATCAGCATACCATGGCTCTTGCACCTTTTTCAAACTGAAGACGGCTTCATCGGGAAAAAATTCATTAATAGGAATACCGTCGTCAGGAGTTACCATCCTAGAGAGATGGTCAGCAACAACATTCAGTTTACCACTCTTGTCCCTCACTTCTATATCGAATTCCTGTAAAAGAAGAATCCAACGTAGCAAGCGAGGCTTGGCCTCTTTCTTGGCAAACAAATATTTAAGAGCAGAGTGGTCAGTGTGGATAATCACTTTACTTCCCCATAAATATGATCGAAATCTATCTAAGGAGAAGACCACTGCCAGGAGCTCTTTCTCAGTTGTTGTGTAGTTTCTCTGGGCATCATCTAGAGTTTTGCTGGCATAAGCAATAACTCTCAACACCTTATCTTTCTTTTGGCACAGGGCTGCACCTACTGCAAAGTCACTAGCATCACACATAATTTCAAATGGCAATGACCAGTCAGGAGAAACAACGATAGGGGCAGCTACCAATTTTTGCTTAATTAAATTAAAGGCGGAAATACAATCTTCAGAAAAAAAAATGAAACATCTTTCATTAGCAAATCAGTCAAAGGTTTAGCAATTTTGGAAAAATCTTGAATAAACCGACGATAGAAACCTGCATGCCCAGAAAAGATCTTACTTCCTTTACACAAGTGGGGCTGGTAGCTTCTCTATCACTTCGACTTTTGCTTTGTCAACCTCAATCCCTTTAGCAGACACCTTGTGGCCGAGCACTATCCCATCCTTTACCATAAAATGGCATTTCTCCCAGTTGAGAACTAGGTTGGTCTCTTCGCACCGTCCAAGGATAAGATCAAGCTGTGCTAGACAAACATCAAAGTCAGAGCCATAGACAGAAAAATCGTCCATAAATACCTCTATACTTGTTCAATGAAGTCTGCAAAGATGGCCTGCATGCAGCGCTGGAAAGTGGCAGGGGCATTACATAAACCAAAGGGCATTCTTTTGTATGCAAAGGTACCAAATGGACAAGTAAAGGTAGTCTTGTCCTGGTCCTCAGGTGCAATAGGAATTTGAAAGTACCCTGAAAAACCATCTAAAAAACAGTAATATTCCTGCCCAGCCAATCTCTCGAGCATTTGATCAATAAAGGGGAGTGGGAAATGATCTTTCCTGGTGGCTGAATTAAACGCCTATAATCTATACACATACGCCATCCAGTGATCTTTCGTTGGGGAATGGACTCACCTTTGTCGTTCAAACAGCTTCAAAACCTCCTTTCTTAGGAACTACCTGTACAGGACTTACCCATGTGCTGTCTGATATGGGTAAATGATCCCAGCGTCCAGAAGCTTCAACACCTCTGTCTTGACAACTTCCTTCATGTTAGGGTTGAGCCGACGCTGGGGTTGTCTGACAGGTTTGTAGTCTTCCTCCATATAGATACGATGTGTACAGAAGGCCGGGTTGATGCCTTTGATATCAGCTAGAGTCCATCCGATGGCTCTCTTATGTCTTCTCAGAACTCAAGTAACCTGCTTTCTTGCCCAGAAGTCAAAGAAGATGAAACAATGACAGGCAAATAATTATCATTAGCTAAAAAGCAGTACTTGAGATTAGAGGGGAGCTCCTTAAGCTCAAGTACTGGAGGTTGCTCTATAGAAGGAACAGGTCTTTGGATTTCTTATCAAGTCTCTCCAAAGGAGGGCGAAGCTTGAAAACCTGGTTTTCCTCTCTCTACATGTGCTAGAGCTGTATTAACATCCATATTAAGAGTTTTATCCTCAACAGAGATAAGAACATGTTCTAAAGGTTCAAAATCTGAAAAAGTAGAAGAAAGTATAGAATAAATCTCATCATCAGTAGAAAGTTCACATACCTCGCCATCCTCATCTTGTATACTTACCGACATAACTGAATGAGCTGAAGTAGAACTTAACTTCATCATCTTTTTCATATCAAACTCTATCTTCTCATCTCCGTACCTCAAGGTGATTCTGCCATCATGCACGTCAATGACCGCCTTGGCAGTACTCAGAAAAGGACGACCCAAAATGAGTGGGACTTCCACATCATCATCTATGTCTAAACAACAAAATCTCCGGAAAGATGAAGCGGTCAACTCCCACTACAAGATCTCGCACAATTCCCATCGGTTTTATCTCGGATCTGTCGGCCAGCTGGAGTTTAAAAGGGACTGGGTGAAGCTCTCCTCCTTTTACCTTCAAGAAGGTTGCATATGGCATGATGTTGATGCTTGCACCCAGGTCACACAGGCCACTTCCACAATCTATATCTCCGATAAAGCAGGGAACAATAGGGTGCCCGGATCCTTCTGTTTGGGGGAAGTGCTCGAAGTAACGCGTAGAGCACCTCTGTAAGGTGGACAGTCTCCTTGTCTGCTTTTTCTTCTTTTGTCACGAGATCCTTCAAAAATTTTGCATATTAGGCATCTCCTGAAGAGCATCAATTAAAGGAATATCGATAGTCAGTTTCTTAAATATACTTAAGAATTTATTGAACTGCTCATCTAACACTTCTTTTTCATCCTATTTGGAAATGGAAGTTCTTTGCTTAGGAGTAGAAGAAGGTACATCAATTTGAATAGAAGATGGAGAAGGGGAAGAATTGATTGGAGCCTGTATCTCCTCAGAAACTACCACTGGTGGGACCGAAGGTTCTGATGATTTATTAGAATGGGTGATCTTTTCACCGGTTTGTTGTGCAGTCACTTGCTCTTGATTATTTCCCAGCTGCTTGCCACTTCTTAATGTCACGGCTGCACTGAGCTCATCCTCAGGTTGGATTTCCGAGGATGTACCACAGTTGCAGATCCTTAAGGCCTTGGCCGTCTCTCTGGATTCTGCTGAGGTTGAGATGGAAATGAGCCCGGCTGCCTTTGGTGCTGGTTGGTAAGTAGCTGGTTATCTGCTGCTCTAGATTTCTTGACTATCCATCAGGGATTGGTTGAGAGTTTGTTGTTCCTTCTGGGTGGTAGCCATTGAAGTGATTATATCCTGAGCCTTCCATCTTTTCATCAGATGCAGATTTAACAGGTGGCTGGTATGAATTCTGGCCCTGTCCCATCTGCATCTGAGGACGAGCTTGATTGTATGGTTGCCTAGAGAAGCCTGGGGGTCCCTGCACATTACTTTGTAAAAGATTCGAATTTAAAGCATTGTTGGGATTACCATACCTGAGATTTGGATGTTGATTTCGGTTCCAGGGCTGTTGGTAATTCCCTTGTCCTACAAAGTTGGCTTCTTCAGCGATCCGTATCTCCTCCAGATAAGGGCATACTTCAAACGAGTGGTCACCACCACAATGAGAGCACAGAGGCTCAGATGAGGATGAAGAAGCTATCTTTACCTGCTGAGAAGGCTGACCATTAATTAGAAAATCGTCAAATCTTTTTACTAGTGAGCTTACCAGTGTGGATTGTTGAGCTTGTGACTCTGCCATCTGCTCCATCCAAGGATCTATATTCTTGCACCTTTGGCACCCATTGTCATAGTTCTGCCACCTTCGGTGCCCCACTGACGGACCTCTTCAATGTACGTCTCCATGGCCGCCATGAAATCATTGCCGGATCGGTTGAGGATGTTTCCTCCCAAAGCTGATCTAACTTCGGCTTGATGTATATGCTGCAATCCATTAAAGAACGTCATAGCAATACACGTGAGATCTTGTCCGTGATGAGGACACTGTCGGAGCATTTCTTTAAAACGATCCCATGCTTCACAGATAGTCTCAGCACCTCCCTGTTTAAAAGCAAGTAAAGCAACCAAATTCCTAGTTCTAGAAATAGGATAATATTTTTCATAGAACCTGGTTGTCATCTCCTCCCAACTAGTGATAATACCAGAGGGAAGACAGTAGAACCATTTCATTGCTTCACCAGTGAGGCTGCTAGGAAATAAACTCATTCTAGCATACTCCAGGAGACTATCTGAGCACCCAATTTGATCAATATTTATTAGAAATCGGTTGACATGATCTAGGGCGTCGTTGGGGTTGGAACCGTCAAATGTGCCTGAGGGCATCTCTCGTATGACTTGTTCTGATGTGAGGCTTCAGATCCTTCCATTCCTTCATTAATTCAGGTGGTAGCGTAGGAAGAGCTACTGGGCTTCTTCTTGGAATGGCCGCTGGTCTGCTAAATTGCCTCATTGCTTGGCTACCGTTTGTAGGAGTTGCCATTTGTATTTCTCTTTGGAACCTCTGTTGGCGTCTGGCTAGCTGAGCGGTACGTTCGATTTCCGGGTCAAGGATTCTATCCCAGTCGAGATGAGTGTCTGACCAAGAACGGGTGTACACCATTAATTATCTGCAAAAGAGAAGGACAAAACTCCACAAAAGTTTGCAAGCAGAGTAAAATGAAATAAAAGTAGTATAGCTAAATAAAGAAAAATTAACTTAAAATTAAGAAACTAAAAAAAATAGATAGATACAATAATAATAGAATATAATAATTTTTTTTTTTAATTAAAAATAACCCAAGCTAAGGATTAGATAGGAATCTAGTCCCCGGCAACGGCGCCAATTTGCAAACGATAAATTTGACCTATTAAATACCAAGAAATAATCTTAGAAAATAATAAATCAGAAAACCGTCAGGTTGCAAAAATCCCGGTTATTGTAGTAGAGTTTATGGGAACCAGGTATCGAACCGTGGGACTATGTGATAATTATCTAGACTTAGCAAAGGTTATAAATTGAGGGGGAATTTTGTTTTGTTCTAAACTGTAATTTAAATAACAACTAAAAATTAAAATAACAAAATATTAAAAGTGGTTTGTGAAAATGGAAGAACGGACTCTGGGTTCAGGTTTTATTCGTTTGATTAATAATGCTATTCTACCGGTTTAATTAAGAATAATTTGGCAAAATTCCTTTTATAGTCTTCAGATTTAAATCCTAAATTCTAATGACCTCGTTTACCAGAACATGCAGGGTTTGATCTAAACTCAGGCAAAACACATGTAAACGGCTAGTTAAAAGGAATATAGTTTTGCATCTGAAATACTAGATTTATTCAATCAGAACAAATTTTTCCACAGACATAACAATTAATGCGACCTATCTATTTATCACGGATCTGATCAAAATAGATTTCGTAAAGCAATTTAATAAACACATGTAATTTATTAAAAAGCGAGATAATAACATTAATCGTATCAAATTAAAATTAATTTAAACCGGTAAAATAAAGTACACAATTAAAACAAACTAATAATAACCATCTCCCAGAGTAAAAAATAATCTAACCGGACATGTTAAATAAATGAGCAGAGATAAGAGTAAAAGAAATCATCTGTTTCGCTGACTCCGAAGCTGCTCTGTTATTCTGACAGACCGGGATAGAATTGAGGCAGATGATAATATATGGAGAATGGTGGGGCGTGAGTTTTGTGGTGGTGGTCGAATGATTTGTGAATTGTAAATGGATGTGTACGTAAGTGAATTTGGAGAATGAATTTGTGAGTGTGTGAGTGTAATACGTGTGGTGATGTTTACGGGGGAAAGAAAATAAAATGGTAGTGGTGTCGAGTGAATTATGGAGAAGATGGATGAAGTGGTGGATTCGTCGATGACTGGATCGTGGGTGAATGACTCGATGATTTTTAGCTTGTAGAGCGTGGGTTTATATAGGCGGAGGACATGGGAAACAGACAAGGAAGAGAACGGTGCAGTAGGTGAGTGGCGGTGGATTGCAGTCAGAGATTTCATCGGGCAGTGCAATTGATTTCAGACAGATTTAATTGATGACCCGCAGCAGCCATTGATTGGAGAGCCGGCGTCACTCTCGCACAAATTAAGGTGGGCGATCGTCTGTAATAAATGAAGTAGCAGTTGGAGTGCGGCGCCGCGAAGAAGGAAGAAGAAGACGCCGCGAAGAACGAAGAAAAACTGCTTCGCGAGCTTCGTCCGCCTGTAGTACCGCCTGTACTACCGCCTAATAACAGGCGGTTGCTTTGCCTGTCCGCCTCCAAGAACTCGCCAAAACAGGCGGTTGTAATACCCCTGTCCGCCTGGTGAACTCACCAAATGAGGCGGTTGCAACAGGATGTCTCACAGCGACAAGTGTATATATATACGAGTGTACTCTAATCTTCAATCGGCTCCAGATTCTTCGTTATAAGTCCGTTTTACTCGCCGTTTGTTGCGTTGGAAAGCTCGTGAGGAGAACTATGCATTTCTGTCATTATTTCCTAATTTTATCATATAAATTGGAATTAGTTCCTACCCAAAGTAAGAGTTACAAAAAGCATAGGATAAGTGTAAGAAGGTGCGTAAAAAGTTACATAAAATAATTATCTAGCACCTATAAAACTATATAAATTTCACACTTATCACTACAACAGCTCACAAACATCAGTTTTTCTTCCTTGTTATATAAGCATTAAAGTCACGACTTCAACACACTAAATTTCCCTCTGTTATCACATATATAACAGTTTAATCCCATGACTTATTTCTCACACTAAAACCTCATTAAAACAGCTCCACTCATCAGCAAATATTGTAGCCTCATAGCTACACTAAACAAGGTCATTTATTCCCATTCAAAAATCTGTTTTACAAGGAAATAAACCAACTCAAAGTAAGCTCTTTACCTTGTTAGTTTCAGTTTTTCTTTTCCCTTCTTCTTCCTTCTCTTGTTCTTTCTTTCTCTTCTTGTTTCCACACCAAACTATGGGTTTAGATTGCTAACTACAATCACATTCCCATGCCATACATAACAAGCTAGTTTAGTTCTCACGTTCCTCACTTAAATTAGAACTTTCAAGAGTTAGTTTAGGGCTTAGTTTGGAGATTACCTTCAAGTGTACCAATGGAGAGTTTTAGCAATCAAATGGATGGAATCCCAGCACTCCGCCAAGGCAAGGAAAACCGGCTGGAAAAATGGAGACAAGTGCTCACGTGGGCATTTTTGATTTTGGTAGAAAAGTTAGTAAGAATGGAACTCTTGAGTTTCTTGTTACCTTAAAGCTTTAAGGAGATGGAGGAGACCCAAAAACACCTCTTCAAGCTTCAAAATGGCCTAATTCCATGGTGATGAAGGTGGAGGTATCCAACTTTTGAAGGGTGGAAATGGTTGCCCAAGATGAGAGGAATTCAACGGTGGTATTTTTGTGTGATTTGGAGTTGATTTGGACTTCCAAAATTGAAGAAGAAGAGAGGCGCTGAGAGGGGTTTGAGAAATCGCCATGGGCAGCCAGAAGGAAGAAGGCTCTGTCTGAGAGGGAAAAAAAAAACGTGACTGGCAAGGAGAAGGGAGGTGGGAGAGTATATTACCTCTTTTTACTATTCCATCTCTTGCTTTATTTTTCTTGTCTTCTTGTGACTTAATAAAGCTAGCTAGTTACTTAAATATGTGTGTGTGTGTTAATTAAAACCGTCCCCACACAAAATATAAGCTGGGAGTGTTTTTTTCGTTTTTTTTTAACAGAAAACACTCGTTAATTTACCCGGTTTGACACTATTCACTCCCGGGGCCCATTTTTCGGATTTTTCTCGTTTCTTTATTTTTAATGGTTATTAAGCTTCCATTAATACTTAATTAAAGTTATTTAATCAACTATAATTTTTACGGGTCCGTTTGACCACTTAAAGTCACATTTTCGGGTTTTCTCGAAAAACGTGCTTTAAAACTCCGTTAGCATTTTTAATCCATTATTTGGATCCGTTTTCTTTGGGAATTATTACCACATATTAATTAGGAATAATTAAGCCTTAGGAGTCCATCTCAAACCCTAATGAGATCATATTTCTCCTTTATTCATTTAATGCGCGTTTTAGCGTTTTTCGCGTTTTACGCATTTTCTCTTTTCTTTTGGTTTTATTCTCTTTACCAATACTCTCTAGGCACTATTAGGCCTTTAATAATCATGTTAAAATAATTAAGTCACCATTTTTAGGTCCGGGGTATTAAAATCTACCCCCCTTAAGGAACTTTGCCCTCAAAGTTGGTGAATCTAATATGGTTAGTCTCATGGTATACTATACCAAGGTTATAATACTCATATAACCTTACAGACTCGACAGGTCTGTCTCTCTATATGCTACACATACCACACACATATCACAACACGTATAGCAATCAAAAATACTCTTTGTATTCTCTCCATGGAATCTGTCCGGAGACAAGAAGGCGCTACAGTCCTCGAATCCATATTGAGTAATACACTGCCGATCCCTGAGGTACCGGTCACGTTGGACACTTACGCTCTCTGGTCCACGTCCGTTTCATGACAAATGGGCACTTACTCTCTCTGGCCCACGGTCCCTTCGGTTCTGATCAAAACGTTACACATATACATATCCTCAGGCACTCTGGTTGACTCACTCAACACAGGACATTCTCAGGGTACTCTCCCCCATCCCACTGCCTTTGGAAAAATCACACATTGTCACCGCCCCGACCGGTCACTTAGGACCGGCGCACGTACGGTGCAATGGTTTCAAAACCATTTTTCGCCTTCATGCTCGAAGAAAGATCCTTTTTCAAATTCTGTTTGAAAATTCTTTTAAAAGCATCACACAACTCCAAATCCGGTTTATGGTAGTTGCATCTATTCTTAGCGTGATTACTTGTGACCACTTATAGGGAGCTTCAAGAATCATCCAACCCTGATGTGATCAGCGTCAGTGTTGAACTATCCTTCCACCCCAATTTGTGTTCGGTTTCCCTTGATCGCTAGCAGATCAAGTTCCACCTCCCACGTCAGTTTCAAACAATCAGATAGTCAAACATTTTCATTTTCTATCTTTTACTCTTTCTAGTCATACTCATAAAACATTTCATTTTAATTTATCTTTATCATGGGACTTAAGTCATCCATTATTACTTTGCTTACCTTACCTAAGCAACTCATGGCTCATTTTCTCAAATTGTTACTCAATTTACAACATTCAACATACAACTCCAAAGGATGGAGCTCACTCCATCAATAATTCTCAATTAAACTACCCAGGGAAACTCACTTCCCACTAGGTTACACATCGGTTTCATACCGATTCATACTCATGTCTAATCTCAATAGACATATACTATGGGGATTCTCATTCCCGAGGAGTCTCTCTACTCCTCTTTTCATATTTATCATATACACATTACTCGCATCTCTCATGCACGATACTCATACTTACACGATGAATGGGTACACATGTTTATGTAACATGAGTTTCAACCATCAAAATAATTTCTTTTGTGCTATGCACATAGTAGTTTACGCACCTATACGTAAAACATACTCTAAGCTGTTTCTCGCCCTACCCCCCTTAAAAGGGGTTACGCCCGCGTAATCAACCATATGTTACCTCTGTACATTGGTTCACTAATTCAGTATCATGAAGTGTTTAACTTCAATACGGTTAATTGACTCATAACCGGGTTCGGTTCTAGCCTCTAAGGCTTCAAGGTGTTTATGATTAGCCAATTACTCACATTTACCAGGTATATTTAACCTTTGAATTACGGCCCCTAGCTTCTGTTGCGTGACCTGATAACTAGAGCTTAATTCGCCCTTTTGATATTCTCAATGTATTATCCACTCCTTTTTATCCCTTTTGTGTCTTGGGAACAAAGGTTTCTCAATCGTTGCTTGGTACCTCTTATCGTATGCAAATTCGATGAGTTATAGATTTTCTCTCCAGCTCTCTGGAAATCTATTTTGTATAGCTCTGTATACCTTCGTGATTATTCACTTACTTTTCCCGACTTATTGTAGGTTGAGATCAAGCTACTACTCAGTATGTAGTGCTTCCTCGTTTGATAATTGCTTTTGAATTATGTTTGTTTACTTGTTTCTATACAAGAATTCTTCATTCATACTACTCTGTATTCATCATCCATCGGTCCTAAGACCCGTGGGTTACTGTCCACGTTCTTTGTGCATCTTTGGCCAATGGCCGAATGATTATTTCTCTAGATTCTCACTCAACAGGCTTCGTTGACATTTCTCAATTCCTGGCTCTCCCACTCGATCATTACCACACAAGTGCAATACCAAAACGCTCAGTCATACAGAGCGCAGAAACGTAAACCCTTGATAGTAAATCTCTCATGAGATAGGAATGATTATGTCTCATTTACCACATTTTCCCATCACCTTCATATCATTATCTGATTATACTCTTACAATGGTCACTTACTGCGTACCATGTTCTTGCTCATTACAGCATTCGCTTATATGGCTTCAGCTACTACTTTAGCTTCCGCTCATATACTCCTACCATTTATACTATGGCTTGCCATTCACTTGGCTCAATAGAATATATTACTCTAAACTCTCTACGCTTACTGCGCATCGTTTACTCTGCAATTCATACTACACACATACAGTGTTTACTACTAATCCGATTACTCTCTCAGTTTCCTTCCACTGCTATCAACGCCTTTCTATGCACTATCTCTGTTCGACTTACTCCTTGGCGATAAACACTTGCTCAAATTTCACTACACAGCTCTAGCGGTTTCGCATTACATCCTTAGGTGGTAGCCTTTCTCTGAAGGATTCACGCAAATACTGCTCCATAGGCCCCATAATCACAAGCGGTATCCCCACTCTAAGGTAGTGGTTCATTCTCCACCGTTTCTTTTATGCCTTTATGCATAGGTTTTGTACGTTTAAATCTACGAACGGTAGTTGGTTTTTCCAGCTTACAAGCCACTTTGCCTCGAGCCATGATCTGTGCGGCTGTTTATGCAGTTTCTGCTTCTCCGTACACCACTAAATGGTTTGGAGGCATTGCTGGGCTCTTTGGTATAATTGTCTCACCGCGCTTCCGTACATGGAAGGCCCTTTAAGTATCTTGGTATTATTTTATGCCCTCTGGCAATTTAGGGTATCCCGTGTTACGTGGGATCCCTTCGGGTTCTACCCCAGTGTTTGCTTTAACACTTGTGTTCTCAACATGATATTTCGTTCAACTACTATTGACTCCGGCACCCCTCACGGATTGCTCCTGGGTGTTACTTAGTCGCGCCACTACATCTGGCTTGAACTCTAGGGTATGTTCAGTTTCTTATCCAACCTCGCGGTTAGGGATATTTTGTACTATCCCATTTTGGTTTGTAATGTCTCCCGTTATTGGTTAGATCATTGGTACCTTCTTGGTCAGGTCATTATTCTCCTCAGTGAGGTATCTTGTGGGAATTCTTTCCCGTTTGTAAAACGTTGATATGATCATTTTAGGCATTCGCCGTACCATCTACACTGGGTATTCATTCCAGTTATAAGGTATCTCCTCTTTGATTTCTGAGACATACTTAATGTCTTTTCTCATTACTCTGTGCTTCTCGCACTTCTTAACGTTATATCCTTAGGTCCGTCACCTTATTGGGTTCTTGACTCCTTTAGGTTGGTAAGCTTCTTTGTGTTCTTCGATCATTCGAGGTATCCAACTGTTTGGTTTGAATTGGCTCTTCCGTTCTTAGTATGGAGTCGACTACTTCTCGTGTTCCGTACTCTACTTGTATACATACATGGAGTATCTTATTGATACGTTACCACTTACCCGACTAACTCATAACTGGTCTGTCAGGCCCGCAAGCTCCTTCGGAGTGCAGTCGTTCCATGTCTCGTTTGTGTACACCTGTAGTGTCGGTCACACGCCTAGGTGAAGTATTCTATTGCCAACTCCTCTTATATCATCCTATGATAACTTACCGTGGTTCTCAGGTTTGGTTTTAAAATTTTGGGGTTTTGGAAAATTTTGCGTTTGAAAGAAAAATTTGAGTTTTGAAAATAAATTCTTCACGGCATTTCAATGTCGGTTGCTTCTTACCAGATCTTGCTTCTCATGACTGGTATTCTCTTCAATACAGTGGTCAGGCCGTTAGGCCTTTCCAAGGCCTCGTTTCAAAATTCTTAAGGTTTGTCTTGCCATATTGGCTTCTCTCGCCATTTTGGTACTTGCTAAGTACTGGTCTCTTGTCAAAGCTCTTTCTAAAAGTCCCGTTTTTACTGCACTTGCTGTGGCAAGTGCGCGATATTGGCGGTTTTTTTTGGGTTAACTTATACCGGTCACGGTATTGTTCACATTTTATTTGGTAGCCTTGTCGGCTCTTCCTTGATCCTTTAGTTGGATAACTACTCCTTATAGCTACTTCTCATTCATCTTGACATGACTGTCATTCATTTAGGTGCTTCTCCACTCTCGGAGTTCCTTAATTACTTAGTTATGTGTTCTACCTCGTTGCTCGTTCCCACGTCTTTACTGTGGTTATCGAGGTTTAACTCATTTAGGCACTACTTCTGTAGTCCTATTCAGGTATATCCCGTAGTAATGCTCGTGGCTGTCTAAGCTATATTAGTTAAGTATTGCAACCTCTTTGGGTGTGGCAGGGTGGGTGTATCTACTCTCAGCTAGGTTCTTAGTTGGTTGGTATACCGTTGGTGGTATTACTTAACTAGGGCGGTTCGTAGACTTGAGTCCCGGTTTGTTACTTCTCATGAAACCGCCTTGTTGCACGGTTGGTGCTTCCCTCTTGCTGCTGCTTGGTCAGCCAGGTTCCCGTGACTGCTACGCATGTCGCCCCATGCTGCCGCAAATTCTGGTCTCCTTGGATTAGGATTTCTCGATCTTCCACCTTCAAGTGCGGTTATTGTAGTTCCAGCGGGATCCGTCTCCGGGGTTTCCGGTTCTCGGGATCTACCGTATGACAGGTTTCGGCTCATATTGAAGTATTTAACCACTGCCAGTTCGGGTTTCCCGTCTCTCTGGCGTTCTATCTCGAGCTTTTAATACGGGGGTTGTGAAGGGCGGGTTTGGTATTGTAGGTATCCAGATCTTACTGGGAGTTCCTAACTAGTGCATCTCTCACGCTACCACTCAACCCTTACCCCTAAGTCTCTAATTCCTAAGCTCGGTATTTCCAGTCATCAGAGCGATACTTCGCTTTGATACCATTTTTGTAACACCCCAACCGTTAAGCTCGTCATTACCTCTTAAACTGCCACTAAATGCTCTTACTCACGCAGCGGAACTCTAATTACAACGAGGGGTGAAACAACGCCGTTAGCCACCCATATGGCTAACCAGGCCTTTCTTACATACCGTAACGGTCTAATGAACTGGAACAACCGAGTACACAATACATATACAATACTCAAATCATTTCTTTACTATACCGAGTCTACAATATATGGGTGCCGACAACATATTCAGTCTTACACTTCTTTCAATACATAAGTAATTAAATCTAACTACCCATGCAAACCACCGACCCCGTCCTACTCTCGAACGGTAACATCTTCGGTGTACCTGAAAAATAAAAACGTTGCCCCTAGGGGCTCAGCTTAACGCTGCATATGAAATTCGCATACCCTGAGCGCTAACCGGGGTACACCGACTACTTTTGTCGGATATACATGAAGTTCATTTTAATCAAACAACATGCATCGTAGCAATACAATATATATGTGTATTACTCATGGAATCTACATCCAATCACGGAACACAATTCCTACTTAACATAACATGGTTGTTAGTTGTATCAGTTTACTCTTAGGCCTTGAGGGTTATACCTCACTATGCCTTGTTTACTCATTCAATATCTCACCCGCTCTCTCGGGTTACTTATTCATATACACACCCATTCTCTTGGGCTACTCATTTTATACTCACCCATTCTCTCGGGTTACTTATACTCATTATCTCACCAACACTCTTGGGTTGTTTATACTCATTATCTCACCCACACTCTTGGGTTATTTATACTCATTATCTCACCCACACTCTTGGGTTATTTATACTCAAGCTCTTGTAGATTCTCGAGACACTACAGGTCTCCTACGTCACGCTTGTTACTCTTAATACATACTAGGCCAAAACTCATGGCTCACGAGCATAGTCTTACTTCCCCGGTTTAGACCCTACTCTGGGTCTAGCATGGTGGGAAGGTTCAACTAGCTCACGGAACTCTCTCTTAGTTCCTATCTCTTTTTACTTAGGTCCGACTACTCTCGGACTACTTACATTCCCATACACTCCTCTCTCGGAGTTATAATAATATTATGTATATTAGTCTAGAAGCATCACTCTCGATGTTTCTAATGACTTTGGGAACATTACTTAACTTCGGTTAATCTTAGGCTTTAAGAGTTACCCATACATTTCACTTACTCATACTTTCGGTTATTTTCTTATATCGGGTAAAATTCTCATATAGGAGGTTGACCATGTCTCAAGGGAGCTACTAATCCCTTAGGTCTCTTTTACCTTCTTTACTAGTTCCCATCTTCGAACTATCTTTAATCCTCTTGAAGGAGGTTCACTTATCTTTCCACTCTCATTGTTTCGTGGAACGTGTCATTATGGTTTACTAACCGTTATCGGGTAATTACTCAACCCGCACATCTCCTCACATTCTAGGGAGTTCATATGTTTGCGTTAACGTTATACTTTAACGGATAGTTTGTGTGTTTGCACGTTTTCGTTATCATAAGCATCGACTCGATCTATGGGTCTCTAGCCAAACGATACTCACTACGAGTCGGTCCATACACTATGTTAGACCACACCGGCATACAAGTATGTTAGCTCATTCTACATGCAACAAGGCATACATAATCACACAATGGATTATTTTCATACTTTAATCTTGATTAAGCCGGCACACAAACACACAAATCAACGTAACTCGGTTAGCACGCGGAGTATGAGAAAATCATACCTTTCACCGGGGTTTTTACTTTTACCGTATCATCTCACCATGCTCGGTTCACACACGATCCTCTGATAACATTCAAATGCTTATATTAACATTAAAGCGTTACGGTAAGTAAAACTAATATTCTCGTACTAAACCCCGTTATCCCGTTCTTCTTAGTTTAGTTCATGTGCTCTTAAACTCACAACTTTCTCATTCACTTCTCAAACTTGTTTACATTTCTTAGGACCTTGACTAGTCACCAAACAAGGCCTAACATCATCTAAAACCATTACCATTCACTTCCCCATCATTAGGGCACTTAAAAGCACTCTCTGGTACATTTTTACACTGGTCCGGGTTTGTGTCCGGGGTTACAAACCCGGACCAGACACGGTTTAAAGTTTCTGGACAATTTTACATGTGGTCCGGGTTTGTGTCCGGGTTTGCAAACCTGGACCAATACTTCTGGTCACTCTCGGGCGCATTTTAGGGGTGGTCCGGGTTTGTGTCCTGGTTTAGAAACCCGGACCACTCCTCTGTTACACTTTCTGCCGTGTTTTAGCCTTGGTCCGGGTTTCTGTACTTGTTTACAGACCCGGACCACTTGCAGAAATGAGAAATATGTATGTTTTTTTATTATGTTTCAACTCCAAACTCATGCCAACTCCTTCCCCACTCTTCCTACATATATTCTAGCATGTTTTGACATTGATTAGGCATTCAAAACTAACCTAATCCACTCTATATAACCATCTGTTACTTAACCCATTTCACTGTAATTTTCCCTCTGTTACAGATTTCTAATCCTTGTTCTGTTGCAGTGTTCTATCCTTTCTTCCTTACGATTCTAACTCCACGCAATAACACACTCAAGCCCATAATTTCCTAAACAAATTTGACAGAACTCACCTACTTCCTAAGCATTCTCACCACACTACAACAGCTCACAAACATCAGTTTTTCTTCCTTGTTATATAAGCATTAAAGTCACGACTTCAACACACTAAATTCCCCTCTGTTATCACATATATAACAGTTTAATCCCATGACTTATTTCTCACACTAAAACCTCATTAAAACAGCTCCACTCATCAGCAAATATTGTAGCCTCATAGCTACACTAAACAAGGTCATTTATTCCCATTCAAAAATCTGTTTTACAAGGAAATAAACCAACTCAAAGTAAGCTCTTTACCTTGTTAGTTTCAGTTTTTCTTTTCCCTTCTTCTTCCTTCTCTTGTTCTTTCTTTCTCTTCTTGTTTCCACACCAAACTATGGGTTTAGATTGCTAACTACAATCACATTCCCATGCCATACATAACAAGCTAGTTTAGTTCTCACGTTCCTCACTTAAATTAGAACTTTCAAGAGTTAGTTTAGGGCTTAGTTTGGAGATTACCTTCAAGTGTACCAATGGAGAGTTTTAGCAATCAAATGGATGGAATCTCAGCACTCCACCAAGGCAAGGAAAACCGGCTGGAAAAATGGAGACAAGAGCTCACGTGGGCATTTTTGATTTTGGTAGAAAAGTTAGTAAAAATGGAACTCTTGAGTTTCTTTTTACCTTAAAGCTTTAAGGAGATGGAGGAGAGCCAAAAACACCTCTTCAAGCTTCAAAATGCCTACTTCCATGGTGATGAAGGTGGAGGTATCCAACTTTTGAAGGGTGGAAATGGTTGCCCAAGATGAGAGGAATTCAACGGTGGTATTTTTGTGTGATTTGGAGTTGATTTGGACTTCCAAAATTGAAGAAGAAGAGAGGCGCTGAGAGGGGTTTGAGAAATCGCCATGGGCAGCCAGAAGGAAGATGGCTCTCTCTGAGAGGGAAAAAAAACGTGACTAGCAAGGAGAAGGGAGGTGGGAGAGTATATTACCTCTTTTTACTATTCCCTCTCTTGCTTTATTTTTCTTGTCTTCTTGTGACTTAATAAAGCTAGCTAGTTACTTAAATATGTGTGTGTGTTAATTAAAACCGTCCCCACAAAAAATATAAGCTGGGAGTGTTTTTTTCGTTTTTTTTTTAACAGAAAACACTCGTTAATTTACCCGGTTTGACACTATTCACTCTCGGGGCCCGTTTTTTGGATTTTTCTTGTTTCTTTATTTTTAATGGTTATTAAGCTTCCATTAATACTTAATTATAGTTATTTAATCAACTATAATTTTTACGGGTCCATTTAACCACTTAAAGTCACGTTTTCGGGTTTTCTCGAAAAACGTGCTTTAAAACTCTGTTAGCATTTTTAATCCATTATTTGGATCCGTTTTCTTTGGGAATTATTACCACATATTAATTAGGAATAATTAAGCCTTAGGAGTCCATCTCGGACCCTAACGAGATCATATTTCTCCTTTATTCATTTAATGCGTGTTTTAGCGTTTTTCGCGTTTTACGCATTTTCTCTTTTTTTTTGGTTTTATTCTCTTTACCAATACTCTCTAGGCACTATTAGGCCTTTAATAATCGTATTAGAATAATTAAGTCTCCATTTTTAGGTCCGGGGTATTAAACGAGTTTCCCATCCTTATGAATATTGATGAACTACAATTTGATGCGGGAAGAAAGTAACGTAGATTTGATCGAGTTATCCAGGACGGTACTCTTGGTCTGGCGTATCCAGAAAACAAATCATATGGTAAAGAAAGATAATACTATTCAACCTGAGCAAGGTCCTAGAATTATAGTTGACTTTGTTCATGATACGGTGCTTGCAAATCTAGCAAATATATCTTCTAAGGAGGCAACTGCGGATTGCTCAGGGGGTTGCCAAGATAAATGAAGTTATGAAGTGCTGGTTGCCAGGATTGGTATAGCACTTGTGCAACCTTCTTTTTGGTCTAGCTTTGTGACTCTATGTCGTTTCTTAGTTTGTCTTTTAGGTTGTTTTCAAGTTCTAGTCGTGGTTGTATATACTTTGATCCAAGTTTTTTGTATGTGTTTTGCAGGTATTTACTAGAGTTGCATAATAGTTTTAGTCTTTTGGTTAGAGAGTTATCTAAATGGACAATACAGGTTATGTGAAATACCCCTAACATTTAAATAATTAAGCAATAATAAATAAGTATTACTTAGGGGATTATTAAACCCTAATAAAGTATATAAACACTTGGGCGTTAAAACGCACCTAAACTCCTTAAGGTCAAAAACCTGCGTTAAAGCCCGACCTTAAGCTAAACAAGTTATATAAGCTATAAAACTCATATGAAGTTAATCAAGGATCATTTTATGACCTTTAAATCATAAGTCGTGAGTTAGAACTGAGTAAAAATACAATATGCCCGAGAGTTCCCTTAAGGGCCCCTTAAGGCCTCAAAGTCCCGGAAATACCTTATAAAATAAAATAAAGCATTACACTTCATTCCAAAAGCCCAACAACACTTTAATAAACATATATGATGAAGTACTCATGATAAATTCCCAGTTAAATATAAAGTGCTTGGAAGTTCCCGATGGGGGCCCCATAAAGACCCGGGAATGCCCCGGAGGAGTGCCGAGGTGGCACGAACTCCTATATAATTAATTCTTAGAGTTCCTAACATCATTATTAAACATCCTAAATAGGATTCTCTAGCCACTTTCTCAAAAATAAACAAAGTTCTCGGACGAATTTCTTAACGCTCCTTTTTGCCCCGGGAGTGTCCCGGTAGCCCGGAAATTGAGTTACGAGTTTATATAACCCCATATAACTCAATGTAACACCTTAACATATTATTATTGACTATAAAAAATGTCAATAAACACTTGGAACTCATAGAGACTAATTATTTTTCAGAAAAATCCTTAAAGCATAAAAACGCACCATCGGGTGTCATAAAAATGAGTTTTACGCAATTGCCTTGGAAATTTTGAGGAGCCACGAGTTGATAATATTAAAAGGGGATAAATTTACCACCTAAATAAATTAATGTCAGTGCTAAATTCATAGTATAAGTGGGGGCGATTTTATCATCAAAAAGGTACCTAAAATCAGCATTTTTACCTTAAAACTTTCATCTTTGACCATGATATAAATGTACCAAATAAATGCTGGAACCTATTACATGTTATAATATGGTCTTAGTACAATATAATGTGACAGGAACTAAATCAAAAATCAATCCCAATTAATCTCCATGCTGGGCGCCATTTAGGGTCTCATTTGGCTAGTTTTGGCTTAGAAAATTGCCTTATGGATAATGACTCATCCTACCATGTATTATATGATAATATAACAAGTAAATGCAGTCAAAGAAGACCTTCGCCACCGATTTCCTGCAACAAAACAACAAGAAATAAGTTAGGAAATGTCATAGGAATTTAAATACACAAAAGTAAGAAAGCTAGAATCTACTTTAGCATTAATCTAATATATGGAATTGAAACAGCCATGTTCTCTAGCCATATACTGCCAATTTCTATACAGGAAGAGGAGGTATGATTGCTGTTAATTAATCAAAACAATACACTGCCTAACTAAGCATAAGTCATGGTTAAATATAGACAAAATTAAATGGCCTTACTAGCACATGCTGGCCTAATTCAAGGGGGAGAAAAGCAACTTTGATTGCTCTACAATTAATCAAATAAGTCATCTAGCATCCTAGCATGTTCTCATGTTTCAAAAGACAAAGAAAACAATAGCCTACTCACACATACGCTACCGTAAATACAAGGAAGGAACAAAGACAAAGTAGCTTAGTAAAAAATCAAAAGAATCATGCACCAACCATACCTTTGTCTTCTAGTTTTAATTAACAAACAAAGCCTCCATTATTATTTAGCAATCAGCCGAAAGCTTGCTGCAATTAAGGACACTTATTGAGCCAATAATCAAGGGAATAAACAAAGGAAAAAGTCTAGTCAAATTTGACAATTGTTTATCAAAAGAAATTGATTCATTCCTAAGCCTTCTTCTAATACCATACGTGAGCTTCATTCTTCCTTTGCCAACCCCTTGGCCGAATGTGTAAGCTCTCTTTCCTCTCTTTTCTTTCTTCATTTGCTAGTTTACTCCTTAGAGCTTCTAAGCTCCATTAATGGTTTTCTAAGTTCTAACATCATTTCTATGTAATTTCCTAGTTAAATCTCCTAAGTCTTGAAGCAAGAAATCATCCCAACAACTCTTACAATTTTTGCCAAGCATAAGTGTTCCAAGGAGGTTCCTAAATTCAACAACAACACAAGGAACAACAAGATCAAGTTAAGGTATATTTTCATGTTGAAAATCCTAGCAAAATACCTAAGGTTATTACCGAAAATTTATGAACTTCTAAACCTATATTCTCTTCATTATTTCATGAAGGAAATTTAGATCTACAACCATCTCAAGGTGTATCAAAAATTCCTTGAAAAATTCCTAAGGTAAACTCTTGCAAAACTACTCCAAATCTTATTTATAAATCTTTGTTAGAAGTCTAACAAATAGATCTCCTAAATATATACAAGGAGGCCGAATTCTCTTCATCAAGATAGCATTTGGAGAGCTTGGAGTTCAAGGAGAAATCAAGTACAAAAATTATCTTGATTTATGGAGTAAGTTTATATAATTAAGGTTTATTAAGTTTAAGCTTGATTTAAGCTTCAAACTTTGGTATAAAAATTAAGTATAACCGCTAAATAAATTAAGGCCAAAAATTTTGGGTTAAAATATCAAGGAAAATAATTTATAACATATAAGGTAAGATTATTACCTTAAGGTATGATTATGTGTCACAAAAATTAATTATGATACATATATAGTTAAACCAAATTATCTAAGGACTAAATGTTCTATTTTGAGTTTATAATCATGCTAAGTCATTAGCATAATTTTTAGAAGTGTTATATGGCTTATATACATTTATATATATTTATTATAAGATATAAAGCAAGTTTTAAAAAAACCATATGGTAAAATAAAGTTAAAGCAGAGAGCTTAATGTGTTATTTGGTGATTTATGAAGTGTATAAGTATATTTGCTTATATTATAAATTTTGGGAGTATTAAAAACAGCTTCAAGTATTTAAATGGCTAGTTTAATTTGTGGTTAAATGTAATTTTGAAAGGTTTGGTGTATTGAAAATAATTGCCGAGAATAAAAGGGGTGATTTGGTATATTTATGATATAATATAAGGTAGGAATTAATATTATGAATTTTGGTGAATTTAAATAAGTGGTTCAGTGTTAAAATAACATTTTATAAAGTTTTGGGACAATTTTGTAATTATTGGGAAGTTTGGAAGTATAACCGAATTACTTATGTTTTTCTGGGTATATTAAAGTATTAATTATGAAATTAAGTCTTGGTCAAAGTGTTGACCAAAAACTTTGGGTTAAAATGATTTATGACATAAAATATTAAGTTTATAAAAGTTTTGGGGTGAATATCTAATTTAAGAGAATATATTTGTAAAACCGAAATGGTTAAGGGGCGAATTCATAATTAATGAAATTATAAGGGCATTTTCGGTATTTAAGAAAAATTAAATATTAAAACCATAGTTTATAAGTTAATATGTAACTTATATAAAGTTTTAAGGGCTAAAATGTAATTATGTGAAAGTTTATGTCAAAACCGAAAGTTATGTGGAGATTTTGTAATTTATAAAGGTTAGAGTATTTAAATTACAATTACCAAAAGTTTATGAGGCTAGTTAAGTAATTTATAAAAGTTGGAATGTTTAAATTGTAATTTCCGAAAGCTAATATGGATGGTTAGTAAATTATAAAAGTTATATGGTTATTTGGTAAGTTGTAAAAGTTAATGGGTTCAAATTATGATTACTGAAAATTATATATGGTTGTTTGGTAATTTATAAAAGTTGATATATTTAAATTAGTAAAGACCAAAAGTTTATGGTCATTCGATAATTTACAAAAGTTAAAGTGCTCATTATGTAATTACCGAATTTATAAGGTAGGTTTTGTAATTTAATAAAGAAAGGAATTAAAATTAAGTATTATGGTATATTATGGAGTATAACATAAAGTCTATAAAATAATTGTGGTTATAATAAAAATGACCAAAGGATATAATATAAAGAATAAGTGGAAACAATTATGAGTATATAATTAAGGAAATTGAAATATACTACAAGGTGGAAATTCATTATCACATGTGAATACTATATAAAATAATGAACTGATGGACTATCTAGAACCACTGTTAAATAACAGGGGGAAATAAAAGAACATACAGAGTTAGTATACGACGAGTATAAACTCTACAGTGACGGTACTGTAATATTTAGTGAATAGTTATATTAATATTACCCGGTATTGCATGTTTATATAACAGCGTACGGGAAGGAACTACTGAACAGGAATTTGTCAAGCTAGCAGTTACTTGGTGAACGGTATGTTAATTGTGTGGTCTGAATGTCCTAAGGATTTTCCTAAGGTCCAGACGTTATGTGTTTAATTGTTTAAGAGCGATATCTGTGATTTTATGTATATGATATTGTGCACTGTATTGCTCAACACTGTTGTCTTCTATTGTTACGTGAACGTCTTATGACTGGAAGTTTATACATCTAAACTGGAACAAGACTAACTGACCTTTAGGTATTATCGAACCTAACTGATGGTCAACTATTATAGTCTTAACTCAAGGATTGGTTATTGTAACACTGACTAAAGGGCTAACTTATTAAGAGAGGAATCCAGACTGTTTCGACTTTCTGGTTGCGCATCGTGATCACTACGAGAGACTTCAATGGGGAGTCACTCAAGGGAATCCATCAGTCACATTCGAGGATGGCGGAGGGCACTGCCATTGGTGCACAGGTTCGACCGGATCGGTCAATATATTATCCAGGGCCATAAGGTCAGCTGGTAACGGTTCCTTTGGAACCCAGGGGACTATCGTCCACTAATAAGTTATTAAGGGTTGTCTTGACATGACGCCTGAGGTGGAATTTAATTGGAAAAGGTTAAGTGATTGGTTTAAAGGATAAGGGCCAGGTGGCCAACTAACAAGTACAGTTTAATACGCGTACCTTATTGGTTATTGTTATGGATTATTGCTGTGTGATTATTGGTTATTGTTAAGGATTACTGATGTGTGATTATTGGTTATTTTTATGGATTATTGATGGGTGGTTATTGGTTTTGTGTACTATTGTACATTGACGTTTACAGGTGAATTGTTATGTGATTGTTTAATGTTTACAGTTATTAATGTTATCATTGTAAACCGGTATTTCATGTAAAGAATCTAACATCAAGATGGCTAAAATGACTTAAGGAATCTAGATGATTTAAGACTGCATTTAGTATACCAGCATTTCGATTGCTGAGCCCTTCAATGGGCCAAACATTCCAGGTTATTGAAGAAGACTCAAGCCGGAGTGCGAGACACGGGGGTAGCTGATGTGTTTTCAACAAACATCTTTGGTTTTATTTTGTATTGTATTAAGGGGGTTGTTGTATTCAGTTAGTTGCTCATTTAGTTGGATTGGTTTGTAATAATTAGAGTGTTCAGTATCTGTTCATCACAGCGTAAGGAGTTGTATTGTTGGAAAGAGTAAGGATGCCTTGTTACTCACAAGGGTGGGTAACGGCGTGTAACGCCAAGGTAGATAGTTTTATTTTCCGCTGCGAATTGTTAATTATTATGCTACGACTTGCGACGTTATTACAGGTTTAGGATTAGGGGTGTTACAAAAAGTGGTATCATAGCGGAGTACCGCTCTAATGAAGGATACTGAGTCAAGAACATGAGCATAGGAATATTGGGATACGGGAAACGTCTGTGAGGATTCGTGACCTAGAAAAATTCTAGGAATATCTTTATTGCTAGTAGTTAACTTTCTTATATATTATTGATTGTGTATGTAAAACGGTGTAGCAACCGAGTAGTAATAATAATATACTATAGATGTCGACAAGAGGAAGACCACATGGAGGCAGTAGTGGACGTGGTGGTGAGACACCAGCGGACGTTCCAGAGGTACCAGGCCTAGCAGCACCCATGGTGGCCTTTGCGCAGCAACTAGGAGCTCAACTTACGGGAGCCATACCCCACCCGCCGCAGCCCATGGAAACCAACTGGTTGAAGAGCGTTGCAAACGCGAGAGTACCGACTTATTTAGGAGAACCGGACCCCGCCGCACTGGAGAAGTTCATTGTAGAGCACCAGAAGGCGTTCAAGGCTGTTAGAGTTCCAGAAGACCAGAAGGTCGACATCGCCGCGTACAGCCTGAAGGACGCAGCTGACATTTGGTGGCGGTCTGTGGATGTAACACCCCTACATCGTACTTCACAACTAATTGAAATCGCAGCAGAAATAAATAACTAAACATTAACTAAACGCTTCGGTGCTACAACGTCGTCAACCACCCACGTGGTTAACAAGGCAGAATAAATACAAGTGTACCGGTCTGATGATCAGACTCCCGAGCATAGAACTAAAACCATAAATACATCATATACAATACCGAGTATTTAATTACATTTCTTCACTGTAAACAGCCAATATACCGCCACAGTAGTATCAACGGAATCAAAACATAATGCCACGGGAGCACAGGCACATCCCGGGCTCAACATCCGAAATAACCCAAAAGTACATCTACAGCCTAGAACCTACAGCCACTCTGCTTCCTCGATCCTCATCCTGCAGTAAAAATATGGAGCCCCCGAGGGGGGTCAGCAACCCTTGGCTGGTATGGTTAACGCGCAGCCCATCGGCTACCGGGATACGCGCAACTAATTGTCATGATGACATGGCATTCATTTATACATAGCAAAACATAACATATGGCATAGCAACATCATTGCATAGCTCAACATCACAAACACAGTGGATACTCTTTCCACAATAACAAACCAAGAAGGTTAAACAACATAAGAGCCTAGAGAATGGTTCACTCTCATGTTAAGATCATTACACACACTCATTACCGTTCTGTTATTCGAACGAGTAACTTAAGTCACAAATGGTTCGGATATAGTGACCCGAACACACCACACAAACACATGTTCCCACTAAACCGATCATAAGTCAGAATAGGTAAACTTTGGAGGAAGCTAGCGGGAGATCGAACGCCAAATTAAGGAGAACAATCTTAACAACATAAGAGTCGAATCTGATTCAGATATATACTCTGAAACTTACATGCATGACCGGACAACCGGATTCCTCACTTCCCAGTTTGCACTTGTTAGAAGTTCCACGGTGGAACTTAACAAACAATTCACAACAAGTGATAAGTCATGTTAGACACACACCAGGGAAATGAGTCACATCATAACATCACAATAATATGAACAACTGTAAACTCATTACATGATTAAGTCTTATAACGTCATAAACACACAGAAAAACAAACAACACACAAGCCGGTGTAAACCGGTAGGCAACAGACTGCAAGAAAACCATACCTTGGTCCTTGCTTCGATTTGTTTCAACCGTAGGTCACTCCTATACATGATTAATAACGTCGGTTAATTAATTTACTTAACTTCAAATTTACTAAATGTTTAACATGATTACGTGACATGGTTAATGGCCAAACTTATCCTTCATTACCTACATTATACCCCCTAGGGTTAACTACATTTGCCACATTCTTTACTATTTTTTTTTAAATTTTGGTCTGTCCGACCCACCGTCCGACCCACCAACTGGGTCGGACCCTTTCAGTGACTCCCGGGTTTGAAAAACTCAACTTGTCCGACCCATGTCCGACTCAATTGACTGGGTCAGACCATTCCAGAACATTTACCGCCTTAGACACACACACGTCCGACCCATGTCCGACCCAAGCCCTCTGGGTCGGACCGTTCTAGAACCCTTACTGGCGTCTAACTCAGGCTGTCCGACCCAAACTTGGTTCGGACCCCTGGGTCGGACGCCACCAGATCTTGCCCAAACATTGTCAAATCTTCACCAAAGTTCTCCTAAAGCCTCCTAATGTTTTCTAACATCATTTGGTACACTTACACCCTCATACAACATCCATGAAACTCATTTTCTTTCTCCTTAAACACTTACTCATTTCATACCAAAATTCCTAACACTTATGATATTTTCTCCTTCGGTTTCTAAGTGGTGTTTCATACCTATGATAACCACTATGCCCATAATGTTTCCTCACCACTACAACATCGATCATCTCCCAAGCATCTTTTCTTCCTAAACAACTCCTTGAACATCTTTACAAGTTTATAGCTTCCCATGCAACAAATCACTTCATCCCTTTTTCACCAACAATACACAAGTCCTAAATACAATCTCACCATGATCTTGAGATGTCCCAAAACATTCTTTTGCATTCTAAATCCTCTAGAACATTGCCTAAGCCCTTTTACATCTTTAAACACCTTAATGCATGTTTCTTCCACTAGTTGAACACTTAACCATTCTAAACATTTCCTAACTTACCAACTCATTTTAAACCCTTAGAATTTCTTGATTATCACCTAAATTTTGACATGAACTCTCCTAGGACATTACCAAGCTAAAACACATTGTTTTCACCATTAAACATCCAAGAACACTAAAATCCATCAAACACATTCTTATACACAAAGCTTCACTCATTTAGCACCACATCACAATATAGTGCATAATTAAATTGCTTGGCACTTAGGCCCTTAAATAACATGGCTCTTAGGCCCTTAAGATGCATAAATCATAAACACTGAATTTCCCACATTATATTTGCCTTTGACCTGCAAATACACCCAACAATACATATGCCTTTTACTAAGCCTTTGAGAACATTTTACTAAGTCATGCACCATTGGCTCCTTAGATCATTTTAACAAGCAATATGAGCTCATTTCTCCTAAGACTTTAAAACCACATTAGGTTAGCACATTTACCTCTTTCCTCACAACTCCTTTCTTGTTTCCTTGACTAAATCGGCAAGGCTTTTGATTGTTTTTCAACTTCTAAACATTATACAAATGATAAAATGAGTATACAAGCTTTATGCTTCATCTCATTGTAAACCCTAGATTGTACATTGTTTTAAAAACATTAAGATAGTTGTTTTACCTTAGAACTTGAAGAGAGTTTGAATATATATCAAGAGAGGACTCCACCTAGTCCTTGAAAGGTTGAAATGAAGCTAGAACAAGGCAACATAAGGGCACCATTAAGAGTGATTTTCGGACAACACAAAAACATGAAGGAAACATCATTTTTCTTTGAGTTTCCTTACCTTGAAGCAAAGGAGAACAACAATATGTGAAAAGATGAGCTCAAGCTCCTCCTATGGTGATTCCTCTTGGCACCGAAATGGAGCTCTTGGGATTTTGAGAAGATAGGAATGAAGAGCTTGATGAGACTAAGAGAATGGTGGTCTTTGTTTTTGATTTGGCAAAGTGAGCTAGGAGTTACAAGAGGTTGAAGATGAAGAATGGTGGTGGTACTATTGCAAAACCGTGAATGGAGAATGAAGAAGAGATAGAAGAGAGCTTGAAACCGTGGGAAATGAGGAGGGAAATGAGAAAGTGAGATAAGTTTGCTTTTAAGAAGATATTTATACTTAAAGTAAATAGTACTTAAGTAGTCATCTTTTATTTGCTTAACAAAATAACAAGAGTGGTGACTTACCACTAAGAAAACCGGCCCCCTTAATGTAACTAAGGGCATTTTAGTCTTTGTTGGCCAATTTAAATACTTATACAAACATATGTTACAAACTAGCTTATTTTAGTTACTATTCACTAAAACAAGGCACATAGATGTGAAATTTTTGATTTCCCATTGATATAGACTTCCAAATGTGATACTATATAGTACACATGTTAATTAAAGAGTAATGATGGGCATTTAGCCATTCAAAACTCATTTACAAGACAATTTTTCAAAAATGTGCTTTAAGACTCCTTAAAGCACATTTTGTGTTTTAACTTGTTTTCAAGTTGGTTTTCTTTGGTAATTGGTTTAATATGTTCATTAGTATATAAATAAGGTCTTGGTATGCTCATTAGGTCTTACCCAAGCTTATCCCAAGCTTAGAACACATTTTAGCCCTAATTGACTTTAAGGCATTTATTTGTGTTTTCTATAGTTTAAATTGTTTACTAATGTTTCTAAGACTCTTTTTAGTCTTAATATACCATATTTAAATGTTTAAACAACATACTAAGGTTTGGGGTATTTCAATCTACCCCCCTTAAAAGAACTTTGTCCTCAAAGTTCATACTTCCCACATATCCTAAATATTAGAACACGGGAACACATATCAACAATACTTCCATAACAACATTAACAACATCCTTTCATAACATCGGACACCAGGTCCAAACAACAAAACATCACAACATCATTCAGACTCAGCGGTCTGTAACATAACAAGGTAACAATATGACAACACAACACAGACAATGTATCCAAATACATATCGTACACGCATAACCGAAACGGCTCTACCCCCTTAAATTGGGGTATGCCCCGTACCCTATACATACAAACGCTAAGAAGTAAACAATGACGGGTACTTCGCCTTCATCTTATCTTCCAGCTCCCAAGTGGCCTCCTCAACGTCCTGGTTAGACCAAATAACCTTCACCAGTCTCACTGACTTATGGCGAGTGTCTCGAGTCTTAGTATCCAGAATCCGTACCGGAGTCTCCACTGATCGCATGGTCGGCTCTAACGTTACTGAAGCACATGAGACGGATGAGACATATATTTCTTCAACTGGGACACATGAAATACATAATGTACCTTGCCCAGCTTGGCGGGTAAATCAAGTCTGTAAGCTACCGGGCCGATCCGCTCCGTCACAACATAAGGCCCCACATATTTTGGGCTCAACTTTCCTTTCTGGCCAAAACGAAACACTCCCTTCATGGGGGATACTCTCAAAAATACCTGATCGCCCACGGCAAATTCCAGGTCACGTCTGCGCACATCTGCGTACGACTTTTGTCTATCCTGAGCTGCCTTCATGTTAGCCCGGATCTGGCGAACTTCTGCCTGAACTTGTTCCAAATACTCTGGTCCTATAATTTCCATCTCACTCGACTCATCCCAGCATAATGGTGTGCGGCATGGTCTACCGTACAAAGCCTGGAAGGGAGACATCTTGATCGATGCATGGTAACTGTTGTTGTAACTAAACTCGATCAGATGTAACTTATCAATCCAGCTGGTCTGAAAATCAAGTGCACATGCACGTAACATATCCTCAAGTGTCTGGATGGTACGCTCACTCTGACCATCTGTCTGTGGGTGAAACGCTGTACTTAGCTTCAGCTCGGTACCAAGAGCTTCCCGTGTGGATTTCCAATACCTTGAGAGGAATCTGGTATCCCTGTCAGACACAATTGTTTTCGGTACCCCATGATGTCTTACAATCTCTCTGTCGAAGAGCTCTACTAGTTTTGCCACTTTCCAGGTGTCCTTCATCGGTATGAATCGAGCCACCTTGGTCAGTCGGTCAACAACAACCCAAATCATGTTCAGACCTCCCCTCGTAGGCGGAAGCCCTACTACGAAGTCCATAGAAATGTCATGGAACTTCCACTCAGGCACTGGCATTGGCTGTACCATACCACCAGGCCGTCGGTGCTCAAACTTGACCTTCTGGCAAGTGAGACACCTCAACACATAATCATTAACATCCTTTTTCATGCCAGTCCACCAAAAATAACGTTTCATACCCTTATACATTTTTGAAGCTCCGGGGTGAATCGAAGTCGTAGAACAGTGGGATTCACTCAGTATGCGCTCCTTCAACTCAGCGCTGCTCCTCGGAATACACAGTCGGCCATTCAGCCTAATCAAGTCATCATCGTGGAGTCTGAAGTCGTACTTCTGACCCTCGAATGTGCCATCAATAAGCTTCTGTCTAATCTCCATCATATACTGATCCGTCATCTGGGCACTCCGCACCTCTTCAACCTCAAGCCATATGAGAGACTAGTGAATGAGAGATGTGCTCGGCGACTCAATGCATCACTACCACATTTTCCTTACCCTCTTTGTACTGTAGATTATGTCGTAGTCGTTTAGAAACTCAACCCACCTTCTTTGCCTCATGTTACAACTCCTTCTGAGTGAACAATATTTTAACTTTTGTGGTCCGAATAATTGTCCACCTTACCCCATACAATAATTTCGTCATATCTTCAAGCGAAGCAATGGCACCCAGTTCTCAATCGTTGGGTAGGGTAGTTCTCTTCATGCTTCTTCAGCTGTCGGGAGGCGTAAGCTACGACCTTCCCGTGTTGCATCAACACACACCCATGCCTCTGCCTGATGCGTCGCAATAGACCTCAAACCATCTTACCGTCTTGTATAGTCCGGACTGGTGCAGATGTCAGAGCATCCTTAAGACTCTGAAAGATCTCACAGTCGACTTCTCCATCGAATGGTTCATCCTTTTTCATCAAGGAAGTCATCGTCTTCGAGACACTGGAAAGTCCTTTACAAACCTCCTGTAATAACTGGCCAGACCGAGGAAGCTCCTGATATCGGTAACTGTCTTCCGGCCTATGCCAGGTGCGCACTGCATCAATCTTTGCCGGATCACAGTGATCCCGACCTCAGAAATCACCTGACCAAGAAAGGATACTTGGTTCAACCAAAACTCAACTTTGAAAACTTAGCATCTAACTTATTCTTCCTCAATGTTTGTACACCTTTCTCAGGTGGCTTTCATGCTCACCTCTTGATCTCGAGTACACAAGAATAATCGTCGATGAGACTACCACTGACTTGTCCAACTGATCTTGGAACAAGCGGTTCATAGTCCATGAACTTCGCTGGTGCATTGGATAAACCAAACGGCATAACCGTAAACTCATAATGTCCATACCTTGTTATGAATGCTGTCTTCTCAATATCACTGTCACGAATAGCAATCTGATGATTCTTGGATCGTAATCTATCTTGGAGAATACTGATTCCCCTCAACTGATCAATAAGTCGTCGATGTTGGTAAAGGGTAACGGTTCTTCACCATAACTGTATTCAGTTCTCGATAGTCAATACACAGGCGGAGACTACCGTCCTTCTTCTTCACGAAGAGGACCGACGCTCCCCATGGTAAAACGCTAGGGCGGATAAACCCCTTGTCGAGTAGGTCTCTCAGCTGCTCCTTGAGCTCTGTCATCTCTGCTGGAGCCATACGATAGAGCCCTTCGCAATTGGTCCGGTGCCCGGAACCAAATCAATCTCAAACTCAACTTCCCGTGCTGGCGGCATGCCTGGCAGTTCCTTAGGAAATACATCAGGAAACTCCGACACTACCGACACATCTGGGCTAAACTCTGGATCTCTCTCTATGTCCTGGACATAGCAGAGGTACACATCATTCCCTTGTCGTAGTTCGCGATACTAGCCATGGAGGTGATGATCTGATCGAAGGCTCTCTAGGCCTCTGGCGGTAAGATATGGTAACCCCAGATGGACTCCGAAGAAGCAACGATGCTCGCGCACCACAGGATTCTGCCCTTGTAAACCGCTCCAACCCAGTTCATCCCACAATCACATCAAAACCGAGTCCGTCGAACTCTATCAAGTCGCTCGGAAACTCTTCACCTCTGATTCGCACACAACTCTCGGTGTAGCGGGTACACCTGATCCTCTCTTTCGACGGGATTGACTAGGAAGTCTGGCATCTCAATCACCGTCTAACCCCAGCCTCTTCGCAAAGGAATAGCGAAATAAATGTATGAGAGGCTCGGAGTCGACCAAGATCGAAGCGTCCACGCCATTGACTGTAAAGGTACCGGTGAGGATTGTGCTGCTCTTGCTGCCCTGCCTTCTTCCTCATTGCAGACACTCATGTACCTCCCGTTCCGAGTGCACAGCCTAATTCATTGGCAAACTAATAATTGGGTAACAACACGGTTGAATACTTCAACACTCCACTTTATCATTAACCACTCTTCGTACATCATTCGTTGGTTTTACACTATTGACAAAACTTAACACATATAACATCCTTAACATCCTCTGGCTTAACACATTTCATAATTATACAAGGCTTAAAAACTTTCTGTCTGAAGGTCAAATTCAAACGTCCGGTTTCATGTGTGTGGCGTTGATCATTGCCGACGGTGCGGTATTCAGTTTGATCTTCCGATGCCATGATATAGCAATCCTTGACTGCCCCACCCCATGATTAGTACATCTCCTGATGTTAGTACTAACTTCTTTGCGAGATCAGCACGCTTCTGCTCGCCATATATAACCTTGCGGTATCACCAATGGACCAAGACACCACGGGTACTACCCTTACTTGAGACTCGGGTGACTCGTCCTTATCTTGGTGTAAACCCAACCGTCCACCTTTCTGGTAGAAGTTCACAATCCAATCTCAATCTGCTTAACACTTGGAATTGAATCCGTTTCAACTTGCTGAGCAATTCTCCCACGGCGTAGTTCACGACCGCAAGGAACTCCTCAGGTATCATTGGTACAGTTTTGCCCATCTTTAGCTCGCACTTCTTGATATGTCTTGGTGTAAGGAATTCCATCCTTACCCATGCACATATCTTCATTTCATTCTAATCCGCTCGGGTATTCGGTGTGTAGAAACCTCCAGGTTTTTGCTCCAATTTCATTGCATCGTCTGATGATTGGATTTGGGTGCTTTCCCGGTGTCAGGTATCCATTTAAGAGTACATACCTGGCTGGATAACCTGACATTGCTCCATTGGGAAGTCGGTGATGTTGATGGTGGTTTTCTTTCTTCAGGTTTGGTGTGGGTGGGATTGAATAACATATATTGAAGGTTCCTTTAATTTTAGAGTTAATCTATAGTGATTTCACACTATACTTTAACTCCTTACTCACATGATAATACACTTGGACTTACTAACACATACATGCATGAAATGCGGTATGCTATTACTTATTCATTCACGATATAGGCGGTACCCCCTGGTCTAGAAGAGGGCCCTGGTGCCTCAGACCGGTCCACCACACTGCAGGGTGGCCTTGCTAGGTCCCGACCCCTTCCCCTTCTGGGAATCAGTGCTCCTCTGATCTGTGGGTGGCTGGTTGGCCGTCTTCGGGCCATCGATAGTTGCTGTGGCCTTTCCCTTCCACTGCCTTGGGCTTGTTAACTCTGTTGTTGGGGGTTCCGGTAACACTCATAGTCAACGGTGACCCCACTTCTCGGTAACGACACACAAACGTCGTTTCCCTTGCAGCCTTGCCGGGGTGGTCTGTTACAACCACTTACAGTCGTAGTGGCGCTCCGGTCCAGAACCCGTGCTAGCTGCTATCACAGTACACAGTCATTACTTACTTCATAACTTAACATCATACACCTCAACTTGACACCATGATTATAATTACCCTTAGACGGTAAGAGCGTGTGCTTTCCGCCGTGTATGCATATGTGAGCTTCATGGCTCCTCAGCTGTGGTGGTTTGGGCTTGGCCCTTGTCACCGCACTGGTGCTGACTCTTCTGGGGCTGAGGATAAGGCTTCTTCTTCTTCTTTCCTCCCCCGTACCCCTGCGGACTCTGTCCTCGCTCGTGGCCTTGCGCTTGTGCGCATTCTCCTCGTCCTCAGCGGACGTAATCTCGACCCCTTAGCAGCCGCATGATAGCACTCCTGATTTAGGATGTCAGTCATCCCCCAAAACATACTCACAAACTCACATTAATACTCACTTATGGATTACACTTATTCACATCACACTTCATTCACATTACCTCAGGTAGTATACTCAGCTGGCCCCATCCCATAGCGAAGACGGTGGCTGAGACCGTTGTAGAAACGGTTTACCAGCACCCGGTTCAGGTATCCCAGGTCCGTAACAGGTGGATAAACCGGTGAATGCAGTGTAGTACTCATCAACCGACATCTTCCCCCTGCCTCAGACTATCCAGCTCCAGGCGCTTAGCCTCTTGAAATGCACAGGGTAATACTTGGGCCGCAGCAGAGCCGTGTACTCCCTCCAACCAAACTGAGGATCCGCCTCCGGTCCTCTCTCACAAGCTTCCCCACTTTGTGCCGATCCCTTCAAGTAGTAAGCGGAAGACGACCTTGGCCCCAGCAGCACATCCAATCTCGTAGCGGTCTCCAACTCGGAGATGTTGCCTCCAGCTTACGTGGGTCGTCTCCCCCATGAAACGACGGGGGTCTCAAGTCGCCAATGCCTTGACCCAGTTGTTCTCTCATGGCGGTGGCGGTGGTGGTTGAACTTCGGGTTGTTGCCCCTGTTGAATTGCAGCTACAAGTTTGGGACCATTTGGTCTACGGCGGCCGCTACACAAACAACACACAGCTTCGGCCATGGCTTGTGTCGTAGGGTTCTCTCCCTGGTTCCCAATATCACCAATGCCGCTTCCGCGTGGCCTCGACCTCGCGGTCTACCTGACATCTGAATTCACACGAACACTTATTAGCATTATGCTTACACACTTATCGGTTCCAACGGTTGTAACGTTTCCCGACCATAAGGTATCTCCACACTTAGTTAGTGGTTAACCTTTACATATCTGGTCACTTAGGTAACTGTAGTTAGGTTTCCTAACTCGGTATATTCCTAAGCTCGGTATTCTAGTCATCAGAGCGATACTTCACTCTGATACCACTTTTTTGTAACACCCCTACATCGTACTTCACAACTAATTGAAATCGCAGCGGAAATAAATAACTAAACATTAACTAAACGCTTCGGTGCTACAACACCGTCAACCACCCACGTGGTTAACAAGGCAGAATAAATACAAGTGTACCGGTCTGATGATCAGACTCCCGAGCATAGAACTAAAACCATAAATACATCATATACAATACCGAGTATTTAGTTACATTTCTTCACTGTAAACTGCCAATATACCGCCACAGTAGTATCAACGGAATCAAAACATAATGCAACGGGAGCACAGGCGCATCCCGGGCTCAACATCCGAAATAACCCAAAAGTACATCTGCAGCCTAGAACCTACAGCCACTCTGCTTCCTCGATCCTCATCCTGCAGTAAAAATATGAAGCCCCCGAGGGGGGTCAGCAACCCTTGGCTGGTATGGTTAACGCGCAGCCCATCGGCTACTGGGATACGCGCAACTAATTGTCATGATGACATGGCATTCATTTATACATAGCAAAACATAACATATGGCATAGCAACATCATTGCATAGCTCAACATCACAAACACAGTGGATACTCTTTCCACAATAACAAACCAAGAAGGTTAAACAACATAAGAGCCTAGAGAATGGTTCACTCTCATGTTAAGCTCGTTACACACACTCATTACCGTTCTGTTATTCGAACGAGTAACTTAAGTCACAGATGGTTCGGATATAGTGACCCGAACACACCACACAAACACATGTTCCCACTAAACCGATCATAAGTCAGAATAGGTAAGCTTTGGAGGAAGCTAGTGGGAGATCGAACGCCAAATTAAGGAGAACAATCTTAACAACATAAGAGTCGAATCTGATTCAGATATCTACTCTTAAACTTACATGCATGACTGGACAACCGGATTCCTCACTTCCCAGTTAGCACTTGTTAGAAGTTCTACGGTGGAACTTAACAAACAATTCACAACAAGTGATAAGTCATGTTAGACACACACCAGCTATTGATGCTCAGCCACTAAGATCAGCACCACCTAAAGGCAATAAGCCAACCCAACGTCATTATTACTGTAAATGTTGTGGAAAGGATCACCCAGGCGTAGATTGCTCAGGAAGAAAGGTGGAGTGTAGCTAGTGCGAGAAAGAATGTCACGGGGAGTATGAATGCTTTTCCAATCCAGGGAGCCGAGTATACAAGGGATCTAGAGGTTCACAGAGAACACCAGCTATTGAGGCGGGCGGACCAAGAGGAGGCCAGACGCCGCAGAACAACACCTATACTAGAGGACCGGCAGGACAGTCATCCTCATCCGGGAGTCAGAAAGGAAAGGAGATAGTTCCAGGAAGAAACACCCTATACACAGTGGGAACTTCAGGCGCTGAGGCTAGCGCTCAGCGCGAAACCGGTAAGCCTATAACTTAAACCAAATGCATGATGCTTGAATGTGTGTTTATAATTATCAGTCGATGAGACTTGTATGTGTTGGTAAGTATCAAAAATTTAGAGAGACCTAACTTAGGTAACCTCTCACCTAATAGGATACTTCGACAATTGTTTTCCCTTACTTATGAGACCGAGGTCACCTGAGCCTATGAGCGAAGGTCGGGAATATCCGGAGGCAAAATGCCAAGTACTTCGACCCGGCATGATCTTACTTAAGCAATATTTAACTCTAGATGAGCAAATAACTATGGTAAATGAATGTAGAACATTGGGAATAGACCTTGGAGGATTTTATATCCTAGGATATGGGAGTGGATCAAAACTTAAATTATATGTGATGCGTATGGGTAAGGATTGGGATCCACAGGCTAGGATATATAGTGAAGTAAGAAAGGTAGATGGAGCACAAATTCCTAGGATACCAGTTGTATCATTATCCATAGGAGATGATGCTGAGTTTTATACAGTGATCAGAAGAGGATAGATAAGGCAAACAAGATTATTTTGAAGTCAGGAGATGCGCTGATATATAGTGGAGAATCCAGATTAATGTACCATAGGATTAAGAGTATTAAACCGAATACAAACCGAGATTAGCCTTGGGATACAGGGTGTGGGATAGTACAGTGAGGAATAGTAAGTTAATTTTGCTTGGACCGCCGAAGGGAGTTATCAACTGTCCAAACTTACAGTAACTACAAAGTATGACCTGCCTAAATGACGAGCAGATGTCATGAAAAGGGATACATTAATTAATATAAAATACTTAAGACTACATGAATTGTCAAAAGGGTTTGATGAAGACCTGCACGTAAAGAGCAAACACTGAAATTTTATGGGATACCCAGGCACCGAGCTTACCGCTCAGTGCGGGACTGGAAAATCTTACAATCCCTTATTAACTTCACGAGAAGATAGTGTGAAACCTTGAAATATAACAATAGAAAAACAGAATCTCAAAATATATAACTAAACATCCATTATGGATAAGCACGGGTTATAAATACCTAAGCAAATACCAAGGGTCTCAGCTAGTATCAATATAGTGACAATGTTGGACTCCTAATTAAGAAATGGAAGAGAACAAATTTTGAATCTATATTTCTGAAGCCATGAGAACTACCTAATTAGCAATACCAAATGCTACACATGTACATATAATTTGGAGGTTGTAAACCTAAAACGTTGAGGAGTATTGATACATTTCAGGGGGGCTAAGTATCATTAAATATACCTACCCTATTTTGAGGCTCACGTCCTACACTATCCTTATGGTTCTATACGAGCATATGTCTTCTATGACAACTCAATTTATGAATGCGAATAAAGAGCGCAAGAAATCAAATAAGGTTAACCCCCTATGTAATATAAATTTTAATATAAACATGGTAATGAATACCTCTCATTGACACTTACATTGAAGGTAGTATAAGTTATATTAAGAGTGAATTATTATAAACACTAAAAGTGAGTGGAAGTTAAACTTAAAAGTAGGAAAACATACCCCTTGGCTTGTAACAATTGTTTTACACATAAACCTTCTTAACGTTATGTACTAATCCCTGTGATTCTAAAACCTCTATTTGATACACCTAATCGACCTATTTTTGGAAGCTATTGAGCTTGTGGATTAACCACGTTTCTAAGATATACAAACAAACAATAAGCTTTGATTGTCCTGTTACCAAACCATAGGATCCAAACTGGAAACCCTTAGTTTGAGATGGTACTGATATTAAGAGATACTTAACCTAGGCTGTAACACCCCTACCGCTAATACTGTCATTACCGTCCAATCTTCTTATACAATCCAGATTCACACAGCGGATACTTACATACTCAACGGTGGGTGATACACTGCCGTTAGTCACCCACGTGACTAACAAGGCTACTACTACTACATACAGCATCGGTCTGATGGACCGGAATCCTGAGTACTACACATCTACAATACATACTCCTTTTACCAAGGAAATACTACAATGTTCCATTCAACACTTTGCTCATTTACATTCCATACAATACAATATACACAACCGAGTTTACTAGGTTCCAAATACAAATACAATACTCCTTCCAAGTTCATCTATACCCATCAAGAGTCTACAACTACCTATTCCTCACAACTACGTACAAGGCTCCAAGCCTTTTACGGTTCTCTACTAACTACAACTCATTCTAGCTATCCAAGTATAGTCGCCGGTCTCTTACCGAGATCATGTCTGCTTCCAGTACCTACACACTAAAAACGTTCCCCCTAGGGGGTCAGCTTACGTTGAATATGATAACCGCATACCCCGCGTACTAGTGAGGGTACGCCGACCACTTGGTCGAATACATGCGATTGATTTCATTCAAACATACATGCATACATGCTCTTATACATAATATTACAATATTTTACAAGACATACATACATACACACAGTACCATACACACAAGGAAGACGATACAAGTTAACCAAATTCCTACTTACCTTCTTCCGGGCTACACATACATGATACATACATAGTACTTACGCAATACATACACAATAATCCATACTTGTTAGCTTCATTGGTCCACCCGGGTTAATCGGGTGGAGATTACTCTTTTACTCGTTCCACAGTACTTACGCATACATACTCATACTCATACATACTTACTTACTCAAGTCAAGTCGTCGGGACCTCCGGACCGGGGAACTACTCGGTCCCACCACCGGGATTTACTTGGTTCACCAATCCAGGATGCTACCCATTTAAGGGATTTGGGCCTTGGACCAGTTTAAGAACCAGGAATCGGATCCAACCTCTTGTGTCTCCTCATCCTCACGCGTGGCCGAAGCTATATCGGACTTCTACTCATTCCAATTTACTTAGTACTTTTGTTAGGAGTTAGGTGGTTAGGAATTAGTAGAAGTCATTCACTCAAGCCACATACACAAATACATTGCTCAATACACATTCATATGAAATACAATACAATACTTAAGTACAATACAAGATTCGAATACAGTTCATCATCATTCATATATTTCATGAATTATTCAAACTGTTGTTCAAGACAAATATCAAGAACAATGTAAACAAGCACAAATAAGTGCAATATAGTCCGATTCATGCATTTATCTTATTAGGTGATCAAATAAGCACACAAATCGGGGTAACCAGATTAGGATACAGGGCATGAAGAAATCATACCTTTTTACCGGAATTTACTTTACCGGGTGCTCCCTTGTTCCTTTGGTTCCCTCTTATTCCTTGATTCTTATCCACGAACCAATGACTACATGTCAAATGGTTCAATTAATACTAAGCATTACAATACATACTTAGTTATTGCTCCCGTACTTACCCCGTTGTCCCATTGTTTCGGGTTAACTTAATGTTCATATACTTACAACTTCCTTACTTACTTTTCCAACTTGTTTATACCTTCAATGACCTTTAAACATCATTAATTAAATACTAATTATCTTATACTATCATTACCATTCCTTACCTCATCTTAAAACCCATTTAATGAGCTTAATTTTACAATTTTTGGTTGGTCCGGGACCTCGTCCGGGTCTTAAGTCCCGGACCAACATGTGGTCATACTCCTCGGCCTGTTTTCAATTATGGTCCGGGACCTTATACATAAGGTAAGTCCCGGACCCAAGGCTTTGAAATCTCTCGAACGGAATTTTAATTTGGTCCGGGTCCTTGCACATAAGTCAAGTCCCGGACCCATACTTATTGAAATTCTCGGCTTATTTTGATGGGGTGGTCCGGGTCCTTGTATGGGACTTAAGTCCCGGACCACCCTCTGTCATCAACCCTCGGTCTGTTTTAATATGCTGGTCCGGGACTTAGTCCTGGACTTAAGTCCCGGACCCTGCTAAACTTTTTACAGATTTTAAGTTTTCAAAATCTGTTACAATCCAAACTGCCCCTAATTAAATTCCCATTGTTCCTACACTTAATCCCACATGTTTAAGCACCTAATTAAGCTTCTAAACATGCTCAAATCCATTACTAATTCATTACTCCTCTTCATACTAATTCACACATACATTTTCTACATTTCCCTTCCAACACTTACAGTTTTTTTTCCTTAGTTATGTTTTCTACAGATTTTGGTTCCTACTTCCCCCATGCATATTCTCATCTCTTAATGCCATTTCCAAAGCCTACAATGCACTATCTTACCTTCCAATTCATTCCCAAGCAACTACCATATCTATTCCCAAGTCCTACACTCTTTTTACCAATTCTTACACACTAATTCTTCCTAACTTCTCCAATACATTTTTAAGCACTTTGCTTCAGATTTTACACTTCTTATTTCTCACACTACAACTACCACTTCATCACTACTAGACATACCTACTCAATCCAATATATACCTTGGTCCTCCCATTCACCAAGTCATTCTTAAATACATAATTCCTACCAAAATTTCGCCATAGTTCGCCTACAATTCTTACATCCTCAAATACACATCCTCTCATCAAATTCAACCTAAAGCTAGCCACACCCAACAAGGGTCCTACCAGCACACAAGGTTCATACAAATTCCTCCAAAGCATATATACAATTCTCCAAACTCAATACAATGCATTAACATACATACATGGCACTTTGGCTCTTACTTTGCAACTCTATTTCACCACTTCCTCCAATACCAAGCAAGCAGATTTTTCTCACATGTTTTGGGTTCATTGATTCATTTACCCATCCCATTATCCCAATACATATAGGTAGTGCATTAAGATAGGTTTTTCTTACCTCGAGATCACAATTCCTCTTTTAAGTTCTCCACCTCTCCTCTTCTTCATTCTCGGTCAAGTTGAGCAATGGGGTTACCAAACCCCAAGCCAACATTCAAGAACACAAAATAGATACAATTAAACTCCTTAACCCATAGGATAACTCTAATTCAATGAAAGGGCTTAAATGCCATTAGTTAGGGTTTTACCTTGGAGTTCTTAAGAGAGGTTTTTAAGCCTTGAATGCAAAGGAGAGTGCCTCCACCATTGGAGAGTTAAACCAAGCTCAAATCAAGAAGAAGGCAAGGCATTACAAAGGGGGTAAAAATCGGCCACTATAGAGAGTGAAGAAAAAACAGATTTTTCTTGAAACTTTTTACCTTAGGAGGAAGAGGAGAGTCCATGCTTCGAAATGGTGCCATTTATTCTTCAAATGCTTAAAACCCATGGAGATGAAGTTGCTCATTTTCGGATTTTGAAAAGATAGAAATGTAGAGCTTGAAGAGGGGAGTTCAAATATGTATTTTATTTTACATTTGGAGCTCAAATGGAGCTAGAGCATGAGGAAGAAAGGAGGCTGCCATGGGAGCCATGAGAGAGCTTCAAAAGTCGCTGCAAGGGGGGAGAAGAGGAGTCTCACGATGGGGGAAGGAAAGATTAGGAGAGAGAGAAGGAAATGAGGGGAGAGAGGAAAGGTGAGTGCTTTTGTACTTTATTTGCTTTTTGACTCCCTTATTTAATTAGCTAGTTATGTGTGTGAGAGAGAGAGGGTTATTTAACTTAATAAAACCGCCCCCCTACAGTATACTAGTTGGAGCGTTTTTCATCTTTTACAGAAAACGCTCGTTATTGTACCCGGTTTTGGTACTATTCACTAACCGGGCCCATTTTCCGGAATTTCCTCGTTTAATTATTTTTATTGATTATTAAGCTTCCATAAATGCTTAATAATTATTATTTAATGATTCATAATTTTTACGGGTCCGTTTGATCACTTAAAGTCACGTTTTCGGGTTTTCTCGAAAAACGTGCTCTAAAGCTCTATTAGCGTTTTAATTCATTATTTGGTTCCGTTTTCTTTGGGAGTTGTTCCCATATATTATTTTGATCTTATTAAACCCTAGGAGTCCACATAATACGCTAACCGAGGTCTCATATCTCCTATGGTTATTTATCGCTTATTTAGCGTTTTTCGCTTTTTAAGTGTTTCTTTATTTTCTTTGGATTTATTTTTCCTTACCAAAATTACTTAAGCATTATTAGTCTCTTAAATACCTATTAGGATAATTTTAATCGCCATATTTAAGTTCGGGGTATTTCAATCTACCCCCCTTAAGAACTTTGTCCTCAAAGTGGTTCGAGGTTATAGGTTTACGATGCTTACTCATTCTTACATGTCTAATACCAAAGCCATACATTCCTCCTCCTTACAATTCCCAATTCTTTACATAAGGTTTCTAAATTCCATACCATACCAATGTACCATAATTGCTCCAATCCGAATCACATCCAACCATCCGGTTTTACTCTACAAGGTTTATACATACATACAGTGCAAAACTATCCCCAAAGCAATGCAATACACATTACAATCCCGTAGGCACTCAGGTCATCTCGACACAGGACTCCTCTATGTCCCGCTGCCCTTGGAATAATACGACATGCTACACTGCTATTCTCTCCGATATACTTTTCTAACCAAATCTCATTCTCAGTCTAAGGAAAAATCCTTCCCGACAGCTAATTAGAAATCCTTCTAAAGCATACAACTCCAAATTCCAATTTATATTCATTACTTCTATCCTATGTGTGATTCTTGTGACCACTTGAGGGGAGCTTCAAGAATCATTCAACCCTGATGTGATCAGCATCAGTGTTGAACTATCTTTCCACCCCAATTTGTGTTCAGTTTCCCTTGATCTGATCAGGATCAAGTTCGACTTCCCACATCAGTTACAAACAACAAATAATTTAAGTGTTTTCATTTTCTATCTTTTTACCCTTTCTAGTCGTGATGCGAATTCATACATCTCCAAAGGATGGAATCAGTCCATCAATCATCCTCACTCTACTTCCCAAATGCTTTACTCGTGGTTCAATACCTAATGCTCATTTCATCAGCCTTCACTACTTCCATCCATTACTCTTGATCGTTTCAATTATTCTAACTAGGGATTACCATGCTTGTAAAATTTAGTTGTCCTCAATTTACTTCCAATAATTTACCTAGGTATACACTACCCCTAGACTTCATTCACCTACTACTCTCATTCATTTCGTACTACTTCTTCCAAGGTTACAATACTTATGGAGCTCCGTCCACTACTCATTACTTTTCTTTTACTAATACTCTTACATGGTGTTACAAGGTAGGTATATTCGTCCTATGGTATTTGCATCTCTAGTGCCTACTTACCATAATTTCCATATGAATGAATACCTATGTTTATTTAACATAGTACCAATCATCAAATCAATTCTCATTTGTGCTATGCACATTATAGTTTATGTGTTTTATTCATAAAATTCACATTATGCGGTTTTCGCTCTACCCCCCTTAAAAGGGATTACGTCCACGTAATCTTCCATATGTTATTATTATTAAACATTGGTTTAATCAATTTGGGCAATCTGAAGTGTTTAGCTTCACTACGGTATACTATATAATATGCTCTCGTCAAAGGGTTTTAACCATACCAATGGTTTAGTCTTTGCACCAAGAATTCCTATATGAGTTTATTTAACTCATAATTAATTCGGTTCTAGCCTAACCTGCTTCAAGTCATTAAAAGCCATTCTATTATACTCACTAGGTACATTAATCTCCTAGCTAGCGCCCACTAGCTTCTGCTGCGTGACCCTGATAACTTGGGTTATTCACCCTTTTTGTTATCCTTAAAGTGCTACACATCACCTTTTGTCCGTCTATTATGTGAATGAGGTTTATTATACCAATGCGGTATTCCTTTACCGTGTTTGAACTCAATTAGTTTTAGATTATAGCCAGCTCTCTGGTAATCTACTGCACATGCTATTCGTGTTTCCACGATTATTCATTAAGTTCCTCTAACTTATTGTCAGGTGAGGTTAAGTCACTACTCAGTCGTAGTGCTTCCTCTATTGTCAACAGCTTATGAATCATACCAGTTATCCTGGTTCCGTACAAGTGTCCTTTACTTGTATGACCTTGCATTTTCTATGCGTCGGTCCTTGTGACTTTCTTAAGTCTTCTTTCACCCTTTTATTCCAATGGAGTTCACATCTTGTGATTGTTAGTGTGCTTACACTCTTCGTGCTCCTTTGGCCTTAGGCCGCATGGTTTGTTGCTGAGCTTGCTTAACTGGCTCATGCCATGTTGTTGGTGAAAGGAAGGTTTACTACGATTTACATTTTCCATATTCCTAGCCATCTCATTAGATTATTAGCTGTACAAGTGCCATACCAAAACACTCAGTCATACAGAGTGCAGAGGCGTAAACGCTTGACAGTAAGTCACTTATGTGATAGGAAAGAATATTTCTGCCTATCATCTCATACTTATACTCCGTGTCATTATCTGCTACTTCCTCATAGCGGTCGCTTGTTGCGCACCGTATTCTTACTCATTGTATAACATTGTTTTTACTGTTCCCGTTACTGTGGTAGTTCCTCTTCACTTATTGCCCTTGTTATTGGCACCATTTCCTTATGGTGTAAATACACTAGGAGTTTCTTGTGTTTGTGTGTATGACGGTTGTCGTAGCATACCGTAATCTTATTATCTTCCCAATGTGGAACTTGGGTTTTATGTGTAGGTTAGCTTACCTCACATTTTATCATCATTTGTGATACGATTTACCAAATGTCATGGTTGATAATGAATGAAGTAATTTATCGGGTTACAAGCTCTCTTGAGCGTTGGTCATTCATGGTGTGCAATGTGCACTCATATTGATTGTTTTTGACAATTACTGTCCTCCCAAAGCTGAGCATGGGTTATAGGCTCTAGCTTTGCAGTATTCCTTGGGTATGTACATCGCCGGGGTGTCCCAAGAAACTTCAAGGGTTTTCTGTCCCTTTCTATCATTGGTAAATGAAGTTCTGGTTGAGAGGCTTGTTGCCACTCATAGGTCTCATGACAAGATTTACCAATTTGGTGTTTACACAATGGTTGATCACGCATGTGGGTGCATATGGAGTATGCTTACTCCTTCGAGCTTCGATGCTCTTAAGCGATGTGCTTCTACGGTCCATAGCCTCTTGTAGGCGTGGTGGTTCGAAAGTCTCACTTTCTTGTTTGATTGTCTCTTGGCAATAACTCTATGCGCAAGATTGTTGTTGTTGTATATGGAAGCCTTTCCTAAGGGTTCATACCATTACCACGTTGGTGGCCTTTGGTTAACGAGGGGTATCTTCACTTGGGTTCTCGTAGTGTCCAAGTGTGGACTAGGCCAATGTTGGCATTATTACGATTTTTATGCCTCCATGTTACCATTTCTACATGAGGCGTGAACGAGACTTAAGAGTTTGTCTACTGTATGCCAGGGTGATGCTCTAGTGACAGTGACATTGTGATAGCCATTAGTCCAAGCCACTCATGAAGTTGGGTTTGAATTGATGGTCCAGTTGTTGATTTCTTGTCGTATGAGGCAATATCTCTCGCAAGTCTTGTTACTAATGGTGTGGGTTTTGCAACCGTTCAAGTTACATAACGTAGTTGGTTCCTGGCTTTTAAGCCTTATTGCTGCAAGCTATGCTCTTACAAGCTGCTCATGCATGTTTCCACTCTTTGCATACCCCATAGGTTGGAGGTATTGCTGGGCTCCATGGTAAGTCATGACATCACGCTTCCATTCATAGGAGGCCCTTTTGGCAAGCTGGTGCTAATTAGTGCCTTCTTGTAGTTTAGGGTATTTCCTGTTAAGTGAAATCCCTTTGGTGTCCTAACCGAGTGTTCGTTTTAGCTACCGTGCTCTTATCATGACGCTTTACTCAACTGTTGTTAACTCAGACACCCTTCAAGGATTGCTCCTAGGTGTTGTTGGTTACGCCATTACATCCGGCTAGTGTTTATGGTATGCTGTGCCTACTATACCGCCTTGTGGTATTAGATTTTGAGTTATCCCTTTTTGGGTTATAACATCTCCCGTTCTTGGGTAGACTATTTATACTTGTTCCTAATGCTTAAGACTGGGTTTAATATCCTCTTCAATGATGGATTATACTTTATGGTAATCTTGTGATCGCTCTTGGGAACTCCGCCCCGTTTGTCGAGCATTGTTAAGTTCACGTTAGGCATTTGCCTTACTATGTTTAGGCTGGGTATCCCATCCAGCTGTCAGGTAATTGCTTGAATTATTTGAGACATATCCAATGTCTATACTTACTAGTCTGTGCTTTTTGCACTTCCCAATCTTCATTCCTTATCTCCAGATGGCTTCTCTGAGTTCCTTATACTTGTTCCTTAACTGAGTTCCTTCTCCTTGATTGTCTGAGGTGACCAGCTGTTCTGGTTTGAACTTACTCATGGTCCGTAGAACGGAGTTGACTACTTCCCGTGTTCCGTACACTACATGTTTACATACGTGGGGTACCTTGTTGATACGTTACCACTTACCTAACTATATGTCAGGCCCGCAAGCTCCCTCGGAGTGCGGTCGTCCCACATCCCGTAATTGGGTACACTCGTAGTGCTCGTCACACGTCTAGGTGAAGCATTCTATTGTCAACTCCTCTTGTATCATTCTATGATACTCACCGTAATTATGTTGGTTTGGTTTTAAAATCCAAGGTTTAAAAGAAAGGTTGTGGTTTTGAAGGAAAAATTTTGGGTTTGAGATAATAGTTCGGTGTTAAAAGATGTTCTTCATGGCATAGCCATGTTTGACGTCTTGACCAAGTCCAGCTTCTCGCTGACTGGTATGTCGTTAATACAATGGTCAGGCCGTTAGGCCTTCCCAAGGTTCCATTCTTCCTGTTCTTAGGATACGTGGTCCGGTAGTCGCTTCTTTGCGGTCTCAGCACATTACTATGTACTTGTGGTGTGTTAGTGTTTCTCTACATGTTCCTGCCCTTACTGCACTTGCCGTGGCAAGTGCGTGGTACTGTTGGTTTTTGGTGAACCTATACCGGTCACGGTATGGTTTCAACTGGTACTTGATAGTCTTGTTGACTCTTCCTTTGATCTTATTGATCATCTACTTAGGTTAATTAGTCTCCTGAGTAACTTCTCAGTAAGTTTGACATGGCTGTCATTGATCAGGGTACCTCTCCAATCCTTGGAGATTCCCCCTTTTGATTTGGTTGTGTTCTTCCTTGTTGCTCGTTCCCACGCGTTTGTTGTGGTTCCTGAGCCTGAGTTGCTTTAGGCACTACGGTTGTAGTTGCGTCAGATTATATCTTGTGAATGTTCTTGTAGTTGTCTGAGCTATGTTGACCAGGTATTGTAACCTTATGGCTTCGTAGTTTTGGAGTTAACTACTCCTGACTATGTCCTTAGTCAGCTAGCATACCGTTGGTGGTGTTGCTTGGCTATTACTGTTGTCCCGCAGACTTGTGTCTCGGGTTCCATTACTGCTCCTTTTCTATTTTGTTGCACGGTTAGTGCTTCCTTTCCTGTTGCTGGTTGATTAGCCAGGTTCGGTGACTGCTAAGCATGTCGCCCCATGCTGTTGTAAGTTGCAGCCTCCTTATGGTTGGAGTGCTCATACTACCGCCATTAAGTGCGGGTATTGTTGTTCAACTGGGATTCATCTCCGGGACTTCCAGTTCTTGGAATCTACCATAAGTCGGTTCTTGTTTACTGTGTGATTGCTTCACAACTGCCAGATCCGGTTTTCCCCGCGTATGAGAAGGCTTTTCTTCTCTCTGGCGTCCTTTCCCAAGTTATACAATGGGGTTTGTGGAGGGCGGGTCTGGTATTGTAGGTATCCGGTACTCACCGGTAGTTCCTAACTAGCATATCTCTAATGCTAACACTCAGCCCTTAGCCCTAAGCTTCTAATTCCTAACTCGGTATTTCCTAAATTCGGTATTTCCAGTCATCAGAGCAATACTTCGCTCTGATACCACTTTTTGTAACACCCCTACCGCTAATACTGTCATTACCGTCCAATCTTCTTATACAATCCAGATTCACACAGCGGATACATACATACTCAACGGTGGGTGATACACTGCCGTTAGTCACCCACGTGACTAACAAGGCTACTACTACTACATACAGCATCGGTCTGATGGACCGGAATCCTGAGTACTACACATCTACAATCACTAGTAGAAAAAAGATTTTAAATGACGGGCTTTAAACCACGGTTGTTGATGAAACCGTCGTTTAAAATGTATAAACCACGGTTATTTAGAGAACCGTCATTTATGTTGCTTGGCTTACTATATAAACGACGATTTCAAAATAAACCGTCGTTTATAGTTCAACGCCTTAGAAGATAAATGACGGTTCCCGTTACAAACCGTCGTATATAATCAACAAACCACGGTTACTATTGAACCGTCATTTAAAGTATTTCGCCAACTGTAACACCCCTACTCTAAAAAGGCTCCAAAATCTTACTTAACAATATAATCGCAGCGGTAATCTCAACGAATCAATTACTGGTGTCACCGTTCTTACTCGCCCATACGAATAATAACGTGCTTCCTGATATATTCTTACATACGAAACATTTTCTCGCAGTGACAACAAGAGATAGATCTAACTTTCCAAAACCATTACAAAATACATTCACAGTGAGCATTCTAAGTATCCCAATCCTATACACGTTTCTAAGTTTCGTATCAATGCAACAGTGCATATTTAAACAACTGTAATTAAACTACCAGCGCGTCCCTCTCTTGCTGACACCGGAAGCTGCATACCTGCAAAATGGTTGTTGTGGTATGGAATCAGCCCTGCTGAGTATGTTACTACATGACCGTCATGCCCCCTCGGACCCTCAGTTATTTGGTCGGGAGCATGCAGTTCTTTTTCATGCAAGTAGTATTGATAAACTGTTAAAGCAAACAATATATAGTGCAGTAAACTCAAATGACAAACAAGCCCTCGGCTTCACACATCGCATCGTAATAATCACTGAAAGCGTTACAACGCCTATATGAGTACAGAGACTCCATTCCAACCAACACTTAATAGTTCATAATTGAGTACAGCGACTCACTCGACCAAACAATCCACCATAAACCACACGTGAGTACAGCGATCGCCCACAACCAGTTCACAACACACAATATGAGCACAATGGCTCGTTCAAACAAATCCACCAACATACCACCATAACCACAAAGCACAACCAATGAACAACAAGGCGAAACAATGAGAGTTATAAATGAGAATAAACTCTCGTCTTCGGCATGCAAGCCCAAACAATTTCGCCTAATGTACGAGCTAACACAGTCGTTCGTATTGTTCAGTTATGTCTAATGACAACGTCTCGTTAGAAGGACGTGTCTTTAAATTACCCATCACCTATGGCGGGTCACCCATGGCAGTAGCCACTCCAGCGGTAGAGTCTCCGACCGACGGACCATCTGTAGTCCGTTGGAAATTTATCCAGATACTTTCGGTTACTACACGGTATCCTAGTATCATTAATGGATCACAATTTACAGTAAGAACCACATTCTTTTGGTAACTTTATTTATACCATCGCATCGCTTTACCATATATTTTTCCTAGCACAGCAGACTAAGGTCACAGTCTAATCCTGAGTATGTCGACTCGGGATCCAGTGCTAGATACGAGAGCGGCGTTAGAGAGGCCAGTGCTCCGTATACAATTTCCAGATATTATATATATATCTTATTATCTTAATGCTACAACGTTTTACTTACGTTCCTTATATTACACATATAAGATAGCATCATTGCCGCTAGTTCGTTTTATAATATGTTCATATATACGAACAATACTGTTATCGTACAACAGTAATAATAATAAAGCAGCATTAATACACAACCCAGGCATATTAATTCACACCAGCAGACATTCAATCTTATCACAGATTTTCACACAATGTCTGAACTGAGGAAATCCTCAGAGACAATCAAGCCACATAAATAACATACCGTTCACCCTGGAAGTATTACGGTGGAGTATGAATCAGCTAATTCTCTGGAGATCCTCGAGACCCCTAACAATCTAGCAATATGCATCACACTATGCATCAGCATCTCATATTAACAATACCCTACGGCACCCCGTACCGTTATTAACCTATCCCTATTAATCCCCCGTATATAACTGTCAATGTTTGACGGGTTTTCAGTTTAATTCAGGATTAGGAAAGACATTACATTACATGCGTAGTTTCCTCTCGTATATTATATACTTAACGTTTGAACTTGTTATCGCATGTAACTTATATACCTTGTATATTGTATAGTTTGTTTCGATATTGCATGTATAATTCTTTACCATGTATATACATCTCACCTTAGTATTTATTTTCTAAGGTTTGTTTTCCCAAGTTTAAAGGAGTATAATTCATATATAAAATGCCATGAACTATATAAGTTCTTATTATTCATGTATACTCCTAACATTAGAATTCCATATCTAATGTTTACAATTCTTTTCCCTTCATCTCATATCATTTTAATTGTGGTAATATATAGTTATGAACTATATTATACTTTCCACACCATAACATATATTTATTTATATATATGCATTATAGGACTATTCATTATATGGTAAGTTATTATAACATATATTCATTCTTTTTAATGAATACCTCTTATATTATAAATGTTATAATTCTTATAACATTAAAACCATATTATAAATTTCATTCAAAAATATTAATATTTTCGAACAGCACCTATAATTCTCAAATATTTACAAAATCCACCACATAATTTATATAATGTTATATTATGGTTATATAACAATTATGACATTTAAGTCATTAAAACAATTATAACCTATAGTTATATATTGTTATAAAATACCAAATAGCCCTTAAAACTTTCGGTATTAACTATTCTCCACTATATTTCCATAACTTATAAATCAACCCCAAAATATAATCCATTGTTACACTTATAATATATACCTTATATATAATCCTTATTCCTTAATATAATTATAACCTATGGTTATATTTTCTCCAAAATACCGAACAGACCCCATGGTCTATTTGAATTAATTTCCACCACTTAACTTTCTATATCACCAATTACCCCATCTTATAACTTATAGTTTCTAATATCACCAAAACCATTATACATATATCTTCACAAAACCTTATAATAATTCCAAAAATTACCAAACCATACCAAAAGGTTATAAATATCATTATTAACCTTATACTTTCTCTAAATCTCGGTTTTACCACATATGTTACCCACGTGGTAACAATGTTATGAAATATCTTATAATATACCTAGATAATTTATAAACTCCAAATTACCCAAATCAACTTCTAAAAATTAATAACCTAAGGACTTTACTAAACTCCATTTAGCACCCTTAAGTTTCGGTAATTACATTACTACCCCAAGACTTATAAATCTTTTACAATTTAATAAGTATCTTATTATAAGGTAGTATTTTAATTTCTTAAATTTTCTAAACTTGGTCAAGTCTCCTATATAGTCACTTTGACTCCTAATACCAAATGGGAACCAACTTTTCGGTAATTACAAATAATAGCCTATACTTTTCTATTTTTACAATTTTGACCCAAAACTTTATAAAATGTTTAATTTATTTAAATTCATTTAAAAATCCTAAATTTCTCTAAATTAAGCCCACGGCTTTTTATTTTCTCAATAATTACGAATTGGCCCCAATTTTAATTATAAGCATAAATAAAACTAAATAAGCTTATAAACTTAAATTAAAATGGCCTAATAACATGGCCTTATTACAACCTTGAACTTGAAAATAAATTACACAATAAATGTCTCAAAATATCATATATACTCACGGCTCACTTCCATTTAATTATTTTTCCACATAATGTCATATTTGACCATTATGTTAATTAATCTCTTAAATGACTAGCTTAATTTATCTTAGCCATTTTTTCCATTTTTAGGTCAATATGACCTATATTTGAAGTTTCACTCTCGGCCATGTACATATATATACTTAAAAATTACAAAATCATAAGTTTAAGGTGTTTATACCTTGATTTATCCTTGTATGGGCTTGGTCACTTGTAGGAAAATTCACCACTTGATTTAGACATGTTTAATACACAAAAACAAGATATGGTTACACTCCAAGCATGAGCTTAACCATAAGGAATAATTAATGTAAGATTAAGGCAAAAATCACCTTAAAAATGCAAGGGAAGTTCTAGGTATTTCGACCTGAACCAAACACACCACAAGGTGTTAGATCTACTATATTGACATAGGAAATAGTTAGATCTCGAAATCCTACCTTGTTATTAGGTTTTACCTTGGAAAATGCCTTAAAAGAGAGTATTTCTCTTGGATCTCGGTCACCCTTGCTCCAAATGGCTAACCAACAGATCCCACGTGAAAAGGGGAAGAAGATGAGTCTATGACCAAAATTTCACAGCCAAACTCGAAAGGAATCAAAAGTTTGAGCTTAAAGCACATTTTTACCTTAAAATGTAGATTTGAACAACCTTGGTCCTCTACTGGTCTCAACCGAGTTTAGCTCTTGTTCTAACCTTAAAACTGAGAATAAGCCATAGGAATAGATGAGCCACGAATTTTAGGTGTTGGTGGTGAAGAGATGAAGAAAAAGAGCTAAAAAATGACATTAAATCACTTACATTAATGACTTAGGAGCTAGGTTTGCCTTCCATGTTCAAGAGCAAGCTTTGGGAGCTTGAGAGGAAGGAGGAGCTCGGCTGGGATGAGAGAAATCGGACAAGGAAGGAAGGAGGAAGTGGGAATGATTGATAAAATTTGAAATAATGTAAAAGTAACATTATTTTTGGAAAAGTCTTGCATTAGGTAGCATTATTGTCAATCAAGGAATTATGCAGCCTCCTCTCCTGTAGCCAGCCGGCTGCCATGGTCCAAGTGGGTCAATTTATTGACCATTGACCATGCTTGGTCATATTGACTCATGCGGGCCCCACTTTAGGGTTTTATTAATATTTTAATATTAAATTTGTAAAAATTCGTAAATTTCTGGAATTAAATTCTTAATATGATATTATATGATTAAATATCATATTTAAGGATAATTATAATTTTTAAGCCCATTAAAAATCAATTTAAAAGGCAATCTCACAAAAACGTGCTTTAAGGAGTTTTAGCGCACATTTTGTGTCACAGGATGTTCTGAGCTTAGTTCTCCTTGAGAATGGTTTTATTGTGTTCCTTGATTCATTATAATACTTAGGAATCCACTTTGGATCCTATTTGAGGTCACACAATCTTTATGGTGTTTTAAAGCACATTTTTGGCTTTACCGATCTTAAGGCGCGTTTTGCCTTGTTGAGATCTTTTAGATTGTTCCCCAATAATATTTAGATGTTTAATAATCATCTTAGATCATTAATAGATCATTTAATTATATTTTAAAGGTTAGGGGTATTTCACCAACACTTAAAACCACGGTTTATCTACGAACCGTCGTTTATTCCCCTCGTGACATAGATTTTAAATGACGGTTTGTTTATTAACCGTCGTTTAAAGTTATTGAATTAAAAACCCAAAGGCCTCATTTCTTCTTCTTCCTCCCGATATCCCCGTCTCCCTGTGCGATTCCGACTCCCTCTCCCGTCGACGACTCCCACCCCCTCGCCCTGCTCACGCCAGCTCGCTCCACCGCCGTCGCCTTGCTCACGCCAGCTCGCTCCACCGCCTCCGCCCTCGTCTTGTCGCCTCCCGAAGCTCCCCCTCTAAGTACTGAAGCGCCGCGCCAACGCCACCCTTCCCAGCCGCGCCAACGCCGTCGCCCTGCTCACGCCTAGCTCCACCGTCGTCGCCCTGCTCACCACCGAAGGTATTTGCCAGTTGGGTTGTATATTTGCATAATGAAGAAAAATTCTCCGATTGCGTCGAGAATGAATACAGGCGCAAGCATGTATTGTTTGTTCGTCATTTAAGGGTTGCAAAATTTTGGAATCTTGTTCGACAGTTAGGGCTGCAAATTCTCTGTCGGGTTGCAAAATTTGCAATTATTGTTGTTCACCAGATAGGGATGCAATTTACTAATTCCTTAAATTATGGAAGTTCACAAATTCAAGTTTGTTTGAGCGAAAGTATGACGATATGGGTTCTATATATATATATATATATATATGCAATGGTTTTGATAGCAGAGAGTTGGTTTTGATAGCAGAGAGTGGTGGACTGATGTGTTAATTGTTTTTGTCTTCTTTTTTTGGTTGTTTTGATTTTCTAGTGTCGGTTGAGATATTATATTTCTGTCACATTATGATTATTATTGTTGTTGTTATTGCGATCGAGGGAGGGAGAGAGAGTCGTACGACGTATGTTTATGCAGGGGAAAAAAGAATGAAAACAATTCTCTATAGTTCTCTTAAATGTTTGTTTATGCAGGGGAAAATGAAATGGTTTTCGTAGTAGTCTTTCTGATGTTGCTACTATGTTTGTTTCTGCCTTAAAAAAATGTGGAGTATATAAAAATACGCAAAGGTCATGCCAAATTTTTTCCAGAATGTAATCTTATTTTAATTTTATTGAATAGGTGTTTCTACGGTTGAACAATCCCTCTTCCTTCCCATTTGTGACTTGATCATCCTTATTCATCATTAGGTTAGTTTTTTAAAAATGTTTCAATAACATGGTTTATTCAAAATATATCTGTTTGTTAATTTGTTCAATTATTCATATATTTTTCAAATTAAAACCTTGTATTCTAATTTCATTGTATTCACTACACACAGTCGGATTGTCTACTTGTCGCACTATCTGCTGCTGTCAACCTCTGCCACCGGTTTGCCTGATCAGAACCCACGGTAAATCACTTGCATTTCTGATTATAATTTTAGAAACAAATACTAATATAAATGTATATATATATGTACATATATATAATATTGTCACAAATAGACGTTATACTAAATTCTACTTGTATTCTGCAAGCATTAGAATATGTATTTGCATAGTGTGGTTGAAATGTGATGATGGGGTTGAAATGGGGTGGATGTTTCTGTCTGATAATAATTCGTATGGTTTGCTGAGAGTTAATGTTGCTGCTATGTTTGTTTCTGCCTTAAAAAAATGTGGAGTGTCTAAAAATACGCAAAGGTCATGCCAAATTTTTTCCAGAATTTAAGCTATGTTCGTTTGTTTAATATGTTCAATTATTCAAGTTTTTATAAAATTAAAACCTTATTCTAATTTCATTGAATAGGTGTTATATACGCGCAAGAGCATTTGCCTACTTCTCCTTCTTCTGTGCTGTTCGCGCTAGCTGACCATCCAGTACTCATCAGGTTGGTATTTAAAATGTTTCAATTTATTTTTGTTTTTCTATTAAACAATGGAAAATCAATTCAAACATAGAATTACCTGTCTGAGATTTACCTGATAGAGGTATGTCTTAGATAGTCCCTGTTGGGACTGTCCAATGCCTTTGATCTCACCATCTAGGTTGTGAATGAGTTAATAATATACAGTAGTTCAGTGATAATTTCAGCAGCATTACCCTAGTGTTCTTCTAGTGTACATATATATATGTGAATTGAAACGATTCATATATATATATATATCTACACTAGGAGAACTGTAGGGTAATGCTGCCGAAATTATCACTGAACTACTGTATATTATTAACTTGTTCCTAGGTGAGATCGAGGTGATTGGATAGGTTTAGGTTGTTAAATCTGTAAATAAAAAAAGAGGAGATCAATGGAACGAGTTCACGACATCTGGTGTGTGTTGAAAAAGGAGATGGAGCGCTCAGTGATGTACAGTGACAGATTGGACATCAAGTACCTAGAAGGGGTCAATAAATTTTGCAAAGTCCTTGTTGACAATGAAACCAAGGGATAAGGGATATATTCGATGTCCTTGTGTCGATTGCAAGAACGACTTCAAATACCGAGGTGTGGACAAGATTAAGGATCATCTGATTCGCAGAGGGTTTACAAGATTATGAAGCCATAACAATACTGCATGGTCAACATTCAGTACAAGTGTTTGAATGTGCTGATAACGTCGTTGCAGAACAATCAGAAATGGATGCTTCACACGATTTTGGGGATACTCAAGATGATTCACTAGGTAGTGATTCAGATGATCAGGAGGACCTTAATGCGATGATGGAAGATGTTGAACAACATTTTTCCAACAAACCCAAATCATTCGAAAATCTGATGCAAGCATCAAAGGAACCGTTGTACAGTGGATGTGAAACGCAAACACAAAACAAATTGAGCGTTGTCCTAAAACTATTCAATCTGAAGGCGAGACATGGATGGAGTGATGTCAGTTTTACAGATCTTTTACAACTGCTGAAGAATGTACTACCAAAGGACAATGTGATACCCACAACAACTTATGAGGCAAAGAAGTTAATGTGTCCGATGGGTATGGAATATAAAAAATACATGCTTGTCCAAATGGGTGTATGTTGTATTGGAAGGAGAATGAGTTGGATGACCATTGCTCTGAATGTGGGGAATCACGCTATGTAAAAAAGGGTGACAGAAACCACATAAGCACTAAAGTGGGCTCTCCTGCGAAGGTGTTGTGGTATCTACCGATAATTCCCCGATTCAAACGTTTGTTTGCAGTTCAGAAAGATGCTGAGAACCTCCGATGGCATGCTACCCATAGAAAGGATGATGGTAAATTGAGACATCCAGCCGATTCACCACAATGGAGAAACATTGACAGAATATACCCTCAATTCGGTACAGACCCAAGGAACTTAAGACTTGGTTTATGCACTGATGGGATGAACCCTTATGGCACTTTGAGCAGTATACACAGTACTTGGCCTGTTTTATTGACAATATACAATCTGCCACCATGGTTGTGTATGAAACCCAGACATATTCTCCTCTCTCTGTTGATATCGGGTCCAAAACAACCGGGAAACAAAATTGATGTGTTTTTGCAACCACTTATTGACGATTTAAAATTGTTGTGGAATGAAGGTGCGACGGTGTATGATTCATATGGTATGGAAAACTTCACGCTCCGGGCTATGTTGTTTTGTACGATCAATGATTTCCCTGCATACGGTAACCTCTCGGGATACACAATTAAAGGAGCTCTAGCGTGCCCTATATGTGGAGATAGAACTTGCAGTATACGGTTAAAACACAGTGGAAAAAATGTGTACATGGGCCATCGGAAATTCCTTCCTAAAGGGCACAAATACCGTAAGATGACAAAAGAGTTTGATGGAAAAACGGATCATGCAGTCGCTCGACCACCACTATCTGCTGCTGAGACTTACAATCAGTTGAAGAATGTTGTGAACAACTTCGGTCCACCAACGAAAGCCAATGAAAAGAGCATCTGGAAGAAAAAATCAATATTTTGGGAACTTGAATATTGGCAACATTTAGAGGTGAGACATTGCATTGATGCTATGCATGTGGAGAAAAACATTGGTGAAAGTGTATCTGCGACACTACTAAACGTGAAAGGAAAGACAAAAGACCATTTAAAGGTAGAAAAGATCTGGTTGAATTGGGTATACGAGAAGAACTCGCGCCACAACAAAGAGGGAAAAGAACATTCTTGCCTCCCGCTTGTCATACATTATCCAAAGAAGAGAAAATAAGTTTTTGTAGTTCTCTTCGTCATATTAAAGTGCCATCCGGTTACTCATCGAACATATCAAGTTTGGTATCAATGTCTGATCTTAAATTGGTAGGGATGAAGTCTCACGACTATCATGTGCTGATGCAGCACTTACTTCCGGTTGCTCTCCGTGGAATCCTTCCAGCTGATGTCAGGAAAACTATTACAAATTTATGTGTTTTCTTCAAAGGAATTTGTGTAAAGTGCTTGATGTGGAGACGCTGGATAAACTACAGAATGACCTTGTGATCACCATGTGTCAGTTGGAAATGTATTTTCCTCCTTCGTTTTTTGATATTATGGTGCATCTACTTGTTCATCTTGTTAGAGAGATCAAACATTGTGGTCCGTTATACCTTCGATACATGTATCCGTTTGAGAGATATATGGGTATACTGAAAAGAAAATGAAAAACCGTCGGCGTCCAGAGGGAAGCATAATTGAAGGGACAGTAACAGAGAGAAGTAGTTGACTTCTGCACTCATTACTTAGACGGTGTTGATGTTATTGGATTACCGAAAGCAAGACATGATGGCAGGCTTAAAGGGGTTGGTACCTGTGGGAAAAAATTATGCAGAGTTGATATTGATACATTGAACAAGGCACATCTGGTTGTGTTGAATCATTCTGAAGTTGTTGAACCGTATTTCGATGCACACCTAGCCTACCTCAAAACAAAACACCCAACGATGAGTAATGCCAAATTAAAAAAAGAGCAGAATGCAACATTTGTTAAGTGGTTCAGACAGAAGGTGTTGTATGAAGATTCAAGGAGCGTGGATGAAATGATCCAATTATTGGCACTTGGTCCAAATCTCGATGTGTTGTCATATGAAGGATATGATGTAAATGGATTTTCTTTTTACACTGCACGTCAAGATTGTAAATCGACAAACCAGAACAGTGGTGTGCATCTTATCGCTTCACAAGACATTTTCACAGGAACAAGTCATAATACACTGAAGAACGAATATTATGGTGTTATTGAGGATATTTGGGTCTTGAATTACACTAGTTATGAAACTTGCGTATTTCGTTGCAAATGGGTGGACAACAAACAGGGATATCGTGAGGAGGATCATGGTATGAAGCTAGTTGATTTAACGACAGCGGCGCCTACTGATGAACCCTTTATTGTTGCATTAAAGGCAAAACAAGTATTCTACTGTCGTGATCAATCTAATCCCAGATGGTCTATTGTAATGCAGAGTAAAAGATCGATAGTTGGGATTGATAATATTGTTGATGAGGATGAATACGACTGTGAAGATGAAACAGATGTACCTATTCGGTTGCCGATGGAGGTAGATAATGTAACTAATTTTGAATATCGAAGGTCCGACCACAATGAAGGATTGTGGATTGAACGATGAAATGTTATTTTGTAAGTGTGGTTGACAATATTATATATTTAATTTTTGTCATGTTTCAATATTTGATTCAGTAGATGTTCGTATTAACCTTGTTAATTGTTGATTATTTTTCAGATTATGGATCCTGACGATAGAGTCGAAGAGGACTTACTGTTGGGGCTGGATGATATTGACGATGACGTCCCTACTGAAGAACCACCAGCTGCATCTACTTCGCAGCCCCCTCGGAAGGGACGTGGACCGACCCGTGGGTTGAAGGAGAAGAAAGATTCTCCCATCGATTTGATCTGGGACAAGTACCTCCGACATCGTGGTGGGTCGAAGCAGAAGTTTGCTTCCTACTTGGGATTGATGGTAAAATCCCATTGCTCGATTAATAAGGACTGGAAAGATCAAGAAAAGGCAGACAAAGACATCATATGGCAGATGGTGCAGAAGAAGTACAAGGTCGCGGATGAACTTCGGACGAAGATTGAATCACTTCTAGCGACATCACTGCGACAGTTCAAGCATCGGTTGGTAGATGGCTGGATTAACAAACCGGGCTCCAAGAGGTCACCGCCGTGGGTAGTGTATGATGGTATGATCACGGAGGAGGACTGGAAGATATTCTACGACCATCGCCAGACTGAAGAGTTTAAGGTACTTTTACAATTATTCTTTCTTAATTATTTAAGGAATAAAATTTAACAAATATTTTTTATTATGTATAACTTAAAATATACAAATTTTGTAACAGTTACGTCAAGAACAAGCGAGACGTAACCGGGCGAAGAATATCTACAAGCACTTCATGGGGCGAGCTGGATACACGGGGTGGTTGGAGAAGTGGAAGAGCGAGGGCTTACTGACTAAAACTAATGAAGACGGCACTCAGTCAGTTATTGATGATGTTGACGATGCAAGTAGAGTGCAGACATTTATGCTGGGTCGAATGGTGAAAAATGACGAGGGGGTATATGTGTTCCCGCAGAGCGAGACTGCTGAGTTGGCGTCCAAGATTGTAAGTATATATATTTAAAAGTTGTTGTTTACTAATTAATAAGTTCATTTCTAATATTTTTGTTAATTTAAAATAGTCTGGCTCGACTGAGCGATGGGAGATGGTTCCGGCCCCTCCGTCTCAGGATGATCCACTAAATAAGGCCCTTGGGCAAAAGGATCATCCAGGGCGAGTGCGGGGGCTTGGAGGGGAAGTTCGCTAAAAAGACGTGTTTCCTACGTCTCGATCGAGAGTACCACAGGCTGAAATGATAGAGAGAATGGTGGATGAACGGGTGCATGACCGGTTGGAGGAAATACTACAATGTTCCATTCAACACTTTGCTCATTTACATTCCATACAATACAATATACACAACCGAGTTTACTAGGTTCCAAATACAAATACAATACTCCTTCCAAGTTCATCTATACCCATCAAGAGTCTACAACTACCCATTCCTCACAACTACGTACAAGGCTCCAAGCCTTTTACGGTTCTCTACTAACTACAACTCATTCTAGCTATCCAAGTATAGTCGCCGGTCTCTTACCGTGATCATGTCTGCTTCTAGTACCTGCACACTAAAAACGTTCCCCCTAGGGGGTCAGCTTACGCTGAATATGATAACCGCATACCCCGCATACTAGTGAGGGTACGCCGACCACTTGGTCGAATACATGCGATTGATTTCATTCAAACATACATGCATACATGCTCTTATACATAATATTACAATATTTTACAAGACATACATACATACACACAGTACCATACACACAAGGAAGACGATACAAGTTAACCAAATTCCTACTTACCTTCTTCCGGGCTACACATACACGATACATACATAGTACTTACGCAATACATACACAATAATCCATACTTGTTAGCTTCATTGGTCCACCCGGGTTAATCGGGTGGAGATTACTCTTTTACTCGTTCCACAGTACTTACGCATACATACTCATACTCATACATACTTACTTACTCAAGTCAAGTCGTCGGGACCTCCGGCCCGGGGAACTACTCGGTCCCACCACCGGGATTTACTTGGTTCACCAATCCAGGATGCTACCCATTTAAGGGATTTGGGCCGTGGACCAGTTTAAGAACCAGGAATCGGATCCAACCTCTTGTGTCTCCTCATCCTCACGTGTGGCCGAAGCTATATCGGACTTCTACTCATTCCAATTTACTTAGTACTTTTGTTAGGAGTTAGGTGGTTAGGAATTAGTAGAAGTCATTCACTCAAACCACATACACAAATACATTGCTCAATACACATTCATACGAAATACAATACAATACTTAAGTACAATACAAGATTCGAATACAGTTCATCATAATTCATATATTTCATGAATTATTCAAACTGTTGTTCAAGACAAATATCAAGAACAATGTAAACAAGCACAAATAAGTGCAATATAGTCCGATTCATGCATTTATCTTATTAGGTGATCAAATAAGCACACAAATCTGGGTAACCAGATTAGGATACAGGGCATGAAGAAATCATACCTTTTTACCAGAATTTACTTTACCGGGTGCTCCCTTGTTCCTTTTGTTCCCTCTTATTCCTTGATTCTTATCCACGAACCAATGACTACATGTCAAATGGTTCCATTAATACTAAGCATTACAATACATACTTAGTTATTACTCCCGTACTTACCCCGTTGTCCCATTGTTTCGGGTTAACTTAATGTTCATATACTTACAACTTCCTTACTTACTTTTCCAACTTGTTTATACCTTCAATGACCTTTAAACATCATTAATTAAATACTAATTATCTTATACTATCATTACCATTCCTTACCTCATCTTAAAACCCATTTAATGAGCTTAATTTTACAATTTTTGGTTGGTCCGGGACCTCGTCCGGGTCTTAAGTCCCGGACCAACATGTGGTCATACTCCTCGGCCTGTTTTCAATTATGGTCCGGGACCTTATACATAAGGTAAGTCCCGGACCCAAGGCTTTGAAATCTCTCGAACGGAATTTTAATTTGGTCCGGGTCCTTGCACATAAGTCAAGTCCCGGACCCATACTTATTGAAATTCTCGGCTTATTTTGATGGGGTGGTCCGGGTCCTTGTATGGGACTTAAGTCCCGGACCACCCTCTGTCATCAACCCTCGGTCTGTTTTAATATGCTGGTCCGGGACTTAGTCCTGGACTTAAGTCCCGGACCTTGCTAAACTTTTTACAGATTTTAAGTTTTCAAAATCTGTTACAATCCAAACTTTGCTTAATTAAATTCTCATTGTTCCTACACTTAATCCCACATGTTTAAGCACCTAATTAAGCTTCTAAACATGCTCAAATCCATTACTAATTCATTACTCCTCTTCATACTAATTCACACATACATTTTCTACATTTCCCTTCCAACACTTACAGTTTTTTTTCCTTAGTTATGTTTGCTACAGATTTTGGTTCCTACTTTCCCCATGCATATTCTCATCTCTTAATGCCATTTCCAAAGCCTACAATGCACTATCTTACCTTCCAATTCATTCCCAAGCAACTACCATATCTATTCCCAAGTCCTACACTCTTTTTACCAATTCTTACACACTAATTCTTCCTAACTTCTCCAATACATTTTTAAGCACTTTGCTTCAGATTTTACACTTTTTATTTCTCACACTACAACTACCACTTCATCACTACTAGACATACCTACTCAATCCAATATATACCTTGGTCCTCCCATTCACTAAGTCATTCTTAAATACATAATTCCTACCAAAATTTCGCCATAGTTCGCCTACAATTCTTACATCCTCAAATACACATCCTCTCATCAAATTCAACCTAAAGCTAGCCACACCCAACAAGGGTCCTACCAGCACACAAGGTTCATACAAAATTCCTCCAAAGCATATATACAATTCTCCAAGCTCAATACAATGCATTAACATACATACATGGCACTTTGGCTCTTACTTTGCAACTCTATTTCACCACTTCCTCCAATACCAAGCAAGCAGATTTTTCTCACATGTTTTGGGTTCATTGATTCATTTACCCATCCCATTATCCCAATACATATAGGTAGTGCATTAAGATAGGTTTTTCTTACCTCGAGATCACAATTCCTCTTTTAAGTTCTCCACCTCTCATCTTCTTCATTCTCGGTCAAGTTGAGCAATGGGGTTACCAAACCCCAAGCCAACATTCAAGAACACAAAATAGATACAATTAAACTCCTTAACCCATAGGATAACTCTAATTCAATGAAAGGGCTTAAATACCATTAGTTAGGGTTTTACCTTGGAGTTCTTAAGAGAGGTTTTTAAGCCTTGAATGCAAAGGAGAGTGCCTCCACCATTGGAGAGTTAAACCAAGCTCAAATCAAGAAGAAGACAAGGCATTACAAAGGGGGTAAAAATCGGCCACTATAGAGAGTGAAGAAAAAACAGATTTTTCTTGAAACTTTTTACCTTAGGAGGAAGAGGAGAGTCCATGCTTCGAAATGGTGCCATTTATTCTTCAAATGCTTAAAACCCATGGAGATGAAGTTGCTCATTTTTGGATTTTGAAAAGATAGAAATGTAGAGCTTGAAGAGGGGAGTTCAAATATGTATTTTATTTTACATTTGGAGCTCAAATGGAGCTAGAGCATGAGGAAGAAAGGAGGCTGCCATGGGAGCCATGAGAGAGCTTCAAAAGTCACTGCAAGGGGGGAGAAGAGGAGTCTCACGATGGGGGAAGGAAAGATTAGGAGAGAGAGAAGGAAATGAGGGGAGAGAGGAAAGGTGAGTGCTTTTGTACTTTATTTGCTTTTTGCTTTTTGACTCCCTTATTTAATTAGCTAGTTATGTGTGTGTGAGAGAGAGGGTTATTTAACTTAATAAAACCGCCCCCCTACAGTATACTAGTTGGAGCGTTTTTCATCTTTTACAGAAAACGCTTGTTATTGTACCTGATTTTTGTACTATTCACTAACCGGGCCCGTTTTCCGGAATTTCCTCGTTTAATTATTTTTATAGATTATTAAGCTTCCATAAATGCTTAATAATTATTATTTAATGATTCATAATTTTTACGGGTCTGTTTGACCACTTAAAGTCACGTTTTCGGGTTTTCTCGAAAAACGTGCTCTAAAGCTCTATTGGCGTTTTAATTCATTATTTGGTTCTGTTTTCTTTGGGAGTTGTTCCCGTATATTATTTTGATCTTATTAAACCCTAGGAGTCCACATAATATGCTAACCGAGGTCTCATACCTCCTATGGTTATTTATCGCTTATTTAGCGTTTTTCGCTTTTTAAGCGTTTCTTTATTTTCTTTGGATTTATTTTTCCTTACCAAAATTACTTAAGCATTATTAGGCTCTTAAATACCTATTAGGATAATTTTAATCACCATATTTAAGCTCGGGGTATTTCATAGGCTGAACATATGGTTCACCTGATTTATGGAGTTTTGATGAAATAAGAAAAGCTAAGCTTTAAAGACGGAGGAAATAATACTTTATGGAACTGTAATTGTTGATCGTGTTATGAAAACTCTTCCTTGGAGTCCAACTGAGACTGTCTTTGTTCCATGAAATGATAACCAAGGTGTAGGCAATAACCAAGCCCTGATGAGTTAAATGCTAGATGAGCCTTTTAAAGAGAAGAGAGTATTCTAAGGTATCCAAGTCCATAACTGAAAATTATTACTTGTATGATGGATTTAAGAGAAAATGTAGTACTCACCACGTCACAAAGTTTGATAAGATAAAATTTGGAAAATGACAATTATGTGATTGTTTGATATTTGACGTGGGAGGTCGAACTTGATCCTGGTCATATCAGGGAAAACCAAACACAAAATGGAGTGGAAGGATAGTTCAACATTGACGCTGACCCCGTTAGAGTTGGATGATTCATGAGATTCCCTACAAGTGGTCACAAATATCTCTGTGATACGTAAATATTTATTCTTAATTTTAATATAAAATTTGATTAATGAAGTATATGAGTTGTAGAAGGTGTAAGTTAAGAATTAAGTTGTCCAGGTTACCCTGAGGAGATTAAATACCTAAAACAACTCCGCGTATGTCGGAAAGATAGTCAATTGTGAGGGAAATACTAACTATTATTATTCCATGAACCATGTTAATAAATTAAATATGAGATCAAGAGACAATTAGCTATAATAAAAGTATTCTCAAGCTACCTTCTAAGTAAAGGCCAAATTGCCATCTGGAAGGAAAGATCGACTTCCATGTCTTTCTTTATGAATTCAAACCCAATATATATAATGGGAACCTACCTATAAGAATGGTAGAATATAAAGAGTAGAAACATTATACTAATACTCACCTGAGTTGATTCACAACCGCAAGAACATGTTCAATTGAGAGGAAACTTGTATCTTGTTAGAAACCTTAGCGGGAACCCTGCTGTGGTATACCTGATGAACAGACAATAGTAATCGTGTATATACTACCGACAATTGGTGAGTCAATAGTATCAAGAAATCTTTCTATATTATACATAAGATGCATGGCTCGACCATAACTTAAACTTTACATTGAAAATGAAAACCGAATATGGTGACAATAAACTCAAATACCAGAATCACAAGATGATGACCTGAAGATCAAAGAGAGAGATTTTAAGTATGCCCCAATATTAATACAAGACCCGAGCGCCGACGATTACAACTACAAGAGGCGATTAATGGAAATGTGTTACACACGATAGTTTAAACAAGCCATGAGATAATATCGGCAACGTACAGAATGGTAGATCACCTTCACCCATACATACGGGATTCAAATATAAAAGCATACTAATGCACTATGGAACATATCAGAGAATGCATAGATTCTTGGGGGCTATACCCCGTAAACAGACAGAAGTCATATACTGATGTCCGTAGGAGAGACCTCGAGTTCGCAGTAGGCGATCGAGTCTTCCTTAGAGTTTCACCTATGAAGGGAATTTTAAGATTTGGGCAGAAGGGCAAGCTTAGCCCGAAGTATGTAGGACCGTACCTTATTACAGAGTGAGTGGGCCCATTAGCTTACAGATTAGATTTACCTGTTGAGCTTGAGAGAGTGCACAATGTGTTCCACATTTCACAGCTAAAGCAGTTTGTGCCTCATCCATCATATATCTTAGAGCCCGAGACACTCGAGCTAAATCCTACATTTAAATATGAGGAAACCCCAGTTCGCATCTTAGACTCCAAGACTAGGGATACCATGAACAAGACCATTAGAATGGTCAAGGTTCTGTGGTCAAACCACGACATTGAGGAGGCGACATGGGAGTTAGAAGACTCCATGCGAGACAAGTATCCATCACTTTTCTCTTAGTTTTGTGTATACTTGTGGGGGGTACGTGGGTGTAACCCTTTTTAAGGGGGGTAGAGCACCACATGCGACTTGCATATCTGCAGTCTATACTAGTTTTGTATTTGGTTGATTGTGTTTGATTGTGGCGCATGTGTGCAATTGGTTAAATGGTTATGGATGTGTTCTATGTAACACTTGGTTATTGATATGTCTTATGTGACACTTGGTTGGTTACTGCTGTGTCCTATGTGACACTTGAATGGTTATTGGTGTGTTCTATGTAACACTTGGTATTGTTATGTCCTATGTGACACTTGGATGGCTATTGACGTGTTCAATGTAACACTTGGATGATTAATAAAAGTACACGTATTTACTTTACAGTATATTCGTTCTTATTGCAATCACACAAGAGATTCACTGCCAAGGGTTTACGCCCCTGCACTCTGTAGGACTGAGTGTTTTGCTATTGCACTTGTGCAGTGATGACCGAGTGGGATAGCTAGGAAGTTGAGACACTTATTTGCTTTACAGTATTTGTTAAGTTACTTATGCTATGATTACATTGTTTGTCATGAGCAAGATTATGTGTATGTACGAGTTGTATACACCCAGATTACTGATGGGATGTAGAGGTGTCAATATAGTATTGACATCCAGGAATGATAAGCATACAGGGAATAGATAGGAGGAACTTGATTCCATAGGATATGTAAGTAGAAGTTATGACTTCGGGACGAAGTCCTTTTAAGGGGGGTAGACTGAAACACCCCTAACATTTAAATAATTAAATAATGATAAATAAGTATTATTTAGGGGATTATTAAACCCTAAGAAAGTATATAAACACTTGGGCGTTAAAACGCACCTAAACTCCTTAAGGTCAAAAACATGCGTTAAAGCCCGACCTTAAGCTAAACAAGTTATATAAGCTATAAAACTCATATGAAGTTAATCAAGGATCATTTTATGACCTTTAAAACACAAGTCGTGAGTTAGAACTGAGTAAAAATACAATATGCCCGAGAGTTCCCTTAAGGGCCCCTTAAGGCCTCAAAGTCCCGGAAATACCTTATAAAATAAAATAAAGCATTACACTTCATTCCAAAAGCCCAACAACACTTTAATAAACATATATGATGAAGTACTCATGATAAATTCCCAGTTAAATATAAAGTGCTCGGAAGTTCCCGATGGGGGCCCCATAAAGGCCCGAGAATGCCCTGGAGGAGTGCCGAGGTGGCACGAACTCCTATATAATTAATTCTTAGAGTTCCTAACATCATTAGTCAACATACTAAAGAGGATTCTCTAGCCACTTTCTCAAAAATAAACAAAGTTCTCGGACGAATTTCTTAACGCTCCTTTTTGCCCCAGGAGTGTCCCGGTAGCCCGGAAATTGAGTTACGAGTTTATATAACCCCATATAACTCAATGTAACACCTTAAAATATTATTATTGACTATAAAAAATGTCAATAAACACTTGGAACTCATAGCGACTAATTATTTTTCAGAAAAATCCTTAAAGCATAAAAACGCACCATCGGGTGTCACGAAAATGCGTTTTACGCAATTGTCTTGGAAATTTTGAGGAGCCACGAGTTGATAATATTAAAAGGGGATAAATTGAACACCTAAATCAATTAATGTCAGTGCTAAATTCATAGTATAAGTGGGGGCGATTTTATCATCAAAAAGGTACCTAAAATCAGCATTTTTACCTTAAAACTTTCATCTTTGACCATGATATAAATGTACCAAATAAATTTTGGAACATATTACATGTTATAATATGGTCTTAGTACAATATAATGTGACAGGAATTAAATCAAACTTTAATCCCAATTAATCTCCATGTTGGGCACCATTTAGGGTCTCATTTGGCTAGTTTTGGCTTAGAAAATTGCCTTATCAATAATGACTCATCCTACCATGTATTATATGATAATGTAACAAGTAAATGCAGTCAAAGAAGACCTTCACCACCGATTTCCTGCAACAAAACAACAAGATATAAGTTAGGAAATGTCATAGGAATTTAAATACACAAAAGTAAGAAAGCTAGAATCTACTTTAGCATTAATCTAATATATGGAATTGAAACAGCCATGTTCTCTAGCCATATGCTGCCGATTTCTATACAGGAAGAGGAGGTATGATTGCTGTTAATTAATCAAAAGAATACACTACCTAACTAAGCATAAGTCATGGTCAAATATAGACAAAATTAAATGGCCTTACTAGCACACGCTGGCCGAATTCAAGGGGGAGAAAAGCAACTTTGATTGCCATACAATTAATCAAATAAGTAATCTAGCATCCTAGCATGTTCTCATGTTTCAAAAGACAAAGAAAACAATAGCCTACTCACACATACACTACCGTAAATACAAGGAAGGAACAAAGACAAAGTAGCTTAGAAAAAATCAAAAGAATCATGCACCAACCTTACCCTTGTCTTCTAGTTTTAATTAACAAACAAAGCCTCCATTATGCTTTAGCAATCAGCCGAAAGCTTGCTGCAATTAAGGACACTTATTGAGCCAATAATCAAGGGAATAAACAAAAGAAAAAGTCTAGTCAAATTTGACAATTGTTTATCAGAAGAAATTGATTCATTCCTATGCCTTCTTCTAATACCATACATGAGCTTCATTCTTTCTTTGCCAACCCCTTGGCCGAATGTGTAAGCTCTCTTTCCTCTCTTTTCTTTCTTCATTTGCTAGTTTACTCCTTAGAGCTTCTAAGCTCCATTAATGGTGTTCTAAGTTCTAACATCATTTCTATGTAATTTCCTAGTTAAATATCCTAAGTCTTGAAGCAAGAAATCATCCCAACAACTCTTACAATTTTCGCCAAGCATAAGTGTTCCAAGGAGGTTCCTAAATTCAACAACAACACAAGGAACAACAAGATCAAGTTAAGGTATATTTTCATGTTGAAAATCCTAGCAAAATACCTAAGGTTATTACTGAAAATTTATGAACTTCTAAACCTATATTCTTTTCATTATTTCATGAAGGAAATTTAGATCTACAACCATCTCAAGGTCTACCAAAAATTCCTTGAAAAATTCCTAAGGTAAACTCTTGCAAAACTACTCAAAATCTTATTTATAAATCTTTGTTAGAAGTCTAACAAATAGATCTCCTAAATATATACAAGGAGGCCGAATTCTCTTCATCAAGATAGCATTTGGAGAGCTTGGATTTCAAGGAGAAATCAAGTACAAGAATTATCTTGATTTAAGGAGTAAGTTTATATAATTAAGGTTTATTAAGTTGAAGCTTGATTTAAGCTTCAAACTTTGGTATAAAAATTAAGTATAACCCCTAAATAAATTAAGGCCGAAAATATTGGGTTAAAATATCAAGGAAAATAATTTATAACATATAAGGTAAGATTATTACCTTAAGGTATGATTATGTGTCACAAAAATTAATTATGATACATATATAGTTAAACCAAATTATCTAAGGACTAAATGTTCTATTTTGAGTTTATAATCATTCTAAGTCATTAGCATAATTTTTAGAAGTGTTATATGGCTTATATACATATATATATATATATATATATTTATTATAAGATATAAACCAAGTTTTAAAAAAACCATATGGTAAAATAAAGTTAAAGCCGAGAGCTTAATGTGTTATTTGGTGATTTATGAAGTGTATAAGTATATTAGCTTATATTATAATTTTTGGGAGTATTAAAAACAGCTACAAGTATTTAAATGGCTAGTTTAATAAGTTATGTGGTTAAAATGTAAATTTTGAAAGGTTTGGTGTATTGAAAATAATTGCCGAGAATAAAAGGGGTGATTTGGTATATTTATGATATAATATAAGGTAGGAATTAATATTATGAATTTTTTTGAATTTAAATAAGTGGTTGAGTGTTAAAATAACATTTTATAAAGTTTTGGGACTATTTTGTAATTATTGGTAAGTTTGGAAGTATAACCGAATTACTTATGTTTTTCTGGGTATATTAAAGTATTAATTATGAAATTAAGTCTTGGTCAAAGTGTTGACCAAAAACTTTGGGTTAAAATGATTTATGACATAAAATATTAAGTTTATAAAAGTTTTGGGGTGAATATCTAATTTAAGAGGATATATTTGTAAAACCGAAATGGTTAAGGGGCGAATTCATAATTAATGAAATTATAAGGGCCTTTTCGGTATTTAAGAAAAATTAAATATTAAAACCATAGTTTATAAGTTAATATGTTACTTATATAAAGTTTTAAGGGCTAAAATGTAATTATGTGAAAGTTTATGTCAAAACCGAAAGTTATGTGGAGATTTTGTAATTTATAAAGGTTAGAGTATTTAAATTACAATTACCGAAAGTTTATGAGGCTAGTTAAGTAATTTATAAAAGTTGGAATGTTTAAATTGTAATTTCCGAAAGCTAATATGGATGGTTAGTAAATTATAAAAGTTATATGGTTATTTGGTAAGTTGTAAAAGTTAATGGGTTCAAATTATGATTACCGAAAATTATATGTGGTTGTTTGGTAATTTATAAAAGTTTATATATTTAAATTAGTAAAGACCAAAAGTATATGGTCATTTGATAATTTACAAAAGTTAAAGTGCTCATTATGTAATTACCGAATTTATAAGGTTGGTTTTGTAATTTAATAAAGAAAGGAATTAAAATTAAGTATTATGGTATATTATGGAGTATAATATAAAGTCTATAAAATAATTGTGGTTATAATAAAAATGACCAAAGGATATAATATAAAGAATAAGTGGAAACAATTATGAGTATATAATTAAGGAATGGAAATATACTACAAGGTGGAAATTCATTATCACATGTGAATACTACATAAAATAATGAACTGATGAACTATCTAGAACCACTGTTAAATAACAGGGGGAAATAAAAGAACATACAGAGTTAGTATACGACGAGTATAAACTCTACAGTGACAGTACTGTAATATTTAGTGAATAGTTATATTAATATTACCCGGTATTGCATGTTTATATAACAGCGTACGGGAAGGAACTACTGAACGGGAATTTGTCAAGCTAGCAGTTACTTGGTGAACGGTATGTTAATTGTGTGGTCTGAATGTCCTAAGGATTTTCCTAAGGTCCAGACGTTATGTGTTTAATTGTTTAAGAGCGATATCTGTGATTTTATGTATATGATATTGTACACTGTATTGCTCAACACTGTTGTCTTCTATTGTTACGCGAACGTCTTATGACTGGAAGTTTATACATCTAAACTGGAACAAGACTAACTGACCTTTAGGTATTATCGAACCTAATTGATGGTCAACTATTATAGTCTTAACTCAAGGATTGGTTATTGTAACACTGACTAAAGGGATAACTTATTAAGAGAGGAATCCAGACTGTTTCGACTTTCTGGTTGCGCATCGTGATCACTACGAGAGACTTCAATGGGGAGTCACTCAAGGTTATCCATCAGTCACATTTGAGGATGGCGGAGGGCACTGCCGTTGGTGCACAGGTTCGACCGGATCGGTCAATATATTATCCAGGGCCATAAGGTCAGCTGGTAACGGTTCCTTTGGAACCCAGGGGACTATTGTCCACAAATAAGTTATTAAGTGTTGTCTTGACATGACGCCTGAGGTGGAATTTAATTGGAAAAGGTTAAGTGATTGGTTTAAAGGATAAGGGCCAGGTGGCCAACTAACAAGTACAGTTTAATACGCGTACCTTATTGGTTATTGTTATGGATTATTGCTGTGTGATTATTGGTTATTGTTAAGGATTACTGATGTGTGATTATTGGTTATTTTTATGGATTATTGATGGGTGGTTATTGGTGTTGTGTACTATTGTACATTGACGTTTACAGGTGAATTGTTATGTGATTGTTTAATGTTTACAGTTATTACTGTTATCATTGTAAACCGGTATTTCATGTAAAGAATCTAACATCAAGATGGCTAAAACGACTTAAGGAATTTAGATGATTTAAGACTACATTTAGCATACCAGCATTTCGATTGATGAGCCCTTCAATGGGCCAAACATTCCAGGTTATTGAAGAAAACTCAAGCCGGAGTGCGAGACACAGGGGTAGCTGATGTGTTTTCAACAAACACCTTTGGTTTTATTTTGTATTGTATTAAGGAGGTTGTTGTATTCAGTTAGTTGCTCATTTAGTTGGATTGGTTTGTAATAATTAGAGTGCTCAGTATCTGTTCATCACAGCGTAAGGAGTTGTATTATTGGAAAGAGTAAGGATGCCTTGTTACTCACAAGGGTGGGTAACGGCGTGTAACACCATGGTAGATAGTTTTATTTTCCGCTACGAATTGTTAATTATTATGCTACGACTTGCGACGTTATTACAGATTTAGGATTAGGAGTGTTACATTATGTATCGACGCTATTATATGAATATCTTGTATCTAAGTAGTTGGGAACATCTGTTGTTTTGTTTTTTGTAAGTCATTTTGAATAGTACCTCGTTTAAGGGAAACTCTTATGCTAACCTTATTTCGCTTATCTAGGATGTGTCAACTTTTTTTTTTTTTTGCAACAATAGGATGTGTCAACTGACTATGGTTGAAGCAGGGATTATACGTTTTTCAGAACAATAGGTAGGGATCATACTTGTAACTTCTTTTTGTACCTTAGTTTTCAAAAAAAAAACCCTACTTTTAGTACCTTTGCTATGTTTACCGTTTAATGAAAAAAAAGTCGGTCTACGTTTCCTGCCTATCGAGGTTTCCTCCCAAGGTGAACTTTTTGCCCAACCCCTCGTCTTCTTCCCTTGCATGCAACGCCTCAGTACTCCATCACATCTATCATTGAGCTGTTAATGGATCCTTTTCCCAAATCCACGCTTCCAATCTCAATTAGTACCAAGTATATCTTACCAACATGCAAATCATCATTAGCCCTAGGTATAGCCTTGCATGGCTGTCCTTGCTCCCGTTTTAAACCTTACTTAAGGTCTTTTTCAAATTACAATACTCTCACACCTTTCACTCTTCATCTCTCACTTGGTGAATCTCTTTGCATTCTAGTCTCACCGATTTTCTGGCTTTTGCGTTGCTACTCCAAGATCTGTACCACCTTCTCTCCTCGCTTTCTCCCTATGGCTGCTATTCCTCCACCGCCACCGGTTGAAGAGTTGGCCACCAATTGTGCGCAGTTGACTCTTACTGCTGCGGAAGAGGAGACTGTTCTCGTTGATGCCTTAATCAATGCTCCAAATGAAGCTCTGATGCAATGCTCTTTTCTGGGGAAGCTGATGATGCCCAGACATGTCGATCTCAAAACTTTGGAGCGGACACTTGCCAAAGCTTGGCGTTGTGATTACACTTTACGAGTTCGTCATTTGGAGGAGGGTATTCTCCTGGTCCGGTTGCCGGATCCAGCATTTGTTGCATCCATACTCTCCAGAGGCCCTTGGACTCACGATGGTGGCCTTCTTGTTCTCTCCGAAGTTGATCGGTCCATCGCTCCCAGCTCATGATTTAAGTGGGTTCCATTCTGGGCATGTGCTGTTGCAGTTTCAGTTTGCACCACTTGTTCGCAAGGAGGCTGGGGCATAAGGTTGGCATTTTTATGGAGTACGCCGAGTTTGATCGGGCGCAAGGCAGCTCATATATGCGCAACAAGATTAAGTAGGATGTCACTGCACCGTTGCTGCTGCGTTTTATTCTGTTATTGCTGATGGCAAGACTTATACCCTACCTTTGACGTATGAAAAGCTGCCAAATATATGTTTTTTCTGCGGAGTGTTTACCCATCTTCTCAAAGATTGTCCTTACTGCACGGAGGCTACACAGGAGGAGCTGAATTATGGAATATGGTTGAAGGCTGGTGCAGCTGGTGGGGCAAGACCGACTTATGAGGTACGAGGTGAAGCATCTGTCCACCCCCGTTGTTCTGTGCCGCCTCCGGGCTCTGAAGATATACCATTTGATGAAGCTGCTGATACAGAAGAAGGTGGAGGTGAAGTTCATGGAGATGCTGCTGTTCATGTCATGGTGGACATCAATGAGGAGCCGGTGTTTGAGGAAGGGGAAGTCCCACAGTCGCCCACTTTGTCTGAAGGTCGAAAGCGGAAACTTAATCTTGTTCATTGTTCCTCTTCGGAATCGGAGCTCAGAGAAATTCACTCTATGGAGGAAGTTACTAAGAGGGGTAGGGGGAAGCTGGTCTGTCTACTTCAATGGCGATACTGGGGGACACCCAGTGTCGCCCAGAATAATGTCGATATTGGTGGCGAATTGCAGAGGTTTAGGTGCACCTGCTGTTATTCGCTGGATCAAGGAGGTGATACACCGACAAGCACCTGCTTTTGTGTTCTTAACCGAGACGAAGTTTCCACTTTTGAGCTTCGGAGTTTTGCTAGTACTTACCGAAAGTATTACTGGGTGGGTGGGGATAGTGTGGGTAGGAGCGCTGGTGTAGTGTTATTTTGGTCCCGCAATCATGTTGTTTCTGTACTCAATGTAACTAGCTGTCATGTTGATGTAGTAATAGGTTCTCCGGGGGGTTTCAATGGCGGTTTACTGGCATGTATGGTTGGTCTGATCATCGTTTTAAATGGAAAACTTGGGACTTGATTCGGTATTTAAGTGTGCAGTGGCAAGGACCATGGTTATTGGGAGGAGATTTCAATGAAGTTTTGTATTCGCATGAACATCGTGGCAAAGGAACACGATCATCTGCTAATATGTCTGCTTTTAGACAATGTTTACTGGACTGTAACCTCCAGGACTTAGGATACAGGGGTTCCAAATTCACATTCACAAACAAAAGCAGAGATAATCGCCCTTCCTAGAGCCGTTTGGATCGATTTCTCTGTAACGATGACTGGTTGACTGTTTTTCCTTAAGCGACCAACTTTCACCTCTCTTGGGGTCATTCAGACCATAAGCCTATTAAGCTAGTGTTAAGCCCAACTCGGTATCATGGCTATAAACCCTTTCGTTTCGAAAATTGCTGGGCCACTGATCCATCCTGTAAACGTTTAGTTCAATCGGTCTGGAATTCAACAACATCAGGCTATTGTCACAAGGTAGCGAAATGTGGGCAGAAGCTTAGATCGTGGGGGAGGAGACAAATATGGGTGGAGAAATGATTGCTTTACCAGACAGAACAGGAAATTGATAGAATCACCTCGGCTGGGTCTGTCACTAGCAACATAGCTAGATGGAATGATCTAAATCTTATCCATGATTCACTTTTGTTGAAGGAGGAGATTAGATTACAGCAGCGGTCTCGTCAGCAGTGGTTGGTTGCAGGAGATCGTAACTTGGCCTGTTTCTTTGGTAGATATAGAATGCGCAGTCGACAGAATTATATTGCATCTTTGTCTTCAGATTCGCAGCCACCACAAACTACTTGGGCAGGGATTGAGCAAGTTGCACGGCAATATTTTCAAGTTATGTTTACTTTGACTCAACCATCACTGGACCCCCACATACAGGCATGTGTTGCTAACAGAGTTTCACCGGGCCACTATCAAGCTATGGGTCAGTCCTATACCAGGGACGAAGTTATCAAGGCCTACATTCATATGCATCCGGGGAAAGCACCGGGGCCTGATGGAATCAATGGTACTTTCCTTCACGCTTTCTGGCCTACTGTAAGTGAAGATTTTTTACATACTTGTCTGACCTTCCTCAATGGGAGTATACTGCCGCCGACATTGAACGACACACATATTGTCCTCATTCCTAAAACTCCAAATGCTACTTTGATTACTAATTTTAGGCCCATCTCTCTGTGCAATACTGCTTATCGGGTTATATCCAAAGTTTTGGTTAATCGAATCTCAGATGCACTCCCAACTGTTGTCTCTCATAACCAAGCTGTGTTTGTTCACAATCGGCTTATATCTGATCAAATTTTGCTGTCCCATGAGATCTTGCATTCAATGCGTCGCTCACGTGCTAAGAAGAAGGGCTACTTTGCATACAAAGTCGATATGTCAAAGGCTTTTGATCGCCTGGAATTGGGTTTTATTTTGGACGTTTTAACTGCTATGGGTTTTCACTCCAACTGGATTGCACTTGTTCGCCAGTGCATTACAACAGTCCGCACTGTTGTTGTTATCAATGGATATCCCGGACAGTTTTTCCACCCACAACGAGGTCTTCGACAAGGGGATCCTCTTTCCCCTATTTTATTCATCATTTGTATGGAGGCTCTAACTTCCGTTCTTACTTTTGCTACAGATGTTGGGCTTTATCGGCCTTTTTGCCTTCCAGGTTTGGATACACCAATTTCCAATCTTTTATTCGCTGATGATATAGTTATCTTTGGCGAGGCTACTTCCTCTAATGCAGAAGTTTTAGTTGGGATTTTGGATGATTTCAAAACAGCCTCAGGCCAATGCATTAATGCTACCAAATCATCGGTGATGTTTTCTTTTGGTCTCCATCGGGTTTTAAAGGACACAATTGCTGCCACTTTACAAGCCAATCATAAGCAAGATCTTGGCATTTATCTCGGATTTCCAAGTACATTTGGTAAGAATAAAAGTGCCGTCTTCAGTTACATAAAGGACAGGGCTGCACAACGTATACAAAGCTGGTTGCATAAGACATCTCAAGCAGCCAGAACTCTGTTAGTACAAGCAGTTCTCCAGGCCATTCCTTCGTATGCCATGTCCATCATCCAGCTTCCTTCTACTGTCCTTAAGCAGATTCAAAGGATGATTAATCGCTTTTGGTGGGGAGGCACTAAGGACTCCAACGTCATTCACTGGACTAAATGGTCCTCCATATGTAAACATTGTCGTGATGGAGGCATGGGCTTTCGTGATCTACGAAGTTTCAATCAAACTCTATTGGCCAAGCAATTATGGAGGATCGTGACAGAGCCAACCACCCTCCTGTCTCAGTTTTTCATGCAAAATATCTACGCACCTTTCCTTGGCAGGAAGTACAGTCAGACTCATCATCGAGTCCTATTTGGCGGGCTCTTCTTGGTGCTCGGCACTTATTGCTTTTTGGAGGCAGACGTGCGATTGTCACAGGCACTGATACAAGGATAACAGATAGATGGCTTAAGTCTAAAGAGGGTGGTAAGCTTTTTCCATGGCGTCTCCCTCCTTTGGTGCTAAAGCATGCTTCAGTGGCGACTCTAATTACCTCAGACAGAGAGTGGAACACGGCTTTATTAGATCAATGGTGTGATGCCACGGATATTCCACATGTGTTGGAAACTCCTATTCTTCATTCCACCCCTATGTCTTTGTGCAAGGATTCCGGGTATTGGGGCCTCTCAAAATCAGGTGAGTACACAGTTTCATCAGCGTATTATGCGGCTTTATCTCTCAAGCATGTTAATCTCCCTTCATCCTCCTGTCATGGGGCCAAGCATAGGGTCTATCGTGTGCTCTGGGGCCTTCAAGTTCCGCCTCGCGTCAAGCTTTTTGCATGGAAATTCATTACGTCGAAGATTGCATGCAAAGCGGTTATTAAGGATCGAATTAGGCTTGACTTGGCCACCACATGTGCTCTGTGCTCCTCCCATGAAACAATGTTTCATGCCTTCTATGCATGCCCAACTGTGCTTTCACTCTGGTCAATGTTCGTTCTCACCTGCCATGCCATCTCATATCCGAACTGATCAGGAATTACAAAACTGGCTGTTTCAATTTATTTTGGGCAAGCCACGGTTGGAGGTGACCAAATATGTCTGTTTCCTTTGGCAACTTTGGTATGCGCGTTGTCAAGTCACGCTGGTCGAGTACGCTACTTGAGCATGGATGGTGTCAAGCGGTTAATTTTCTTCATCAAGCCTTGTCCACTGACCGGCCAGTTCTCAAGCTCTTCCTCAGCATCGTTTCAACTACCCCAAGTGGCAAGAGTTCTACACGGATGCAAGTTTAGACTCCCATAACCGGTGGTCTCGCATGGGTAGGGCGGCTACATTCCCAGTTGATTTCGCGGGCGGTGTATGTCTCGCAGGGCCAATGAGTGTTGCAGAAGCGGAAGAAGAGCTATTGAGGCTACGGTGCATGCACAATGGATTTCGGGGCAACCACAATCCGGATTTTCGGATTCCAAAGGGATCATCCAATATATGCAAACGGGCAGGAATTCCTCTCTGTTGCCATCCACGACAAGCATATTGGGATCGCCTTTTAGCTCGTTTAGGAGCCTTTCGTGATATTTCATGGTTTCATGTTTCTAGGGAGACTAATATTTCAGCGCATCTTTTAGCTAACCATGCCCTCGTACGCAAACATCCGGTTTCATGGACTCCGGAGAAATAGCGGAGGTTGTACTTAGAGGTGATCATTCGGGCGGGGCGGCCGGGTTCGGGCCGGGCCAGAGGAAAATTTTCCCGTCGGCCTATTTTCAAAAACCAAGCCCGGTTTTTTACTGCTCGGGCCGGGCCGGCTAGGCCCGTTTTTTCCAGACTTTGCCGAGCCTGGCCCGCCCGGCCCGGTTTTTAATTTTTTTAATATAAATTAATAAAAAATTTTAAAATTAATATATTTAATATAGATTTATATATTATATATATATAACTTATTTAAAATTAATATATTATATATATAACTTATTTAAAATTATATTATATATAATTTTTGTATATATTATATAAAAATTAAATAGTATATTACATTTTAAAAATATATAATATATAAATCTATATAATCGGGCCGGGCCTTGTTTGCCCCGGCATTCAAAAATGCCGCGGCCCGCCCGTTTTTATTCTTCCTAATTGTTATGTCCAGGCCCGCCCGGAAGCCCTATCGGGTTCGGGCTCGTCGGACTTTTTTACGTCCGGGTCGACCGGCGCTGCCGGGCCGGACACATAATGACAGCTCTAGTTGTACTTAATCTACTCTCTTAATAATAATCTTTCTTTCAAAAAAAAAAAATACTTCACTGGTGGAAAGTGTGCATCGGTGATAACTCCGCACTGCCCCAGTCTCCTCCCCCGACCGGAGAGCCTCAGCCACAGCCATGGCTGCGAATCCTTCCGGCCTTATCCTTCACCGCCACCTCAATTTTTATCTCAGACCGTCCGCCGTCAAAATCCTACACTCGTGCTTATCCTTCTCAACTCCCTCTTCGTCGACCTCGCTTCTCCATTGTCCTATTCGTCGTCGAGCTTATCTCATCTCCTCTCACATCAGAGCTTCATCCTCTCTCTCCTCTGCCTCTTTGCCACCGGAGATCGATTCCCATGACGGTGCTTTAATTTCTGGTGGTCGATCAGGTGGCAGGTCGGCGCCACCCGTCGAAGGGGGGATCGTGCAGAAGATTGACGTCAACCCGCCGAAAGGGACTAGGGATTTCCCGCCGGAGGAAATGCGGTTGAGGAATTGGCTTTTTCAGAATTTCAGAGAGGCTAGTTTTTTTTAATTGCTGTTTAGTAATTGCGTTTTAGAGTTGGGTGAGTGTGGATTTCCTACGACTTAGCTTGATTTTGTTTGGCTGAGTTAGTTCATATAGTATGTTTTCAGGTCTCCCAGTTATTTGGTTTTGAAGAGGTTGACTTTCCGGTGCTTGAATCGGAGGCTCTCTTTATTAGGAAAGCTGGGGAGGAAATCAGAGACCAGGTTTCTTATTCAATTTCTTCCTTTTTTTCTCGTTTATGTATATGACCACAGCAGTGGCACAGCGCCTTTTACCATGGAGAATGATAGCACAGAGTGGGATTGCTTATTAATTTGCGAATATATGCATCTGCTGTAACTGAAGTATAATTTTTCTTCGTTGTATAAAAAATTTACCCAGCTTCTTAGTGAATGAGTGAAATGAGTTTTCTCTGCTTGGCTTAATCTAAATCTAAATCCGTCTTGTTTAAATTTCTACATCGTTTGGCATATAACGAATGGAAACTACAAAATTTACCAGCAATTAAACTCGCGGCATGGAAGGAGGTCTAAAAGCTTGATTGCCATGCTTTATTTTTATGATACTATGTTAGTCCAGGAAGATATTGAGACATGCAGTAGACCTTCATATGGCGGTGGAAGTTTACCTAGAACCATGACTTAAAACTTCTGCTTTCTCCTCATCATATACTGTCTGTATTATAGGGTCTCTCTCGAGTTTCTTCCTGTTTGAGAACTCTTTACTGCTTGAAATAGAAACACAGGAACTCCTTAGAAGGTTGTATGATTCTGGTGTAACAAATTGTTCTCGACACTGTGAGGCTTAAAGGGATCTCATTTAGTTTCCGGTTGTCAGCTTTCCTCCTGTAGCCCTTCAAACTTCTTCAGTGCTTGCTTTCTTACACTTGTCTTTTGTAGTTATACTGCTTTGAGGACCGTGGAAACCGTCGTGTGGCCTTGAGGCCTGAGCTTACCCCTTCTTTAGCAAGGCTAGTGATACAGAAAGGGTATGCGCACACTGTGTTGTTTTCATTTTATAGTATCAATCTCTACCAGCTCTTGTCTTCATAAAAAAGGAAATGTTGTATGTTTTGGGAGATATATTTATTTGTTATGGTTTTTGTATTCAGGTGCAGAAGGCAGAATTTGATCTCCATCTTTTTTTCTGTCCAGAAAATCTGCGCCCTTTCCTTTGAAGTGGTTTGCTATTGGACAATGCTGGCGTTATGAAAGAATGACCAGGGGAAGGCGTCGTGAACACTATCAATGGAATATGGACATTATTGGTGTGCCTGGGGTTACGGTGTGTCTAAAAATGCTGCTCCCTTTAACATCAAAGTTTTATTTAATCTTCGGTAAATTGATGGAGCAAGCTGTGTCACCAAATTTTAGCTTGGCTTTAGGAAGTAAAATGAAAGTCCAGACGTCTAGAATCATCTTTTGATAATGTGTAGACATATGTTTACTTCCGCTGAATGTCTTTAAAGAGGTATTACATAATTGTCTCTGAGTGATTGGTTTTCTTTCTTGTAGGCCGAGGCAGAGCTAATTTCTTCAATTGTCACATTTTTCAAGAGAATAGGGATTACGGAATCAGATGTTGGGTTCAAGATTTCAAGTAGAAAGGTAAAGGTTAAGTTGTTAGTGTAGTTGTATATTTGATTGCTATTCAGCTCATTCATTTTTCTTCTTTCAGTGTTGATGATTTTCCTTCATGGTAGATTTTATATCCTTTTACTATGGGAAGTCTTTTTTCTCTTCAAGTATTCACTTTTGAAAAAGTTGGTTCCCTCTTTAGACCTGTCAGATGGATTTTCCTGTTCGGGTTTTGGGTCATATCCGCTTGTGTCAAGACCCATTCAGGTCAATAAAACTCTCAGGTTGTTTTGGGTTTGGGTTATTATTCACATTTGTGTCATTTGAGTTCGGGTTGTAAAACTTTTAAGTAGTATCGTGTTTGGTTATTTCAGGTCTTGGTTTATGTATAATGGAATAACTAAATAAATATGTACTAGATTCTATTAAATTATGCATTTAATTAACCAAATATATAATGATTTGATGTATTGGTTGTCATTACTTACATAGTAAAAAAAGTTTCTTATAAGAAATAAAAGAAGAAATGTCAACAAGATCAGATAGTTCCTTGGTCCTAGTAAATACAATGGCTGATTTATAAAAAAGGTTATAAAAAATGTCCATTCTGATTTTCTTTGAGGTTTAATTAGGGAAGATCAAGTTTTTTTGTTATTGTTGTGTCAGGTCACTCGGATTTGGGACAGTTTTGATTCTCCATTATTAGTTTCATGTCATCGTGTTCGGGCATTTTTGAGTCACTATTATTTCGAGCATTGAGGTTCGGGGTCACTATTATATCGGGTCATTCGGGTTTGGGACAGTTTCGTTTTTGGGTCAATCGGGTTTCGGGTTCAGGTCAAACTGAAGGGCTTTTGTTAGGGTTCTGTCAAATTTTACCAGGTCTATTTCCCTCTTCTAGTTGCACATTTCATTGATTTGTGGAATATGTTCACCTCCATCCCCTATGAATGGGTGTGGTACTGCTTGTGGGGTACTTATTAACTGCAGTTTCATCAGGTCCTGCAAGAAGTATTGAGGTGCAACAATGTTCCGGAGGATTTGTTTGGCAGGGTTTGCATTATAATTGACAAGGTTTGTAGCCCAATAACTGGCTTCCTTTTCTCTTTCTCATATGCACAGACGTCAACACATGATACTCGCTTTACTTGAAGTGAGTGGAAGGCTGATGACAATTTTTTTATATTGACATGTTGATATTCAGCATGTCGTTAATAGTTAAAGAAACATCTTTAAAGGTTGAGGTGATGTGTCTGAAACAATTTTAGGGATGACTTGATGTTTAGATTTCCAAGGCCAGTCTTCGGTTGATGATCTAGAAATTATCATTGCCTTTTTTGTTCTTCTCATTTCAACAATACAAGATGGTTACTTTTCCTTTAGTTTTCCATTAATGTAAGAGCCAAATGATCATGATGTGAAGATACCTTGTTGTGTTTATGCTTACTGAAACAGATGGAAAAGATACCCTTGGATGATATCAAGAGAGAGCTGAACTTAACTGGGATGTCTGAAGAGGCAATCGAGCAACTGTTAGAGGTACTTGCGATCAAGTCACTGACAGAATTGGAAGGTTGGTAGGCCACACATGGATATCGGGCATACTATGGACATAATCTAGCATCACTTGTCTATATGCTGCTGTTTGTTTTACCGTCCATGTTTGTCTGTCTTCGCTCTGTTTTCCACACAATGACAGCTAATAACCATTACATGGTTTTCTCAGAGAGGCTTGGGACAGCTGGCGAAGCAGTTGCTGATCTAAAACAGCTCTTCTCATTGGCTGAAAAATTTGGTTATTTGGATTGGATCCAGTTTGATGCATCAGTTGTGCGTGGCCTGGCTTATTACACAGGGATTGTATTCGAGGTAACATCCTGTGGTTAGTATGTTGTAGAACAGAGGTAGCTTGGTCATCTTTCGTTTGCTGTGAGTTGAAATGTGTATGCGTCAACACATTCTTTGAGATATAAATATAACTCAGCTGGATTTCATTGTTTCTCTAGGGTTTTGATCGAGAAGGAAAATTGAGAGCCATATGTGGTGGTGGGAGGTATGATAAGTTATTCTCTACATTTGGAGGCGACGATGTCCCTGCTTGTGGGTTTGGATTCGGAGATGCAGTTGTCATGGAGGTGTGTATTTATTGATCACCTCAACAGGCTACCTCAATTTCTATTGTTGAATCTTATATTTCCATGTATCATGGGTATAGTAACGAACAACTATAATCTGAGGGAAGGTTGGTGGTTGGTTTAATGAATAATTTGATGTTTCTGATGCAATTCTAATATACTAGCTGGTTTACTCTCGTGTTGTATTCTGCTGGACCTTGTAGCTGTTGAAGGAGAAGGGGCTTGTTCCAGAGCTTACTGCGGAAATAGAGAACATAGTATGTTCACTTGATCCCAATCTTCAAGAAGCAGCTGCTCTGGTAGCTACCAAGCTCAGAGGGAAAGATCAGAGTGTCGATCTTGTTCTAGAGAGCAAACCCTTGAAATGGTACATAATGCCTGCAGCTGCCAGCTTGTGCATTTGTTGGTTTTCCATCTTACTTGTTGATTTTTGCAGGGTGTTCAAGCGAGCAGCAAGGGTTGGTGCTAGAAGGCTAATACTGGTTGGAAGCTCAGAGTGGGAGAGAAGAATGGTTGCTGTGAAGATACTCTCTACTGGAGAACAGTTTCAGATCAAGCTCGACGAGCTTGAATGAGTCCATAAACAAATTTTTATTAATTTATTGTGTTGATCTCTTAGGGAAATGGCATGGGCGGGGGAGGATGAGATGAAATGCAGTCTTGTATTTTTAGCACTTCTTGTTTATCCTATAGCTTGTATTTGACAATTTTGGACCCAAATTTCTTCATCCATGATCTAGCGATGTATTATTAGTGATGTTGAAATCCAACAACTCAAAAACGGAGCAAATAACAATCTAAACACATGGAGAAACAAGATAGAGAAAAAGAGATATGCTACCACACTCCCGTAAAACAGAATAATTTATAACAGTCCATACAATTAAATGTCAAAGTGTGTTGGAAAATCGACCAAATTTTTCGATGCAAGAACCTAACAAATGAAAATCTATGCCTTAGAAGAGGAACGGAATTACACATTTGACATGACTAGGAAAATCTTCAAATTTAGAAGCATACCATCTCCTGGTGGCCGCACTTCTACCAACCAAGTAAATGGTTGTACCAACAGCAAAAGAGAGAGTATACATCGTTTGGGAAATGAAGGTGATCCCCCAATATCCCACCATTTCAAAGAGGTAATGCGGGCATATAACTAGGTCAAACAAACCATCCTTGGGTATCTTGTATTCCTTCTCGCCTTTCCGTCGAAGATTAGAGAGGATGTAGTGATGGTAAAAGTTTCCAGCTATTCCAATTAGAAAAATCACCACTCCAAAGTACTTCGAATCGATGGACGGGTCTGGGAATTGAAGAGATAGATGTTGTGCATATATCATAGTCAGTGTGCCGGTTAAATAACCAAGGGAAACAGTGATTACGGCTTCTGTTGCCATTCCGCTGCTAAATTTGTGGACGAACATCACCTGTAAACATGTGATTTTGTAGCATCAGGAGGAATTAAACAGTTAGCTAAGCTAGTGCAGGAGGAATTCTCAATTCTAATACCAGAAATGGAAGATGTTTGATTACTCCCTCCGTCCTGAATTGACCGTCTTGTTTGCTTTATGACACGTTTTTCCACTTCAATATTAAGCATATAAGATAAAATAATTTTATAAAACTAAATTTTATAATATATAGTTTAACATGTAAGGAATCATATGCAAAACTTAAATTTTAAAAATTATTTTATCTTATATGTTAAAAATTGAAGTCAAACGACATGTCCAAATAATAAACAGGACGGTCAATTCAGGACGGAGGGAGTAGTAAACTAGACTGGTGTACTGGGTGTTTCAAATATGCTTCATCGATCTTACTCGTAAGAAAAAAAAAAAAAGTAGTATGTACATCTAACGCGCGCAGAACAACATACCTCGATGATCCTCTTAAGGAAATGAAGAGTAAGGGCCGCTCGAATGAGCCAGAACCTGGTGGTATCAGTATCACCATAGTGGGCCGAGGAGAACAGGAACAAGGAAGTGAGGGCACACAGAAAAGAAGGGAAATAGAATATTAGCATCCCGATTTTGCTAGGAATTTTTTTGTTATCAGTGCTGGCTAGCTTGGAGTACTGCAAATGCTTCTTCCCACCAAACTCGTTGATACCCATGTACGCAGGATATAAGATGCTAGCTACCGTCATCATCGTCACGTATACTGACGGCGGCCGCGGGGTAATCACATCCTGCAGCACTGAAAAGATCGGCATGGTAGTAGTACCTTATTGAAATGTCGAAGAAGTGGACGGACGAGGGATTGAATGGAATCGAGTTTAGCAAAACAAGCGGAACTATTAGATTTAGACAGGAATAATTAATACTGTTAATTTTCACAGATGCTTCATTCTTGGCATACTTTGACCTCGTCAAGTTTGTGCAACAGTCTTCCTTTAGTATTCAAATGTGTAGTAGTTACAATGCCAACGATTTCAACGCAACATTATTGGAAGACAGGAAGAAGTTGGAAGTAACCTCCTCGCACTGTGGACATCCTGATTACAATTCTAAATACAACAAGTCTTGGCTACACATGGATGTAGCCAAAGATAGTAACATTAGCTGTATTTATAGTAGAAGAAAATTGTACATACGTACATTACTTGTAAAACAAATATTTTAAATAAAAATAATACTTTTGGTAGAGTTGTTTATTGCACAGGTTTTGCTCATTCATTGTACATGTTTTCTTTATTCTTTTTGAAACTTTGTTGCACTTCCATTACTAATATATCGAACTATTACATGAGCTGTTCATGTCTAAATGACAAGCTGTTACAATACGATAGGGGATAGTACTACCTTCCCAAACTTTGAGATCAGTCTCAGACTCATTAAAAGAGCTAGCTGCTAAAATACCACTAAAGCTAGACATAAAACTAGTACTATCACATTCAAAACAAACTAACGAGGTACATAACTCCATCAGCTTAGATTTTGCATCTCTGATGTCCCCATCCGCATCTTGACCTGCACCAAACATCATTTCCTAATGATTTCTCTTCATATTATCAAAACATAGGCGATAGTTACCCCTCTGTATTGCAAGTTCTACCGCACAGTGAGCTGCATTGATAACTGCTAATTGCACTTTACAAGTGCTGGAAATTTTCTTGTTATAGACAAGGATTGGAATACCTTCATTGTTTCTGATAATACCTCCCACTTGAGAAGCCTCATTATTGGTTGTACAATAAATATAGCCATCTTTGACTACATATGCAGAATTTGCTTCTAAATATATAAGGATATTCATTTAGGACTCGAGTAAACAATGCTTTAAACTAATTTATCATTTTAAGATATTCCAGGTAAATTCGACAATTCAATAAGGTATCAATCTTTGTTCTCAATATTTTGTCTCAGTCTTTCGTCTTGTTGAAGAAATTCCTTGTTGTAATCGACTTCGATTAGCTCTAGCATAAGAAATTCCATTAATCAATACGAGGTAAATACGGGGATACAGACGTATTTTTAATTTGTCGTGCCATCACTTATATACATAAAGAAAGATCTATTGAAAGAGGTAAATACAAGAAACTCAATTCATTGATCATCAAGATGTCAAAATGTAAGATATGAGGTTAAAAAAAAATGAATTTATTTGACTTTATTTGTTCAGAAACACGTAGACTCTTCAAATTGACAATCCTGATGCTCCAAATAATAACGACCTATTTGTTACTATCAAATAAGAGGAAATAGATAGAGTATTGAATAAACTCTTTAGTTGGACACATCTAGGGAAAGAAATACGACTTCAACCAGGTTAAGGACTTTGTGACTAGAGCCTAAAGCTTTGTTTCTACTCCTCAAATTATATTACAGAAGGGTTGGTTTATGTTTTGAATTGACAGAGAGGAGAATCTTCAACTAGTGCTGAACAAGGGTCCTTGGCCTCTTAACTCATCTTCACTTGTGTTAAAGAAATGGTCCACTAACTTCTCCTTTAGCCAAAAGACCTCAACAAAGTTTCAGTGTGGATTCAAATCTCCAGGCTCCTCATCAATCTTTGGTCTCAATCATGTCTAAAAAAATGCGATAAGCTTGGTTCTCCTTTGCATACCAATCAATCCACTGCTGAAAAATCTAGGATCTTCTATGCTAGAACCCTAGTCAAAGTCGATTTTAACAATGAAATAGTGAAAGAAATAGAGATCCGTACCCCCGGGGTAATTCTTTATCAGCATGTCCACTATAAATGGGGACCGGTTTCCTGCGCCGAATGCAAATCTCTTGGGCACCCCTCCTCTAGATGCCCTTTCTCTAAAGCCTCAACCACCCCCGTCAAATCCATACCATGAGATCCAAAAAAGTTCCTCCGTGTCTTTTTTGCTCAGCCCTTCCTTAGCTCATCTCTTCTCACTCCTTCAGACCATTCTCCAGTTCCCCCTCCGCATACTTCCCCAAAATGTAAAATGCCGCCTCCCTAGAATTCATAATTCCCCTCCCACCCCTTAATTTGGTGCTACAGATCTGAACCTTTCGTCCCCCGCCCTGGCTAAGTCCTCTTCCCTTCCTAATATGCTAATCCTTTTCCCTTCAGCTAAATATCTCTTCTAATCAATATAAAGAGTGGCAAGTAGTCCCTCCCTACTCTAAGGCTCCTTTCCCTCATTCCCCTCAGAGGACTTCTCCCTATAGTTTATGAATTTGTTCTCCTCTTTGTCTAAGGCAGTGACCTCGAGCCCCCTGTAACACCCCTAACATTTTGAGTTTTATTAAGACATGAAGACTTGAATAACCTGGGTGTTACCACCACGCCAAAAGGGCGCTAAGGCTACAAGTTAGTGGATACTATTTTAAATCAATCAATTCCAATTCAAAATTTCCTTCTTAGGAGAAATTAGTAAAGACAAACTTATAACGTTAATCAAACTGAAAAAATTAACAATCAATAGAGTAGGGTTGTCAATTTCGGGTTTTGGGTCGGGTTGACTTCAACCCGAACCCGACCTGCTCATATTTTACCTCAACTCAAAACCGACCCGAACCTAAAACGGGTTATGATTGTCAACCTGAAACTGACCTGATGACCCAAAATCAACCCGAAACTGGCCTGATGACCAGAAATTGACCTGATGACCCGAAATCAACTTGAAATCGACCCAAAATCAACCCAACATTAAAATATTGTACATCAATACAAATTCTACACAATATCACCCAGACATTATAACATAACATGTAAAACCATCAAACATATAAATGGTTACATAATTGATATATTTAGGGTTATGTCACATAACTATAAAAATATATATTTTCTTTTCTTTTTTAAAAATGTTTTCTGGGTTACGGGTTGAAATCAGGTTGTCAGGTCAAACCCAAAACCAACTCGAGCTTTTAGCAACCAACCTGAACCCGACCCAAAATTGTTTTTGGGTTGAAAATTGCAACCCAAACCCGCGTTTTAGTGTATTGGTTCCGGGTCGGATTTCAGGTTCGTATCAAGATTGATAGCACTACAACAGAGTTTTAAATTCATTTACCAGCCAAACTCTAAGTCTAGATTGATTCAAACCTTTTCTCTAAGAAAATTAGCATCCTAAAATCCCCAAGCCCGTGCGCTAAACCTTGGTCATTACCTTCTCAACATCACATTAAAAACAACACAAGTAAAACAACAGTCTACATAGCTGAGTAATACTAGCATAAGGAGGCACATACAAAAACTGATAATATGAGAAATTAAGGCTTTACAGCTTAGGACAATCAACCACATTCTCATAACCATTCAAGATACCAATGAACCATTCAATATTGACAATCAAACCACTTATTTGTTTTTCATCGACCATCAAGCCATAGACATTTAACCTCACTCCAGTAGTAACTAAAGCTTGATGTTGGGCTTTACTCGAGACACTGATGCCACAACCTCACTCTACTATCCCTAAGTGTGCACCCCCTAAATAGCTCGTAAACCAGAAGGAGTACATTACTAGAGCTTAACACCAGACCCACCACTGGAACACCGGTAAATACCAAACCATATATTAACCAAGCAATAACAATAATCTTCGCCATCTCTTCTCAATTTTAACCATATCCACAACAAAGTGTTATTACACAATTCCATAACCAAAAGAATAGTTTACCTTTACTATACCAAAATCATATGCCTCACCCATACCAATCCAATACTTTACACTTTCAAATGATTAGAACCAAAAGCACTATCACATCTATGTCAAAATATCATAATGATAAAGCACATACTTCTTACACATTTACAACAAGTATAGTCACCCGTAAAGACACCCAGATGTCTATGTTACATTTTGAGGAGAAAACTCACTAACGGGCTCTAAGGATCACCAAATCAACCTAGAAATCACAAAAACAATGGCAGTCAGGAAAGTTTATGAGAAATCTAGCACTCAAGAGGAAAGAGTTGATGACATCACACACTAGAATAATCCCCAAACCAACTTAGATCACCAACTAACTAGAATAGAGAAGAATTATAGTAGGGACTGAATTCTTTGGCTTACCAATGGACATCGTAGAACAGGAGGAAGAACGTGCCAGAAACACACCAATTTTCATCCCTTTAAATTGTGAAAAGAGGTAAGAGAAGACTTAAGTGAAAATGTGTTTTAAGGCTTTAAACATTATATATCCAATGGAACACATCAAAAGCTTCAAAAATTATTCCAAAAAGGCTATATTTCCCTTCTACCCTCAGAAACAACTAAAACTTTGTTTTAAGGCCTTAAAGCTATACCTGGAATTTGGATTGATGGGTCATGTTGATATTAACACTAACCAACCCATTTAAAATATCATTAACCTAACCTAACCCAAAAATGGATGGGTCAAAAAATTATGACCCTAACCTAACCTGTTTAAAATCCTTCATCCCTGACCCAACCCACTTCAAGCAAACAATACCCCATATTACTTAACAAATTAACTGTTGAAACATCATGCATGCACAACCATAAATGTCACATTATATGAGATTAACTTTTGTAAATTTTGTACAATTGCTACTTTGATAGACCACTTTTCAAAGTATAGAAGCTACTTTTCACAGCCCCGGGATAGCATTACATAGCATATTTAACTGATATAATCACATCCTCTAGATAGCATTTGATAGATCACTCTTCAGAATACAATAGCTACTCTCAGAACTTAATATACATAAAGTACTTTAATTTTCCTACTGTATAATATCATTCACACAAACATATATGTCATACTTTTGTTCACTCTTCTACATTATCAAAACATATCAGTTGTGTTGTACCATCTCCAAAAAGTCAAAAATAGACATCATTCAAAAAGAATAAAACAAGCATCCTAGAGTAGTAAAATCTTCACATTAGCAACTGTAGCCTACCAAAAGTTCTTCACCATCCAAGCTTCATAAACTTCTTTATCTACTAAGCTCAAACCAGCTGTAAGAGCTTCCAACGTAGCAACACTTATTATAGGAACACTGAGCACATATCGTGCCAAGGCAGCCACCTCAGGAAATTGAATATCCTATGTTATCCAATAATTCATTATATCAAACCTACTATTCATCTCATCTAAATGTTTATACCTTGGCCTTTCCAAAAAAAGATCTAGTTGAGACTTCGTACAAGTATTCTCTTTAGATTCAATTGATTTGAATGCCTATTAAATCACATAAAAGACCAAATTAGAACACATACATTTTTCACAAAACATGAAATTTTAGCAGATGACAAGTAATACCTCAAGGATGCAGTCTTGATGTTACTCTCACCATCTATTGATGGTGAGAAGGTTGCAGGTGAAAAAGATGCAGAAATAGAAGGTGACTGATTGATGCTGATATTCTTTTTTGAATACTCATCAAACACCATGTACAACTCAGCTTTCAACCGAAGAAACTCACTCTTCCAACTATCATCAAGCACCTTCTTTAAGCAATAGTCCACAATGAAAACTTATATTTAGGATCCAAAACATAAGTTACAACCATAATGAAGTGTGTGATATTTTTAAAGGTTGGATAGCCCATTTGGACTTGGACTGATTGGTAAAATATTTTTTGCTTAAAACTAAGGCATTATTTGGTCCAAACATAATATATATATATATATGATATATATATATATGTACATTAATATTTTATTTTATTATTGTTAACAAGTATGTTTTCAGGTTTAGGGTTGAGTCTTGGGTTTAGATCTCTACCGTAACCCAACTCACAAAATTAACTTATTAGCCTAACCCAACCCAAAAAAATAAATAGGTCAATATTCAAGACACTAACCCGTAAAAGTGTGGGTTTGCGGGTTAGGGTTCGGGTTGGGTCCAAATGGCCAAATCTACTTAAAGCTCAGAAATAGAATTTTTGAGGTATTTTACTACTACCTCCCCCCCCCCTTAAAAGAATGCTTTGTCCCCTAAGCTCACACCCCCCCAAGAGGATCAAGACCTAGGCTCAGAAGTCACACATTAGAGATTCTTATCCGCAAGCCATGCTAACTATGTTCTAGTAAGCAATCATTCCATTTATGAGAGTTTCATAACCAACACAATACCATATTCAATCATAATTTTTTATGCAAGTTTTAGGAATCTTCAAGGATCACTTAATCTTGACATGGCAGTACCAAAGTTGAACTTGCTTTCCACCCCATTTTGTGTCTAGTTTTCCCTTGATCTAGACATGACCAAGTTTAACATTCCCCCAGGATCAATCACACACAGAGTAACACATATAATTTCCAATTTCTTTCATTATTACACTATTCCAGTAAGTAACCAACCATAATAACACATATTAACCATTCTGTAGTACCTCCAAGGTACTAACCATTCAAATCATATACTAGGATATAGCCACAACGTTATACAACATAAGTCACAAAATACCCACATGCAGCCAAGTACGTATATAATCACCATCACTAACCACAATCAAGAACTTAAGTTTCAAATTAGTCATACACCACACCACCCACCTTGGTAACTAAAGAAATACCAAAAGGTCAAAAATTTCTTCTGATTTCAAACTCAACCTCCCAAGTTGCTTCCTTATGCTTATGATTAGACCATAGTACTTTGACCATTTTGGTTACTGATAAGTGGTGAAATAATGTAATTTGATGGTCTTTATTTACCTTCATTTCATGCAACTATTGACCTATTTCATGACTTTGTAGATCATTTCATTAGTATAGGTGAACTTATATAATTTTGGTTATAACATAGGTAAAAGCTCACTTGAGCATGATTTTGGAGACTTTTAAGACATTGTGATCAAGCTTTATCGCCATGAGGAGTGTGCTAAGAACAATGGGTCAAATGGGGACGATTTTGGTGCAGCAAAACTATTTATGGTGAAGACCTACCCAGCCGAATGCCCTTGTAGGTTGGTCGAAAGTTGAAGTTTTGCCTCTAGTTAAGTTCGCTCACGTGTTTTCTCTTCTGGTCCGGACCGCTCCAGGCCAACACTTACTCATTATTCATTCTACACTTCCACATTCGAGAATAGGGAGAGAGAGGGTGAAAAAGAGGAGAAAAAGAGGAGAAAGAAGAGGAAGAAGAGAAGAAGGAAGAGCTCACTTTCACCAAAGCTTCCAACCTCCATCAATGGCTTCTCTTTACTCTTTTGTTACTTTTTCTCTTATTTATGTTTGAGTAAACTCCATTGTACTTTAGGATGGGTTTTTGACCCTAAACCCTTGAATATGCTTGTGTATCCTATTATGCCTTAATATAGTTGTTTCTCTCTTGATATGCATTCAATGCTCTTAAATTGATCCCTTAATTGCATTTGTGGTGAACCCATTCTACAATTTGGTTTTGAGTTAGGGTTTGTGACAAATTTAAGAGAGAACCCTTAATTTATACCTCCAGGGTTGGTGGGTATAATTTGGGGTTTTTATCTAGAACTTATGCTAAATGTTATTTAGTGAGTTTAGGCCTAATTGGTTTTGAAGGTTAAAATTAACTAAGTAAATCTTTGGTTTATAGGGTTATTATTCTTGTTCTAAAAAGACAACTATGGTGTAAAAGAATCACAAGTGTGTTCAGGAGGTTTAGGTGATTGCCAAAGTCCCAAATTACTTCTCCACCCAATCCGACAAACTATCATTTTTAGTTTATTTGTTGTTCTTTAAATTGTTTAATCAACATAATCAAGCTTGCCGCCGACTAAACCCTAATTTACCGCTTTTATTCCAATTCTTAATTACCGAGACTAGGAAGTTAGGATCAATTTCCTTGTGGATACGACACTCGTTGTACTACATCGATTAGGCGCACTTGCTATTCCTTGCATTCATTTATATACTTTGTTATATAGTTTTTTCCAAAGTTTTTGGCGCCGTTGCCGAGGAAATTGATCCTAGTTTTATTTTTTAGTTTTTATTAGGTTTATTTTTTTTGTCTTTGTTTGTGTTCTCGTTGATTCTATCTACTCTTGTTTATATCTTCTATTTCTAAGTTTCTAGTGCTGGTTGTTCTTGTTGCGATTAGGTACCTTTTGTCTCTTCTGTGTATGCCAAGCACTCGATCTAGTGGCTCCCTGCTTGCTAGTCCGAGATCTAAACTTGAGCATACCCTAAGAAGATGCATTAGAGATCTGAATATGGCAAATCAAGAACCACCGGTAATTGAGGATAATGGGCAGCAGCAACACCAAGCTCTCTTTGATTACCACCAGCCGGACACCGAAGGAGGCCTTTTGCTATAGTCCTCCCAAGTTGACACCACAGGAAGCCTGACAATGGGACTTTAAAACTCATTTATTAGCCGCCCAGAGACTTGAAAATCAGCGGGGCGAATCCTGATGATGCTCCAAACCATCTGAGTCTTTCCTCGACTTCTGCAACTCTTTCAGTAACTGGTGCTCAATGAAGAATCCGTTTGCAGCTCTTCCCTTACTCTTTATTGATTCTGCATCACATTGATAGAAGTCTATCTTCCAAATCAATCCACACATGGGCGCCGATGGCTCAAAAATTCCTCGCCAAGTACTACCCAACTAGTAAACAAGAAATTGATTGGAGAGACAACACTTTTACCAAGAACCCGGAGAAACTTTGTACGATGCATGGACCGGTTTCAAGGAAATGTTAATGAATTGTTCTCACCATGGGTTGGATAATCATTGTTATGTCTATCCTTCTTTAATGGGCTTGACGATGGGAATTGACTACTTGTGATTCTTCTGTGAGAGGTAGCTTCATGACTAAGTCTCCTCAAGAAGGATGGAACTTCTTGAGACAATGACTAGCAACACGAGGTGATAGACTAGAAATAAGGGAAGATTTTCAAGGGCGGTCGGTCTTCTTCATGTTGAACCGACCGACCACCTTTCCCCGCCCAAATATCCTCCCTTACACATATGACAGAGAACTTGCTACATCCTAAAAGGAGAATGCCAAATCAGTAGCTTCATCATCTTTTTCATCAGCCACAGAGGGATGTGTCATATGTGCGGGTCCTCATGAAACCCATTTTTGTGAAGGAAGAAGTTACATCGAGGAGCAAGAAGATGTTAACGTTGTTGGCAACCGCCCCGGCTACAACTACAATAATAACAATGCTCCAAGAAGAAATCACCCAATTTATCATGGAGGAACAATGATCCAACCCAAGGAGGACCGATTAATACTTCCAATAACTAGATGGGGTATAGATCTCAAGGGCCTCCCAAGCAAATAACTTTCAAATGAGGTATAAACCTCAAGGTGGCCCACCGGAATTCAAGCAACAACAACCATTCTCTTCCTTCTCTGATTGTAACATTGCTAGGATGGAAACCATGATAAAACAACATGCAAAATATGACAATGAATTTCATGACTACCACCCAAACCAAGTTCACCGATCAAGATTCCTTCAATCAAAGAATTGAAACTCAACTTGGTCATATATCGGAGCAACTTACTCATAGGCCGCTAGGTACCTTCCCAAGTCTACTGAAGAAGCCTAACCTAAGGGAACAAGCTAAGGCAGTGACATTGAGAAGAGCTTCTCAATGAATCTTCTCCCTAAGATGAGCTCGATGATCAAGAGAAGCAAGCTAAGAAAATCAAGGAACAGAGGAGGACCAAGAGATAAATGAGGAAGTTCAATCTCCACAGAAAGATATTTCCAAGGAGAAGGAGTCTCCTAAATTAACTATCCCTTCCACTCTCACTAAACATCTTACCTCACTTTCTTTCTCAAATAGGCTCAAAGAAAAGAATTTAAAGAGCAATTTGGAAAGTTTCTAAGTGTTTTTAAGAAATTGACAATTAATATTCTTTTGCTGATGCTTTGAAATAGATGTCCATCTATGCAAAGTTCATGAAAGACATTCTTACCAACAAGAGATCTTTGCTAGAGGCTGAAACGGTTCATCTCATTGAAGGAATTTCGGCGGTCCTACTAATGCACCCCTCCTCTGAAGCTTGGAGACCCCGGTTTTTCCTATCATCCCTTGTTCTATTGGTAATTTTAATTGTGGTACTGGCCATGGATGTGACTTAGGAGCTAGCATAAATCTCATGCAATTTTTAATATACTTGGGATCGGTGAGTGCACACCTACTGCTATGCACTTACAACTTGCTGATAGATCTCTGGTATTTTCGAAAGGAAAAGTTGAGGATTTAAAAAGTAACTGTGGGAACCTTTGTTTTCCCGCTGATTTCTTAGTGATTGACATGGAAGAAGATGTTAGGGTTCCTTTGATTTTAGGTCGTCCATTCTTAAGGACTGCTAGGACCTTGATAGATGTGGAGAAATGGAAGATTATTTGCGTTTCCATGATGAAAAGCTAGAGTTTGACATATCTAAGATAGTGAAGAGACCCGCGCATGGGAAAACTATTTTTACAATAGATATTGTTGACTCCACTTTGCAAAATAACCCCTCTCCTCCTTCTAATTATGATGCTCTGAGTTTTGCTTTGCTTGAGTTGACGATGAACAGGAAATGGAACCGGAGGTGAATGAAATGGTAGCTGCATTGGATAGAGTCTGAGATACTTTAGAACACACTACCCACCACCAGAACCACTAGAAAGAAGCGAGCACAGAACACCCCCCTCTGTTGAGAAGCCTCCCACCGTGAAGATGAAACTTCTACCTTCTCACTTAAAATATGTTTATCTGACTAAACCTTGTGATCTACCTGTCATTGTCTCCTCCTCTCTCACAGGTTCACAAGGGGCGATTGGTTTGTCGATTTCAGACATAAAGGGTATCAACCCCAACTTCTACACTCACTAAATGTTTATAAAGGACAACTTCAAACCCTTAGTGCAGCCGCAGAGAAGGCTGAATCCGAATATGAAAAAGGTGGTAAAAAAGGATGTTCTGAAACTGCTCGACTCCGACATCATGTACTCTATTTTAGATAATAAGTGGGTGAGTCCGGTGCAAGTAGTCCTCTAGAAAGGAGGAACTACGATAGTCCCCAACGATAAGGGCGAGATGGTCCCTCAAAGAACCACAACTGGGTGGAGAGTGTGCATTGATTATAGAAAGCTGAACACGCCACTAGGACAGATCATATCCCTTTACCCTTCATTGATCAGATGCTCGAGAGGCTGGTAGGTCAAGACTACTATTGTTATTGTGATGGTTATTCGGGGTACTTTCAAATCCTTATAGCCCCTAAAAATCAAGAAAAGACCACCTTCACCTGCCCATATGGAACATCTGCTTACAAAGGATGCCGTTTGGCCTATGTAATGCCCTTACTACGTTCTAAAGTTGCACGATGGCCATTAAAGTGTTCATGGATGACTTTTCGGTGTTCGGGCTTACATTTGAAACCTGTTTGGACAACTTTGATGCCATACTAACCTGGTGTGAGGAGAGACCAACCTGGTGCTCAATTGGAAGAAAGGCCACTTCATGGTTAGAGAGGGGATTATCCTTGGACACAAGATCTCTTCCAAGGGTATAGAAGTTGACCAAGCCAAGGTAGAGTGTTATACCCAAAATTTGCAACCCCCTGGAAGACAGTCTCTTAAGGCACAAGTGCTAAAAGGGCAGTTTGGTCGCGTAGGATGAATTCCCAGTTTGATCGGTGCATCTCGGAGTGTTAGTGACTGCTTAGTCAACTTCAGGGGCACTTTTGTAATTTTCAAGGCTCCTAAGATCTCCTATAGGCTTTCTCTCTCCTTCAAAAATAACTCAAATCGACTCAGAATGCCTTAAAATTTTGAAACGTGATAGAGGATGACATTCAGAGCATAATGGCGTTGGAATTTTGATTTTTCAAAGTTTCAATAATTTTCTAGCAATTTCTGATTGAATCTGACAAGAAATTGAATTTAAAAATATTCCAATATCCAAAAAATTCGATTCCACCTTGGAAAAATCAGAAATATCATCCTTTACCCATGTTTAAAGTTTCACAGTCAAATTTCTTTAGAAACCTTTGAGCTAAAACGTCGGTAAATCTCGGTTTTTACCGGATTTTTCTATCTTTAAGGAAGTCTATATAAGGAACCTTATCCCTTGATCAAATCAGATCTCCAAGAACCCTAAGCAACCAGGAAACCTAGCCGTCACAACTCTCTCACGTTTTTCAACACCCGAGCATCGAAATCACATGAAAAACCTTCCAAAATCATCATCTAAACACATTCTTCAACTCCCACAACATCAACAATCATTAAACTTTCACCAAAACACCACCAAGGCGTGAAGAACATCAAGAACAACAAGGAGTCAGAAGCTCGGGTCGATCTCAATCCGGAACCAGCATCCACGAGGCCTCAGAAGAATCCCGACGTGAAGAAACACCTCGAATCCGAAGGTAAAACCGGTTAGAGTTCAGGTTTCCTAACTCTCCTCGACTTCTTTAACTCTCTGTTGAAATTTGGAATCAAACCAAACATTTTCAGTTCCTGAATTAGCGTTTTCCTTCGTTTCTGCCAGATAACTTGTGCACTAAGTTATGCATTAAATTCAGCTTCAAATTGGATTCTTTCAAACACTAACTTGTTTAAAATCTCATAGGCTACACTCCCATAAAATTTGAGCCGAAAACACCACCGGGTACCACCAGAAAGCCGCCGTCCGAGGGTGGTTTGCGCCCACGGACATCCTGGACGGCCTATCCGAGGTCACGGACACCCCCGGACCGTGGCAGGAATTAAATTTTCAAATGTTTTAGGGTTTTTCAACTTATGTTTGGGCCCACGGACGTTCTGTCCGTGGCCCCGAATTTTTTGAAATTTTGTTTTCTTTTTAATTCGACTTTTCTGTATAACTAGGTTAATTAGGGTTCGTGGGTTCGGACCGTAGGTCCGTGGCCATGGACAAAAACAAAATTTGACCTAATTCTGCCTCCGAAACCCTAGCTTAGGTAATTGTAATTTCCACTTTAATTTTCAGTCAAAAAATATTAAAAATACAAAAAAATCAGAAACATGCGCGCTTTGGTAAAACAAACTCGTAAAAAGCCGTAAATAACCTAAGTAGAGGAAAAACGACCTAGGAGGGGTAATGAAAGTAATTTGAACCCTAAATAAGTCGTATACCAAGCCCTCGAACCCGAACTCTCCTTTCCTAATTTACCCTAGGTCAAAATTAGGTGGCGACTCATAGGTTCCAGTGAGCTAACTTAGGATTTAATGATTAATGCTTTATGACATTGTTATTAAACTTAGGTTATAAGTGGACCTAGAACCCGACCAGATCCTTATCAACCCGAATCAACATAGGATAGGGTTCAAAAATCAAGGCTCACGTGGAGGTTATTGAAAAGCTGCCACCATTGACCTCAGCCTAGGACATTAGAAGCTTCCTAGGGCATGTCGGTTTCTACAGGAGGTTCATAAAGGATTTCTCAAAAATTTCAAAACCACTGTGTGACCTCCTAGCTAAGGATGCCAAGTTTGACTTCACCAAAGAGTGCCTTGAATCTTTCAACACTCTAAAGGATCTCAGCCCCATTATGGTGTCACCGGATTGGAGTCTTCCTTTTGAAATCATGTGTGATGCCAACGATTACGCAGTTGGGGAAGCTTTGTGTCAGAAACGGGATAAGGTTTTGAGGACCATCTACTATGCCAGCAAGACCTTGAATGATGCTCAAAAGAATTATGCCACAACTGAAAAAGAACTTCTGGCAGTGGTCGTTACTTTGGACAAGTTTTGGTCCTACCTCCATGGAAGCAAAGTAATAGTTCATACGGATCACTCTGCTTTGAAATATTTGTTTACTAAGGAGGATGCCAAACCACGACTGTTGAGAAGGATCAAGTTGCTGTAAGAGTTTGAAATCAAAGTCAGAGACAAACTGGGTGTGCAGAATGTAGTGGCCAACCACCTCTCCTGCATGGAAGTGCCCGATGAAGGTGTGCCTATAAATGAGTTCTTCCTGGATGAAACTGCTTTCGTGATCAAAGAAGCTGATGATCCATGGTATGCTGATCTTGCAAACTATTTGGCAAGAGCAGTAGTGCCCCATCAATTGACCTACCAGCAGAGGAAGAAATTATTAGCTGACTTGAAGCACTATTTATGGGATGATCCATTCCTCTTCAAGATCTGTGTTGATAGGATGATAAGAAGATGTGTGCCCATGAGTGAGGTGCAAGATATCCTCACTCATTGCCACTCTTTTGAGGTAGGAGGGCATCATGGGCCGGCAAGGACAACAACGAAGGTTCTACAAGTTGGGGTTTTCTAGAAAACCCTACACAAAGATTGCCACGCCTTTGTTGCCTTCTGTGGCCACTGTCAGATGCTCGACAACATCTCTCGAAAACACAAAATGCCTCTCAATGTGATGTTAGAGGTTGAGCCATTTGACTTATGAGGCATAGACTTCATGGGCCCCTTCCCTTCCTCCTGCTCAAATCTCTTCATCCTGGTAGTGGATTATGTGACCAGATGGGTGGAAGCCATTGCCTTTCCCACAAATGATGTTAAAGTGGTGACTAAGTTCTTAAGGAAGAACATCTTCACAAAGTTTGGAGTGCCTAGAGCAATCCTTAGTGATGGGGGTTCTCACTTCTGCAACAAGCAATTCGAAACCTTAATGGAAAAATAAGGAGTGATACATAAGGTCACTTTACCTTACCATCCCCAAACCAATGATCAAGCCGAAGTCACCAACAGAGAGCAGAAATGGATCCTACAGAAAACAGTGTACTCATCAAGAAAGGATTGGTCCCTGAAACTTGACGATGCACTATGGGCCTACCGAACAACCTATAAGACCCTCATTGGTATGTCCCCTTACCAACTAGTCTAAGGGAAAACTCGTCACTTACCGGTAGAGCTTGCACATAAATCATCTTGAACAGTGAAAGCACTAAATTATGATCTCAAGAATGCCGGAGAGAGAGAAAATTCCAGCTGACAGAGTTGGAAGAGATCCGAGAGGAAGCTTATGAGAACAACCGGATCTACAAAGAGAAGACCAAGAGATGGCACTATAAGATGATCCTTAAGAGGAAGTTCCATGAGGGAGACCAGATCCTACTCTACAACTCTCGTCTGAAGCTGTTCCGAGGTAAGCTAAAATCTCATTGGGACGGACCCTTCTCTACCAAAAAGGTGACCCCGTACGGTGCTGTAGAGTTAAAGAAGACGAAAGGGGGAACCTTCATTGTCAATGGCTCGAGGCTCAAACACTACATGGGAGGTGACATCAAAAGGGTGGAAGCTCATCCTATTCTTCTTCGGGAACCTCCAAGTGTGATCTAAACCTCACTATGGTCTAGCCAAAGACCTTAAAAAGAAGGGCGGCTCTTCGGGAGGCAACCCGGATTTCTTTCCTTCTCCTTTCAAGGGTTTAGTGTGATAGTTACGATTATTGTTTTTACTTGTGTTTAAGTGTTTTAGTTCAGTTTTTACTGTTGTTTATGTGTTCTGGGACTTTGTGTGTGTAATTTCATGTGTTGAGGTGAATTGAAAAATGAAAATCTTGGGTTCTGGTGCTGACCGCCCTTATGGACAGCCCCTGTGGGGCGGTCGGGAGGTGATTTTCGTCCCTGGTTCAGTCCGCCCCTACGGACCACCCTTGTGGGGCTGTCAAAGCTCGATTTTACTTTCTGGTGCGGTCCGCACCAACTGTCCGCCCCTGTGAGGTGGCCGGGTCGGATTTTTTTTTTAAAATAATACCGAAACGCTGCATTTTGAAACTCTTATTTTCCTCCTCTCTGTTTTGTTCCGACCCGCCGCTCCTGACTCAGAATACTCCTGCAGCACACCACGCCTCTCTTCTCTTCGAAGCGCCAGCCACCTCCGCACCCTGCTTCCGATGCCAGCCATCTTCACCGCAGCTTGCCTCCGACGCGCCGCCCCCTTCTTCGGCACCAGACATAGCTGCGGCGACAACAACTATCCGCTAGAAGCAGCACCCCAAATCCACCCGAAACCCTAACTACCCAATTTCCCCCAAATCGGACTTTGACTGATTTTACCCAAATTTTGTCACATTTCTTGTTAATTCCTTCTATAAAAAATCAAGTTGTGATTCTAGCCCTAACTTGTTAATGTGTTAACTTTTTAAGCAAGTTACACTTTGGGCCCAAATACTTGCGAACCAAACGAGGCCTAACATGAAATTGTGAATATTGCAAATTGATGATGTGGACCGCTTATACATGTTGGTCCTAGGGTTCGTGAGAAAATTGTGGACACAAAAAAGTGGGAATTGGGTGAATTTGGCATAAGAATTGCACTTAAGAGGCAAAAATGTACATTATTTATGATTTGGTCATGAAATGCAATTGATACTTGGAACTAAGTGCTTGTGGTTTATGGGGGATAGTTGTTGGCGTGTTGTGTTAAAAATAATACCTAGGATAGTCCTCTCTTTTAAACTGTGTGTTCATTGTTGTCTAATTGACTAGTTTTGGTGATTTAGCACCTTCAAGTGTGTTATCTTAGTAGTGTTGTTAGGAGAATTGTGTGCTAATGATATTGTGCTAACCGGTTACGATTGTGGAGGTTCTTCGAACCGAGAAAACAAAGAAAAATGGGGGAGATCATGCCGAAATTTTCTTGTGGAATTTTCTGTAACACCCCAACCGCTAATCCTATGCTTACCGTCTAATCGTCCTATTAATCCTACGAGTTCGCAGCGGAATTATTACATACTTACTACGGCGGGTGAAACAATGCCGCTAACCGCCCATACGGCTAGCTAGGCTGCTAATACTTACAGTCACGGTCTGATGAACATAGTGTACCGAGCTACTAATATATTGCATACTGAATACAAAATAACCTGCTTACATTCTTGGATCACCGAGTATTCAAAGTATTACCTTACATCCTTTACCACACTTCCCAAAAGAATGAGTTCTACTTTACTCATCTATACCAATTCCCTTCCTCCAATATCCAAAAAGGTGTACCCCATGGTACACCGGCTAATCAAAAGTTACAGCCATGTACTATAGTACACCCATCATAAATTCATTGTTTACAATCAAAAGAAGATAAAGAAATAGAACTATGTCCTCAGCATCTTCATCCTTCACGAGTACCTGCGTGTAGTAAAAATGGTGCCCCAAGGGGCTCAGCAAACGCTGCATATAGACTCCGCATATACCGCGTGCTAGCTAGGGCACGCCGACTATTTGACGTCCACTAAACATGCTGTTCATTTATTTCATACATACATGCTGTTCATACATCGCACATGCTATACAATTCATTACACAATTCAAGGCAACAGTATCATAGCATACACCTCACTTACCTTCACAAGGTTAGCCAAATTATGCATCCAGGTTAATCGGAATGCTTTACTCTTTTACTCATTACTTACTTTTTCTTACTTACAATTACTTAATTTCATTTGCTTTACTTACTCATTCTTACTTACTTACTTATACTCAAGTTAAGTCGTCGGGACCTCCGGCCCTGGGGACTACACCGTCCCACCTCCGGGATTTACTTGACTCACCAATCCGGGATGCTACCCACTTAAGGGATTTGGGCCGCGGACCAGTTTAAGAGTCAGGAATTGGAGCCAACCTCTCGTGACTCCGCATCCTCACGCGTGGCCGAAACTATATCGGACTTCTACTCATTCCAATTTAATTACCATTTTAAGTTAGGATGGTTAGCTTGTTAGGAATAAGTTAGAAGTCCAAACACATCACAATCGGTCACCATGTAATACATCATACATACACACATTCATATTCATCCAAACATTTCATGAATTATACAAACTAAAATTTAAGAAAATATTCACAACATACAACACTACATATTCACAAGTATGCATATTAACTCCGATTCGTGCATTTATCTTATTTGGTGATCAATTAGCACACAACACACAAATCAGAGTAACCAAGATAGCATACGGGGCATGCGGAATCCATACCGTTCACCGTCGTACGTGTTTCCAAACGTCCTTCCAGTGTCACAAATCAATCCTATGATATGCACACAATTGAATGATTAATTTAACTATTATTAATCTTAACTCAACTACTTTGTGTTACTAAACCACATTCACTAAGCCTTTACATTCCTTACACTTATGTTTCATTTTACTTATTTTCCATTACTTGTCCATGTTACCTACACATATATATACATACGTATAGGTGGGTATACATATATATATAGGTATATATTACGAGTGTAAGCTTACTGTTTTTTTTTTGTAAGTATAGGGCCGTCCGACCCACGTCCGACCCAAGCCCTGGGTCGGACCATTCCAGTAAGATTCGTTCCCAGAAAATTACCCTGTCCGACCCAGCACTATTCCGTCCGACCCATACTCTCTGGGTCGGACCATTCCAGAAGGTTTGGTCCTGTCGTCCAAGCTCCGTCCGACCCACGTCCGACTCACCGTCTGGGTCGGACGAAGTCAGAAACTTCGACATTGTAAAAATTTGCATGTCCGACCCATGTCCGACCCACGGACCTGGGTCAGACCATTCCAGAAGTTCATGGTCCGTTGTTTAAGCCATGTCCGACCCACGTCCGACTCAGGCTCTGGGTCGGACCATTCCAGAAAGTTGGTTACCGTTTCTCAAGCCCCGTCCGACCCACGTCCGACTCACCGTCTGGGTCGGACGAAATCAGAACCTTGCTACAGATTTTATTTTTCTTTCCCAAATTCACCCATTGTTTCCCCAATCTTCCAACATACATCCTAACATGTTTTTGTGCAATTTAAACACCCTAAATCATGCTAATTCATTTCCTAATTCATTACACAACTCTATACTAACTTATATACACCATTCTCTTAATTTCAACTCAACACTTACACAGTTTTCTTCCATAATGCATTTTGCTACAGATTTTGATACCAACACTCTCCCAACAATAGCTCCCTCTTCTAATGTCATTTCTAACTCCTCTAACACCTTATAACTACATTACCTATCCCTCCTAATACACCCTCTATTTGTTTCAATCAAAACTGTTACAACCTATGTCATTCATCTAGTTTTCAATTCTCTAAGTGTTCTAATCCTACCAAAATTTTGACATAACCTCCCCTATATTTTACACTCTCACCACATTGTTTTTATTCACATTGTTATCATCTCACCTGCTTATAGGCATCAATATACAAGCTCCCATACATTATACCAATACTAAAACAACACTTACAAATTCCTGCACATCACTTCCCATTCCCAATTGTTTTCAATAAGTTTTACACATCTTTAAAGCTTCAAAATACTTACACTCTCCTACACATACTACTAATGCATTACCATTTTACAATACATATTTTACTTCTAATATCTGTTACATATACAATATACACAAGGCTACACAATGAGCATTCTTACCTTGCTTTCCTTCTAGATTTCTTTCTCCTCTTCCTTCCTTCTTTCTCTACCGGTTTTGAAATCCCAATCCTCTAACACTACAACCATTCATATACACCATTCAATACTAAGAACTAACCCTAACCGTTAATCAAGTTTCAATCTAGGTTTTAGGGTTTAGAAAATTTATTACCTTCCAAGAGTTCAAATGGAGCTTGGAGTGGCTCAAGAACAATATTTCCAACTCCACCAACAAGCCAAAATCGGCTGAGCAAGAGGAACAACAAGGGTTTAGTTTATGAATTTCGTTTTGCCCACAAGGCTAGAAAAAGATGGAGTTTTCGAAATATTTTTACCTTAGAAGAACAAGGAGAAGGAGGGCCTTCTAATGGTGGTGTTGAAGCTCCAAATGGGACACCCATAAAACGAAAATGGTTGTTTTGAATTTTGGAAGGATGAAAATGTAGCTCTTGATGAGAGGGTTACAATGGTGGTGTTTTTATAATTTTTGGAAGGTTTGAGGAGTTACAAAGGAGAGAAGTAGAGGTTTTAGTGGTTCTTTGCTTTTCCATGTTATCGGTCAAGAGGAGAAAAAAAATAGAGAGGAGGAGTGAGTTCACGTGAGAGAAAAGAGGAATGGGTAGGGAGAGAGAAAATGTGTGAGTGTGGAGTAAGTAGTACTTTTGGTTTTAATTTTTGTTTGTGAATAAAAGAGAGTAAGAGGTGTGTGGGTGGGGGATAAAATCGGACAGCACCAGACACAAGGGTTTTGAAATTTATTTAAAATTGGACACATAAGTTTGTGTATTTATACTCTACCCCACAACTTCCCGTTTTTGACAGTTTTTACTAATCTCTCGTTTTATTGATTTTATTGGTCCTAAAGCTCACTAATATTTATTAATGATTATTTAGTTGACCAAAATTGTTACGAGTCTATTTGACCCGCTTAAAGACACGTTTTCCCGGTTACCTCGAAAAACGTGCTTTAAGGTTCGTTATGCTTTTAATCCATTTTAAGGATCCGTTTTCTTCGGGATTTGTTCCCTATGATTATTTATACTTAATTAAGCCTCTAAATTACTTATTAGCCTAATTAATCACTATTTTTAATTACGGGGTATTTCAATCTACCCCCCTTAAGAAACTTTGCCCTCAAAGTTGCTCAAGGTTAATGGTTTAGTAATTCTACTCATTAGGCAAACCAATTGCATAATGTATCTACTACCTATGAGGTGTTTACTTCATTCACTGCAAATATACACTCAGCAACATACACAATTCACATCATACCATTCCACATACGCAATACACATTACCATTCACAATACACATTACAAACATCATCCATCATACAAATACATTCATACACTACACATTACACAACATACACATACCAATTCACTTACACTACATGTGCCATACAAAATCTTACAATACCTACACACTAAGCAATGCTTACCCCGAAGCAATGCAAAAGCAAAAGGGCTCTACCCCCCTTAAAAGGGGTACGACCCGTACCCGTATTGCTAAATACTAGACTCTATAGTCTATGAACAACTGTGGGTACTTAGCCTTCATGGCATCTTCCAACTCCCATGTCGCTTCTTCGACATCATGGTTCGACCATAGGACCTTCACCATTCGTATAGACTTATGGCGAGTGTCTCTGGTCTTCCTATCAAGGATTCTCACTGGGGTTTCGACATATCTCATGTTTGGCTCAATGGATAAGTGCTCGGGCTCTAACACATGAGAAGGATCAGCAATATACTTCTTGAGTTGTGACACATGAAATACATCATGGACACGCCCCAAGTCCTCAGGTAGTGCTAACCTGTAGGCTACGGATCCAACTCTTTCGGTGATAGTGTACGGCCCTACAAACTTTGGGCTTAGCTTGCCCTTCTGACCAAACGGAAGACACCCTTCATAGGTGAAACTCGCAAGAACACTTGGTCGCCCACGGCGAACTCAAGGTCGCGTCGTCTCACATCCGCATAGGATTTCTGTCTATCTTGGGCTGCCTTCATGTTAGCTCGGATTTGTTGCACTTCGGCTTGTACTTGCTCAAGATACTCCGGTCCTATTATGACCGCTTCACTTGACTCATCCCAACACAAGGGTGTACGGCAAGGTCTACCGTATAGAGCTTGGAAAGGCGACATCTTAATCGAGGCGTGATAACTATTATTATACGAGAACTCGATAAGATGAAGCTTATCTAACCAACTCCCCTGAAAGTCCAAGGCACATGCCCGAAGCATGTCCTCCAGTGTCTGGATGGTCCTTCTGTCTGACCGTCGGTCTGAGGATGGAAGGCGGTACTCAACTTCAATTCTGTACCCAACGCTTCCCTTGTAGCTCTCCAGTATCTCGAAAGAAATCTGGTGTCGCGGTCAGATACTATAGTCTTAGGGACTCCGTGGTGTCTGATAATCTCCTTATCAAAAAGCTCAGCTAGCTTTACTACCTTCCAGGTGTCCTTCATCGGTATGAATCTGGCAACCTTGGTAAGGCGATCTACTACAACCCAGATCATGTTGAGTCCTCCCCTAGCAGGTGGGAGTCCTACAACAAAATCCATGGAGATATCATGAAATTTCCACTCCGGAACTGGCATAGATTGTACCATTCCGCCCGGTCTACGGTGTTCAAATTTTACCTTCTGGCATGTCAAGCATCTCAATACAAATTCTGTCATCTGATTTCATTCCAGACCACCAGAAGTACCTCTTCATGTCTTTGTACATCTTGGAGGCTCCCGGATGGACTGACAATGGAACAGTGTGACTCTCGCAGGATGCGATCCCTTAGCTCAGCATTGCTTCGGGGGACGCATAGCCTGCCATTCAACCGAATCAAACCATCTTCATGTAGCTTAAAATCATACTTTCTTCTCAAATGTACCATTCTCGATCTTGTGTCTGATTTCGGTTAGGTAAGGGTCGCTCAACTGAGCGTCTCGCACCTCGTCAACCAAGCTAGAAGAAGCGAGTAGCGAATGGAGCGAGTGTGCTCGACGGCTCAGGGCGTCGGCTACAATGTTTGCCTTCCCTTCCTTATACTGCAGTTGATGTCATAGTCTGAGAGAAATTCCATCCACCTTCTCTGTCTCAAGTTGAGTTCTTTCTGAGTGAATACATACTGTAAGCTCTTATGGTCGGAGTAGATGGTGATGCTTACCCCATAGAGATAGTGTCGCCATATCTTCAAGGCGAAGACAATGGCTCCTAACTCTAAGTCGTGAGTCGGGTAATTCTCCTCATGCTTTTTCAGCTGGCGGGAGGCATAAGCAACAACCTTGCCATGCTGCATGAGTACGCATCCCATTCCTTTGCCTGATGCATCACAGTATACCTCAAATCCCTCTGTGCCCTCTGGAAGAGTAAGGAGGCGCTGAGGTCAATGAGTCTTTCAGTTTCTGAAATGATAGCTCGCACTCGTGTGTCCATACAAACGGTGCATCTTTCTTCATCAGTGTAGTCATGGGCTTAGCGACTTTCGAGAAGTCCCTTACAAATCTCCGGTAGTAACCGGCTAGACCAAGAAAGCTCCTAATGTCGGTAACAGTCTTGGGTCTAGGCCATGATCGTACAGCTTCTACCTTAGAAGGGTCAACCGAGATACCTGCGCTCGAGATGACATGTCCAAGGAATGATACCTGATCAAGCCAAAACTCGCATTTGGAGAACTTCGCATAAAGCTGGTTCTCGCGCAGTGTCTCAAGCACTTTCCTCAAGTGGATTTCATGTTCCTCTGGTGATTTGGATATACAAGGATGTCGTCGATGAAGACAAACGAAGTGTCCAACTGCTCACTGAATAACGTTCATGAGGTCCATGAATTTAGCTGGTGCATTTGACAAACCGAATGGCATCACTGTGAATTCGTAGTGGCCATATCTGGTACGGAATGCCGTTTTCTCAATGTCTTCCTTGATTGCAATCTGATGATACCCTGAACGGAGGTCGATCTTGGAGAAGACTGAGGCTCCTTTCAACTGGTCGAATAGGTCGTCGATACGTGGTAGTGGGTATTTATTTTTGACTGTGACCGCATTCAGCTCGCGGTAGTCAATGCATAGTCGGAGACTACCGTCCTTCTTCTTCACGAAGAGGACCGGTGCTCCCCAGGGTGATACGCTCGGGCGTATAAACCCTTTGTCTAGAAGGTCTCTTAACTGTTCTTTCAATTCGGTCATCTCTGCTGGTGCCATGCGGTACGGTGCCCTGGCAATGGGACCGGTACCTGGCAATAGATCAATTTCGAATTCCACTGCTCTCGGTGGTGGCATGCCGGGTAGCTCCTTAGGGAATACATCGGGATACTCGGATACAATGGGTACTTCATCACTGAACTCTGGATCTCGCTCCAGGTCTTGTACATAACAAAGATACACCTCTTGGCCCTTTCTGAGCTCCCGGTACATAGCCATGGCAGATATGAGTGTGGTCGAAGGCTCTCTCGGTCTCTGGCGGTAAGATACGGTAACCCCAGAAGGACTCTTGAGCAGCAAACGATGCTCGGCGCAGAGGATTCTACCCTTGTGCCGCTCCAACCAATTCATCCAATGATTACGTCGAATCCCAATCCATTGAATTCGATGAAGGAAATGGGAAACGATTCGCCTTTGATTTGGATTGTGGCTGATTGATAATACTTGGTGCACTTTACTCGCTCCTTCGATGGGAGAGTAACCATGAAGTTCGGTAGCTCATCCGCATCTAGCTTCAACCTCTTCACAAAGGATGGTGATACGAAAGTGTGAGAGGCGCCGGAGTCGAATAACACATTGGCATCAATGCCATTTACTGGGAAGGTTCCCGTTAGGATGGTGCCGCTTCTGCCGGCTTGTGCTTCGGTGAGGATGCTCAGGTTACCTTCGGTACCGAGTCCACAACCTATTGGATTCACAATTGGATAAGTATTGATGGTGGACACAAGTGGAATTAAATCAACACTGCTCTTTATTGATAAACCAACCATCATACATACCGTGTCTCTAATACACGTTACTAATAGATTACATGATACTAGGAATTTAATACTTTCTAAAGGTAAGGTTCAGGCGTCCTGGTTTCATGTGTGTGGCATTGATTATTGCCGGCGGTGCCGTATTCAACTTGATCTTGTTGATCCCGTGATACATCCTAGAGTTTCCACCCATGATTAGGACATCTCCTGATCTCAATACCAGTTTCTGTGCGAGGTCCACACGCTTCTGCTCGCTATACAGGAATACGGCGTCATCACCAATGGACCAAGACACTACGGGCACTCCTTGTTCAAGAGATTCCGCTGTCTCGTCCTTGTCTTGGTGTAACCCAAGTCGTCCTTCTTTCTTGTAGAAGTTGACGATACAGAGATCCGCTTCAAGTGCGGGGATCGGTTCAGGTTCACATTGTGTGCAAGTTCTACTGCTTGTGTGATGAGTGTCTGAAACTCTGGTGGTATTGTCGGTGGCGTCGCTCCGTCTTGTGTTCGTGTCTCCTGGTATGTCTTGGTATAAGGATTCCAGTCCTTTCCCAAGCACATCATCTTCAGCTTCATCTTCGCTCCACCGGGGAATTCGGGTGTGTAAAATCCACCTTGACCCGTTCCTAGCTCGTTGCATCGTCGAATGATTGAGATTTGCGCCTCGGGTGTCAGGTATCCCTTTAATAAGATCATACCTGGTCGGATGACCTGACACTGTTTGTTGGTGTAGTCGTGGTTGGTGATGTCGATCTCTTCTTGATTCAAGTTTACCGGTATCGGGTAACAGATACTAAAGCTTCCTATGGTTACAAATTTCATCTACGGTGAGTACTAGTTTCAACTACTTCATTTCATGCTTAATACACTTCATTTATTTACTCATGCATTCACTCATACAGTTACTCTACTACTAGGCATGCTATTTCAAGGATTAAAGGTTTAGATGATTACCTGGGCCGGATTTCGAACCGGACCCATCACGGTCAATCACATGCAGAACAGGCTGCCTCTGAGGTGCGCCCCTCTGAGGGCCCCGGGATCCCTGTCCCTGAGGTGCCTGCTGGGCCGGTGCATCGCCAGATGCCACCTCCTTGCCCTCTCTGCTTGTAGTTCTGAAGTTTCCCTTTGGCTTAGCATTCTCTGGGCACTATTAGCTGTGTGTCCCAGCTTCTGACAGTTGTAGCATTTGATGTCTCTCCCATAACAGTCTTTACCAGGATGGTCCTGGTTGCACTTTCTGCACACATAGGTGCGGCCATCGGAGAAGGTTTTGGCGGCACCGGAGCTAGAACCTGAGGTTAGAGGGTTAGCACATGTGTGCGGATATACTAGATACATTACTTATACGAATACAAATTGGATTAGGAATTTACCCTTTGGTGGGTGTGATCTCAGTGGCTTGCTGCCACCGGTGCAGAATAACCAAGCTGAAGAAGCTCAGCTGGTTTGCCCTGCTCAGCATGGGCACTGCTCTCACCCTGGGATTTCTTTTGGGATTGCTGAAAGAAATTCCCTTTCTTCTTTTTCCAGCTCTTCCCCTGGTTCTGCTCCTCAGTGCTGGTGTTTTTGTTGTTGGCTTGCGCTTCAGCGCGGTCTCTTCATCCCTTAACTGGCAAGTGATCTCAACGCGAGAAGCCGCGTGATAACACTCCTGAAATCTCAGGTATTAGCCGGGATTCTCATTTAAGGAGGAATAAAGAAAGATTCAAAGAATTCAAGGAATTTAAGGAATTGAAATGATACTAAGGGTTAACCGTTATTTACCTGAAGGGAGGTAAATCGGTGTAGCCCATACCGTACCGAAGGCGATGGCTCAGACCGCCATAGAAGCGATCGACCAACACCTGGCCGGTGTATCCTAGATCAGGGAGGAGAGGAGGGTGAAGGTGCGGTAGTACTCATCGACAGTCATCTTGTCTGTCATCTTCAAGGCGTCTAGCTCTAGCCTTTTCTTGTTTTACATGCTCGGGTAGTATTTGGAACGGAGGAGTGAGGCGAAAGAATCCCAGTCGAATGTGGGGTCGCTGACGTGCTCATGCTTGACTAGCTTCCACCAATCCATCGCAGCATCTTTGAGGTAGTAGGCTGCTACTCTGACTCGAACTCCAGCAGGAGCTTCGAGTGTTTCGAAAGCCGTCTCCATCTCGGAGATGTAGGCCTCGAGCTTAGCCGGATCACTCTCGCCCCTAAAGCAGGGAGGGCGGAGCTCCGCTACAGCTTTTACCCAGTTTGCTTCTCTGGGTGGCGGGGGAGGGATTGGCCCCGCTTGAGTTTGTTGGTTTTGTTGATTCTGTTGCATTGCTTGGATTACTTGCGGTAGCATCTGCGCTACCGTGGCAGCGACGATCTCAGCTATCGTCTGCGTGCCCGGGTCCGTCATTGCCCCCTCCTCTAGGGCGACCTGGACCTCTTCCTGACATCTGAATATTTAACAGTTACATTAGGCTTGCAAGATATGACTCAAAGGTCTTGGAATTTAAGCAAGTATCGTTCATAAGAACGTCAAGGGTATCCGTTGTTAACAACGGTAGTTCCTAGTTAGGTTTCTAAGTATCCGTCTTAAGACGGTTGAAATCCTAACTCGGTAATCCCCTATGCTCGGTACTATGGACATCAGAGCGTACTACGCTCTGATACCACTTTTTGTAACACCCCAACCGCTAATCCTATGCTTACCGTCTAATCGTCCTATTAATCTACGAGTTCGCAGCGGAATTATTACATACTTACTACGGCGGGTGAAACAATGCCGCTAACCGCCCATACGGCTAGCTAGGCTACTAATACTTACAGTCACGGTCTGATGAACATAGTGTACCGAGCTACTAATATATGCATACTGACAAAATAACCTACTTACATTCTTGGATCACCGAGTATTAAAGTATTACTTACATCCTTTACCACACTTCCCAAAAGAATGAGTTTCTACCTATTACTCATCTATACCAATTCCCTTCCATCAATATCCAAAAAGGTGTACCCCATGGTACACCGGCTAATCAAAAGTTACAGCCATGTACTACTTAGTACACCCATCATAAATTCATTGTTTACAATCAAAAGAAGATAAAGAAATAGAACTATGTCCTCAGCATCTTCATCCTTCACGAGTACCTGCGTGTAGTAAAAATGGTGCCCCAAGGGGCTCAGCAAACGCTGCATATAGACTCCGCATATACCGCGTGCTAGCTAGGGCACGCCGACTATTTGACGTCCACTAAACATGCTGTTCATTTATTTCATACATACATGCTTTCATACATCACATGCTATACAATTCATTACACAATTCAAGGCAACATATCATAGCATACACTCACTTACCTTCACAAGGTTAGCCAAATTATGCATCCGGGTTAATCGGAATGCTTTACTCTTTTACTCATTACTTACTTTTTCTTACTTACAATTACTTATTTCATTTACTTTACTTACTCATTCTTACTACTTACTTATACTCAAGTTAAGTCGTCGGGACCTCCGGCCCTGGGGACTACACCGTCCCACCTCCGGGATTTACTTGACTCACCAATCCGGGATGCTACCCACTTAAGGGATTTGGGCCGCGGACCAGTTTAAGAGTCAGGAATTGGAGCCAACCTCTCGTGACTCCGCATCCTCACGCGTGGCCGAAACTATATCGGACTTCTACTCATTCCAATTTAATTACCATTTTAAGTTAGGATGGTTAGCTTGTTAGGAATAAGTTAGAAGTCCAAACAATCACAATCGGTCACAGTAATACATCATACATACACACATTCATATTCATCCAAACATTTCATGAATTATACAAACTAAAATTTAAAAAATATTCACAACATACAACACTACATATTCACAAGTATGCATATTAACTCCGATTCGTGCATTTATCTTATTTGGTGATCAATTAGCACACAACACACAAATCAGAGTAACCAAGATAGCATACGGGGCATGAGGAATCCATACCGTTCACCGTCGTACGTGTTTCCAAACGTCCTTCCGGTGTCACAAATCAAATCCTATGATATGCACACAATTGAATGATTAATTTAACTATTATTAATATTAACTCAACTACTTTGTGTTTACTAAACCATATTCACTAAGCCTTTACATTCCTTACACTTATGTTTCATTTTACTTATTTTCCATTACTTGTCCATGATTTACCTACACATATATATATACATATGTATAGGTGGGTATACATATATATATAGGTATATATATACTAGTTGTAAGCTTACTGTTTTTTTTTTGTAAGTATAGGGCCGTCCGACCCACCGTCCGACCCAAGCCCTGGGTCGGACCATTCCAGTAAGATTCGTTCCCAGAAAATTACCCTGTCCGACCCAGCACTATTCCGTCCGACCCATATTCTCTGGGTCGGACCATTCCAGAAGGTTTTGGTCCTGTCGTCCAAGCTCCGTCCGACCCACGTCCGACTCACCGTCTGGGTCGGACGAAGTCAGAAACTTCGACATTGTAAAAATTTGCATGTCCGACCCACGGACCTGGGTCGGACCATTCCAGAAGTTCATGGTCCGTTGTTTAAGCCATGTCCGACCCACGTCCGACTCACGGCTCTGGGTCGGACCATTCCAGAAAGTTTGGTTACCGTTTCTAAGCCCCGTCCGACCCACGTCCGACTCACCGTCTGGGTCGGACGAAATCAGAACCTTGCTACAGATTTTATTTTTCTTTCCCAAATTCACCCATTGTTTCCCCAATCTTCCTACTACATCCTAACATGTTTTTGTGCAATTTAAACACCCTAAATCATGCTAATTCATTTCCTAATTCATTACACAACTCTATACTAACTTATATACACCATTCTCTTAATTTCAACTCAACACTTACACAGTTTTCTTCCATAATGCATTTTGCTACAGATTTTGATACCAACACTCTCCCAACAATAGCTCCCTCTTCTAATGTCATTTCTAACTCCTCTAACACCTTATAACTACATTACCTATCCCTCCTAATACACCTCTATTTGTTTCAATCAAAACTGTTACAACCTATGTCATTCATCTAGTTTTCAATTCTCTAAGCGTTCTAATCCTACCAAAATTTTGACATAACCTCCCCTATTTTTACACTCTCACCACATTGTTTTTATTCACATTGTTATCATCTCACCTGCTTATAGGCATCAATATACAAGCTCCCATACATTATACCAATACTAAAACACACTTAACACTCCTGCTTACAATCCTTCGCACATCACTCCATTCCCCAATTGTTTTCAATAAGTTTTACACATCTTTTAAAGCTTCAAAATACTACACTCTCCTACACATTATACTACTAATGCATTACCATGTTACAATACATATTTTTACTTGCTAATATCTTACAATATACAAATATACACAAGGCTACACAATGAGCATTCTTACCTTGCTTTCCTTCTAGATTTTCTTTCTCCTTTCCTTGCTTCCTTCTTTCTCTACCGGTTTTGAAATCCCAATCCTCTAACATACAACCATTCATATACACCATTCAATACTAAGAACTAACCCTAACCGTTAATCAAGTTTCAATCTAGGTTTTAGGGTTTAGAAAATTTATTACCTTCCAAGAGTTCAAATGGAGCTTGGAGTGGCTCAAGAACATATTCCAACTCCACCAACAAGCCAAAATCGGCTAGAGGCAAGAGGAACAACAGGGTTTAGTTTATGAATTTTTTGCCCACAAGGGCTAGAAAAAGTTGGAGTTTTCGAAATATTTTTACCTTGAAGAACAAGAGAAGGAGGGCCTTCTAATGGGTGTTGAAGCTCCAAATGGGACACACCATAAAACGAAAATGGTGTTTTCGAATTTTGGAAGGATGAAAATGTAGCTCTTGATGAGAGGGTTACAATGGTGGTGTTTTTATAATTTTTGGAAGAGTTTTGAGGGAGTTACAAAGGAGAGAAGTAGAGGTTTTTAGTGGTTCTTTGCTTTCTCCATTGTTATCGGTCAAGAGGAGAAAAAAAATAGAGAGGAGGAAGATGAGTTCACGTGAGAGAAGAAGAGGGAATGGGTAGAGGAGAGAGAAAATGTGTGAGTGTGAGAGTAAAGTAGTTACTTTTGCCTTTTTAAATTTCTTTGTCCTTTGTGAATAAAAGAGGTTAAGAGTGTGTGGGGTGGGGATAAATCGGACAGCACCAGACCCACAAGGGTTTTGAAATTTATTTACAAAATTGGACACATAAGTTTGTGTTATTTATACTCCTACCCCACAACTTCCCGTTTTTGACAGTTTTTACTAATCTCTCCGTTTATTGATTTTATTGGTCCTAAAGCCTCACTAATATTTATTAATGATTATTTTAGTTGACCAAAATTGTTTACGAGTCTATTTGACCCGCTTAAAGACACGTTTTCCCGGTTACCTCGAAAAACGTGCTTTAAGGTTCGTTAATGCTTTTATCCATTTTAAGGATCCGTTTTCTTGGGATTTGTTCCCTAATAATATTTATACTTAATAAGCCTCTAAATTATTTATTAGCCTAATTAATCACTATTTTCAACTACGGGGTATTCATTTTCTATCTTTTTTCTCACTTGTGCTTTATAAACATTTATATCACCATCCTTTGCATTTTTCTTACTTATCTTTTTGTAAACTTCCCTTGTTGTTTTTTTTTTCGTTTTTTTTTTGTTCCCGTTTTCTGTTTGTTTCAGAAAATGGCTTTCGCTCTCGACCGACAAGGGAACAGTGTCGCCTTTTTCGTCGGGCCCTCGCAGCCCCCCTATCGAAACCAGGCTAATCGATGGCCTTTTCATCAATGAAGAGGAAAAATAGTGGTTCCACCATGCGCCCCAGGAGCGAAATTGTTCAGGAGCGCCACGTGGATGATTCCATCATTCAAGACCTCCACACTCTAGCCAATCTTCGACTCTTTGGGCTGGGGACGCCTACAGACGTGGGTGGGTGAGTTTTACCCTGAGCTCATCCAACAATTTTAATGCGAATGCGACAGAGGAGAGGAACACCAAGAATCACCTCGTATGTTGAGGGCCGACTCATCAAAATAACCTATAGAAACCTTCATCGAGTTCTTGGATCATCCTTGGAGGGACTATGAGTACACCTCCTACATCTCCGACGGACGCCTCCAGAGCCACCGATGTTTATTCCTGATGATATCCCGACCACAAGACGAAAGAAGACCCAATCAAGAACTGAGTCCCGGGTCACTACGACCCCCAACATGCTTCAGGATGCTGCTCAGCGACTCACCTTTGCCTTGATCGGCCACAAAATCCTGCCACGAGACAGTAAGGACTTGAATGTCATGGACTGCTTCCTCATGAAAAATATCGCCACCCTGGATCCCGACTCTCTATTCTCTCTTCTCCGGTCTATTGTTCAACTATATGCGCCACTTGATCGAGAAGAAGGACACTCAATATCTGGGTTACCCCTAATTCCTCCATTCGCAGTTCATTGCAGGGGTCGACACAAGGAGCAAGGTACCTAGTCTTCTCATGACCTTCACCGGCCTAAATGCCCTCAAATCGATGGGTTTGAAACGCACTACAAATGGTTAGGAGATGTTTCAGCTAGCTCAGAGCACGGAGTCATCCTCGGGCACTTCTTCCCATTCTACTCAGTCCACTGCAACTGCTCCATTCCAAGCACTACCCGCGCCGCCACCTGCCATGGTCTCCTGTGAAGAATACGAAGCCTATCAATAGTGCATTGAGGAGTACCAGCGCCAGGTTAAGGAGCATTGGCGCCAGGTGGAGGCCCAGCTGTTATACCCAAAATTTTAACCCCCAGAAGAGAGTCTCTTAAGGCGTAGGTACTAAAAGGGTAGTTTGGTCAAGCATCAAGGATTCCAAGTTCGATCGGTGCATTCCGGAGTGCTAGTGACAGCTTAGACATCTTCAGGGGCATTTTTGTAATTTTCAAAGACTCCTAAGCCCCCTATAAACTTTCTCTCTCCTCCAAAAATGGCTTAAATCAACTCAAAATGCTTTGAAATTTTAACCATGATAAAGGATGACATTTTGAGTATAATGGCTTAGAAATTTTGATTTTTAGAATTTCCAATAATTTTTTAGTAATTTCTGATTGAATCTGACGAGAAATTAAATTTAAAATATTCGAATATCCAAAAAATTAATTCCCTTGGAAAAATCAGAAATATCTTCCTTTACACATGTTTAAATTTTCATAGTGAAATTCTTTTTGGAAGCCCTTCAGCTAAAACATCTACGGTAAATCACGGTTTTTACTGGATTTTTTCTATCTTTAGTGAGGCCTACTTAAGGAACCTTAACTCTTGATCAAAGCACAGCTCCAAGAACCCTAGACAATCAGAATACCCAGTCGTCTCCAAGCTCCCACGTTTTGCAGCCCCTGAGCACTGAAATTCCACAAAACTCTTCCGAAATCACCACACAAACACACTTTTCAATTCCCAACACCTCGACAATCATCAAACATCAACCAAACCACCTAAAACGTGAAGAACATCAAGAAAAATAAGGAGCCAGAAGCCCGGGTCAGGGTCTTTTTGGGATCACCACCAACGAGGCCCCCGAAGTATCCCGACGTGAAGGATCACTTCAATTATGAGGTTGAATAAGGTTGGAAAACAGGTTTCTTAACTCCTTTCAACTTTAATTACCTTCTGTCAAAATTTAGGTTCGAACCAACTCTCTACGACTTCTGAATTAATGTTTGTTTTCACTTCTGCCCAATAACTTGTTTGCTAAGTTTGTGTTTATTTGACTTCAAATTGAAATATTATGATTACTAACACCTTGGAAATTTCTCAGGCTACACGCACATAACTTTTTAGCCAAAAACATCACTGGGAAACACACGAAAGCCATTGTCCGTGGCTAGTCCGTGCCCTCGGACGGCCCGTCCATACCCTCGGACGGCCTGCTCGTGACCACGGACAGCCTCCTCGACGGTGGGGGAATTAAATTTTTAAATTTTCTAGGTTTTAAAAGTTCATGTCCGGGCCCACGTACACCTTTTTTGAGGCCCCGACGTTTTCAAAATTCAATTTCTCACAAATTTGATTATTCTGCATAATTAGGTTAACTAGGGTCCGTGCTCTCGGACATTAGGTTCGTGGCCACGAACAGAAACAAAGTTCGACTAAATTCTGTCTCCGAAACCCTAGTTTAGGTAATTTCAATTTTCACTTCAATTTTTTGTCAAAAAATGTTAAAAAATAAAAGAAATCAGAAGTTCGCGCTCTTAGGTTAAAATGACTCGTAATAAGCTGTAAATAAACTAAGTAGAGGAAAAATGACTTCGAGGGGTAATGAAAGTAATTGAACTCTAAATAAGTCGAATACCAAGCCTCCGAACCCTGAACTCTCCTTTCCTAAGTTAATCTAGGTTACAATTAGGTGGCGACTCTAATTAGGTTCCGGTGAGCTAACTTAGGACTTAGTAATTATTGTTTTATGACATAGTTATTAAGCATAGGTTATAAGTGGACCTAGAACCTGACCAAATCCTAATAAACTTGAATCAACATAGGATATGGTTCAAAAATCGAGCCTCACAGAATGACGACTCTGCTGGGGACAAACTCTTAATATGAACTTGTTTAATCTTCGGAAAGAGGGCTTAACTCGAAAACTGTTTGTTTACGGCTTTTATCACGTTGTTTGTTTACTTTCGTGCACAATTTAAATTTATGCACCTTTGCATCATATGAGAGCGAGGGTCCACGCAAACCGATTTCACCCCGGGACCTGCCTTAGGGTCCCTGTCAGGGACTCACACCTTTTAAGGTGATGTGAATAAGTGGGGGAAAAGAGGAGGATGTCGTCTAACCACATCCCATTAATACCGGCTTTAGCCCCAAGCATTTTCCTGGCAGTGCCCTTACCTAGCCTTGTTTGGTCATTCAAAGACCCGACCGTAGACGCACACCTTTAGGTGATGTGAAAAAGTGGGGAAGGCCAAAGAAAATAGTGTGCAAGCCCTATTCCTTTGCGGTGACCTAGGCCCACGCCCCAAGCACCTCTCCGGATCGATCCATACCCGTTGTACTGAATTGTTTTGTGAGGACATCTGCAAAACCCTCTTTATATGATCTTTGTTTGTGTGTGTAACTTTTATGGGCCTTAAGCCCAACATCTGTATCAAGTTTTCAATCACCTTTGGCCCAAATGAAATATCTAAAATCCCCTGTGGCCCGAATACCCCTACTTCCCCAAAGTCATCTCCTCAAAATGAGCCTGAAAATTTTGGTTCAAAATGGATCTCTTTGAAATTATCAGCCCAGTCCAAGTGTCAAAATTTCTAGCCCTCTCGACCTAGACAGTCCAAAAAAATACATCCCGTGACAAGAACACAATGGCTTTCGAGAGAAAAAAAATCTTTTCATATCCATTTCCCCATGAAAGCCCACAACCTGACAACTTTTATTTAAAACTTTATTATTCATTTTTTTTATTTTTATAAAAAATGAAAAAACTGGGCCGTGTAGCGGCAAAGCCAGGAAAAAACCGAGCCTGGCCCGGTTCGGCCTGAAAAATAAATATCTGGCCTGGACATTAGAAACAGGCCAGAATTCTTTCCAGGCCCGACCCAAACCTGGCCCGTCCGCCTATATGATCAGCTCTATTCAGGAGGCATCTATTCATAGAGATCGGCAATAAGTGGCTACTAATTGGTGGAATCTATATTCTAAACATACAATCGATACATTCATAATATTTTTGTTTTGTGTTTTTGTTTTTGAAAATTACATCCCCACCCATGACGTTTGATGAATTTACATCTCTCATTCACATGGTTTTAGAAATTAATTTCCCCACCTATGACGTTTCCGCCTTCCCATAAATTTATATCCGACACCTTCCGTCCAAATTGGTTTTCTCTAATTTATGTTCAATTTAAAAAATGCTTAAACACTATTCAAAGTCGATGAAACTTTGAAATGGACGATGTTAAAGTGTTATTTTAGGAGCTATACTCAATCTCAAATTTTGTAAGTTCACATGTGACGTGTGAGGCCTGATGAAAACATGTTCAGAGTAAGGTCGGCATGAATATTTGGGCATAGTTACAACCACTTGAATGACTTAAATAGGGTCAGCAATGCTAAAACTAGCCATTGCATGAGGGGAAATAAAAAAGCTACCGTTCAAATAACGCCTTTGGATAATTTTGACCGTTGGAGGCGGAGACAGGGGTGGGTGTTTGCCTCTCGCCCCCCCACTCCTTCGGGTACATGTTTAAATTAGCTTTAGTTTTTTTTTGTTATATAGTTTATGTATGTTATTAGATATTTGTTCGCCCCTAAGACATTTTGTAAAATCTCACCATGATATCATTAAATTCAATTTATTATCAATTTTATTTCTATTAATATGTAATATTTGTTCTAGAATTATATTGTAAAAAAATCATTTTTAGTGTACAGTAGATAAGAAAACTCTTAATATTTTTATTTTAGCAACATAGTCTAAAGTAAAACTGATTATTATGTGGGTCTAGTAATCATGTACCCATAAAGTCCAAAATACATTAGTTTTTTTATTACAAATTTTGTAAGTTAAAATAATGATAGAATACTCAAAATAATTTTTAGAAAAACTACTAGTTTAGAATTATTGTTCTATATTATTGGCATTAGCTTATAATTTTATATACTCATTTTTTAAACGAGAAATAAAAAAGGTAAAACAAACTTCTTGATATTTTCATTTATATATTTCAATTTTAATGTAATTTTTATGTAAAACTATATATCTATTATCAATTTTTAAATTATAATTATAAATATTGAAAGTTTATATTATTTCAAAAAAAATAATTAATATAATTTTAAAAAATTCTCACCCTTCTTGAAAAGTTTTCTGGCTCCGCCCCTAGGTGGTATGCCGTGAATTTTTTAAAAAAGTATATGGTACTCGTAAACTTCAAATTACAATGTGGCATCTTGCATACCACAAGCTATATACTCGTTAAAATACCCAGGGGAAAAATGACTTTTACATCCCTAGTTAACAGAGGATTTAACATCTGGTAACCTTTTGTGGTATATAGTGTATTTCAAAAACTTTTTATGTAGATTTTTTTTTAAAACGTGATATTTTGTGAAATAGCTAAAATGTTATTGATATCCCGTGAATATTCCCATCATTATATATCTTTTTATAAATTTTTATTGTATTTTTATACTCCATCCGTCCTAAATCGACTGTCCTGTTTACTATTTGGACATGTCGTTTGACTTCAATATTTAACATATAAGATAAAATAATTTTAAAATTTTAAGTTTTGCATATGATTCCTTACATGATTAACTATATATTACAAAATTTATTTTTATAAAATTATTTTATCTTATATGCTTAATACTGAGGTGGAGAATGTGCCATAAAGCAAACAGGACGGTCCATTCAGGACAGAGGGGGTAGTATTTTGAATTTTTGAACATCTAGTGGAATATTTAAATTTCAAACATCATTTCATAACTTTTTGTTTTTTCGATGGCATTTTATAAATTATCCAATAACATAGTGACTACAAAGACAGAGTCCACCCAACTCAATATACTCGGCCCAATAACTTAGACACAACCCAATGTACAAAAACACTACAAACAATAGAAGATTATATTAATCAAAACACTGTCGTTTAGAAAGAATAATGTGCAACCCTAGCATTATATAATCATCTCTGAACATGTATAGAAAGGCGGCTGAACATAATACAAGAAAGCCTCAATTTTCGAGCCTATGTTTTGTCTCTATTGTTTATACAAACTTCGTATGGTATTAGAGCACACATTTGCGTAAATTCCTTGCCATCTATCAAGATCAACCATGACAGAACCGTCAACAAGCTCAAGCACAACCTCTGCCTTCATGTCGATCTCAGCCTTCTCTTTAATTTCTAGAATCGGAGCTATGACATCAGGTTTTGTGCCAGCTACCTTTTCCTCTGGCTTTGTCCCGTCCAATTTCCTCTCCGGCTACACCTTAAACACCACATCCGCTCAAACCTCTATCTCTACCCAAACTCAACCTACTTTTTCCATGCCCTCCTTCAGTATCCCAACCTCAAATTTTATTAAACTTACAACAGAATACTATCCATTGTGGCAAACCCAAGTTGGCCTTATCTCGGTGGGTATGGACTGTTTGGACTCATTCACGGGTCCATCCGAGAACCACCACCAATCCTGAATGATGCTCTAAATCCAGCCTATACACAGTTTAAGCAAATTGACCAACTGGTTAAATCCATCATTACTACTTCAGTGAGTGAGGAATTATTGGGACAGGTCACCACTTGCAGCTTTGCTCAAAATGTCTGGGAAACTCTTAAGGAATTGTACTTCACTCAATCTGCTGCAAGAGCAATTGCAGCTTCGAGTCTAACTTACCAAACAAAAAAAGGTTCTGATTCAATTCAAGTTTACTACAACAAAATGAGAGCTATAGCAAATGGGCTTGCTGCTGCGGGTGAACCTCTGTCTGATCATTCTTTTACTTCAAACCAGCTGGGAGGACTTGGAGCTGACTATGATAATGTCATCACCAACCTTACTATGCACCTAGATGCGCTTACATCCTTCCAAGTTTTTGGTGACCTGCTCCACTATGATTCACGAGTCATGGCTCAAACAGTGGACATTCTCATCCAAACTCAGATGATTGTAAATGCCACTACCACAAGTCACAAACAATCAAAATCAACGAGGTTAGGGTGGATAACATCACTGTTACAGAGGCAAACGAGGTGGTCGAACAGGTTCCTCTAGGGGAGGAAACTCTTACAGCAACACATTCAGTGGTCGATTAGATACTAGACCACGATGCCAAGTATGCAAGAAGAGAGGACATGAGGCGGATGTCTGCTATCATCACTTCAATCATGCATATCAAGTTCCAGCACCCAAAGGATTTCAAGTTAACTACACCACTTCTGTCACAACACCCCCTGATCTAAACTGGTACCTGGATACAACAGCTTTTGACCATTTTACAAATGATTTCTCAAATCTGAACTTGAGCTCTCAGAGTTATGAAGGCAGCGATGTGGTCACACTTGGAAATGGTTCAAACATGAATATTCGTCAGCAAGGATCTGGTGCTTTACACTTTCCTACTCGAACTTTCAACTTATCTAAACTGTTTTATGTTCCTGGCTTGAGCAAGAACTTAATATCAGTACAAAAATTTTGTCATGATAATTACTCTTACTTTGAGTTTCACTTCTCTTACTTTGTTATCAAGGACGAGGAAACAAGTCATACACTTCTCAGAGGGGTAACTAAAAATGGCCTATACCACCTCCCACCTCCTGGAAGTCATCAGCAAATCTCACAGCTAAAACTAGTGTGGATCCATGGCACAAGCGACCGGGACACCCTTCAAGTCGTGTCACTAGTCAAGTTTTGAATAAATATAGTTTTCCTGTTTTAAACTCCAGTAGTTCTATCAAAGAATGTCCCAGCTGTCTTCTAGGAAACATCATTCTCTATCTTATCATGCTAGACCTACAAAGGCTACGTTTCCTTTTGCACTGTTATTTGTTGATATATGGCGACCTGCACCACTCTTATCTACTGTTGGCAATCGCTATTATATTTCTACTGTTGATGATTGTTCGAAATTTATTTGGATGATTCCTATTCCTGCAAGGTCTTATGCTACAGGGATTATGATCGAGTTCCTGAATCTGATTCAGACCCAATTTTCTATCACTGTCAAAGCTGTGCAGACCGATGGTGGAGAAGAATTCCAGCCCCTCTCCAAAGTTTTGAAAACAAGAGGGGTTATTCATCGTGTAACATGTCCATATGCTCATTCCCAAAATGGCAATGTCGAATGCCGCCATCGACAGATCGTTGACAAGGGTCTCTCACTTTTGGCTCATATCTCTTCCCTACAGTTACTAGGAACAAGCCTTTAACACCGTTGTCTACCTTATAAATCGCACTCCATCCACATCTCTCGCTCTAAAATCACCATATGAAATCCTCCACAAATGTCCACCAAACTACACCTTCCTTAAAACCTTTGGCTGCGTCTGTTATCCCAATCTCCACCCCTACAACAAACATAAATTTTCCTTCCGTACAACCAAGTGCCTTTTCATAGGCTATCACCCCAATTACCATGGATATATTTGCCTTGATCCTCACAAAAAAAACGTACATCTCCAGGGATGTTGTCTTCCATAAGATGATTTTCCCTTTGCATCTACCCCTCCAACCCAGACTCCAAACTGCAACAGACCAACCCTTTTACCTGCCCCTTCATCTTTCCATATCAATCACCACCCTTGTCACATTCATCCCCGCAACCTAATCCACATCATACCCCATCTCCATCACCAAATACACACCCTCTTGATCAGTCTCCATCTCCTATATTATCAACCCCTACAACCATCACTGGCACACCACAATCATAACCATCTGCTACACCCACTAATCAGTATACTCCAACCCCCACTGACTCTCCCACACACACCTCAACCCCCACTACCTCTCCTACATCTCCTCCAAACAGACACCCAATGATAACTAGAGCCCAGAACAAAATCTCGAGACCTCTGGTGCGGTCAGACAGAACATACCCTGGCCACAACTTCATTATACTGCCACTGATCCCACTAATATTCCAGAAGAACCAGATTTCAAACAAGCTATCAAGTATGCCGATTGGTGCACCGTAATACTTCAGGAATTTCAAGCCCCACATCGTACTAACACTTGGGAACTTTTCCCCAAACCTCCAGCAGCTAACGTTTTGAGAGTAAAATGGGTCTTGCAAACCAAACGGCATTCAGATGGGTCTTTAGAACGAAGGAAGACACGTGTTGTCAAGGGGGTTCGATCAAACATGTGGAATTGACTACGAGGAGACCTTCAGCCCCGTTGTCAAACTAACTACTATAAGGTTGGTCCTTGCCCTTGCGGTGTCCATGTCCTTGAAATACCCCGTAATTAAAAACAGTGATTAATTAAGCTAATTATAATTTTTAAAGGCTTAATTACACTTAAATAAATATAAGGGAACAAATCCCGAAGAAAACGGACTCTTAAAATGGTTTAAAAGCATAAACGAACCTTAAAGCGCGTTTTTCGAGGAAACCAAGAAAACGTGACTTTAAGCGGGTCAAATAGACTCGTAACAATTTTGGTCAACTAAATAGTCACTAATAAATATTAGTGGAGCTTTAGAACCAATAAAAAAATTAATTCAACGAGAAAATTCCGGAAAACGGGTTCCGGTTAGTAAAAACTGTAACAACCGGGAAGTTGTGGGGTGAGAGTGTAAATAAACAAAGTTAATGTGTCCACCTTGCAAATAAAAAGTAAAAATCTGTATGGGTGTGTAGGGGGAATCGATTTCTCTCTCTCTCACACCCTCCTTAATTCCCTCTTATTTACTAAAAGACAAGGAAATAAGTAAAAAGCAAAAAAGGTCACTCTCTCTCCTACTCCCCCTCTTCTCTCACGGTTTCCCCTCCTTCTCTACTCTCTCTATTCTCTCTTCTTCCTCCTTGGGCGACAGCCATGGAGATTTGAGAAGCCTACACAAAACCCACCTTCTCTCCTCTTGTTCAACACTCAAACCTTGTCCAAAAATTATAAAAACCATACCATTGGAATCCCCTTGCAAAGGAGAACACTTTCCTCCTTTCAAAAATCCAAAAGCTTCACTTTCGTTTTTATGGGTGGAGGCCATTTGAAGATTTGAGTCCACCATTAGAAGCACCTTCACCTCCTTGTTACTTTGAGGTAAAAAGAAATTCGAAAATCCATCATTTCTAGCCCTTGTTTGCATTATAAGAATTTTCAGTTTTTGAATGCCTTGTTCTTCATGCTCCAGCCGATTTTGGCTTCTTCTTTGGGCTAGGAATCTTGCTCTCTTGCTAGTCAAGAACTCCATTCATTGGTTGGAAGGTAATACTCTTTTCTAAACCCTAAAACCTAAATTCTAGGGTTAGTATAAAATGAATACTAAGTAGTGTGTATTGGTATGGGGTGCTGTAGCGTTGCCCATTCCTTGAGCAAAAACCGAGAACAAGAAGAAGGAAAGAGGAAAAGAAGAGAAGGAAAAGAAAGAAAGAAAAACTAGCAAGACAAGGTAATTGCTCTTACCTTGAACTAGTTTTGTATTGTGTAATGTAACAGTTTTTAGAGTACTAAAAATGAGTAATGTATTGAGTAATGAGTAGTAAGTATGTTGTAGTATAATGAGGAACGATATGTAACAGTTTCGAAGTTTAAATGATGTTTAAAAGCTTGGGAAAACATTGGGTAGTATGTGTATATGTGCAGGAATTTTATTGTTGTTGTAGTGGAGTTGAATTGTGTGTATAGCGTATTGAATAAACAGGCATGTAAATGAGCAAATTTGTGAGCTGAAATAGTGTGTGAGCAAGTAAGAATTATAGGGGAGACTATGTCAAATTTTGTATAGGAATTTGAGGACTTAGTGGTTTAAGAAGAGGGAGTAACCTAGGTAGTGACTAGGTGTATTTGGAGAGGTTAAAAATGAGTAGTTAAGTATCTTGAAACGGATTTGAAAAGGGTTTAGGTAAGGTGAAGAAATAGGATGTAAAGTAATGTATTTTGGATGCTAAGAATAGCATTAGTTGAGGGAGTAATGGAGGATAGAAGTTTGAATGAAAATCTATAGCATAAGAAGGGAAACAAAAATCTGTAGCAATAAGTGAAATGGAGACTAGTATAAGTGTTGAGAAGAAGTGAGGAAAATGTGTAAGTGAATGTAGGAATTGAGTAGTAAGTTTGGTGGAGGAACCAAGGTGATTTAGAGGGCCTAATTAGTACTAAATCATGTGGGGAAGTATTGGTAAAGATTGGGGAAGCAATGGGTAAGGAATACAACTGAAAACAGATTTTAAAACTGAAGTACTGGGCCGGACCGACCTTGGGACCGGACTTGCAAGGTCGGTCGAGCCCAGAATTACAAAGACGGAAACCTTCTGGAATCGACCGATCTTGCGACCGGACTTTGCAAGTTCGGTCGGACCAGAAAAATTCTCCCTCTGAAACCTTCTGGAATGACCGAACTTGCGACCGGACTTGCAAGTTCGGTCGGCCAGAAAAATTCCCGTAATGCAAGCTTCTGGAATGGACCGACCTTGCGACCGGACTTGCAAGTCGGTCGGACTAAAACTTTCACGTAAGAAACTACTGGAATGGACCGACCTTGGGACCGGACTTGCAAGGTCGGTCGACCTGGAATTTTGCCGGTAAGTAACTACTGACTTGGACCGAACTTGCGACCGGACTTGCAAGTTCGGTCGAGTCAAAACAAAAAAAAAGTTTTATTATATGATTATAGTAATCATATGTATATATATACGCCTATACACATATGTGCATATGTATGTAGTAATACACCATTAATGAAGTAGTAATGGTAAGAAAGTAGTAATGAGTAAGGAAGGAAGTTTAAGAAGTATAAGGAAAGGATGGTTTTATAACCAAGTATGAATGTAAAGTATAGAAGTATACATTAGGAGTATTAATGAAGTAAGTTGGATCATTGATCATACAACTTCATGTATGTATAGGAATCAATTAGTTGATCTCCAAAGGAACCGGTAGTACGAAGCGACGGTGTAACGGTATGATTTCTTCATGCCTGTATCCTAACTTGGTTACCCCGATTGTGTGCTTATGTGATCACCAATAAGATAAATGCACGAATCGGACTTTATTGCACTTAGTTGTGTTTGAACTATATTGTTCTTGTTGTGTTCTCTCGAACCTTTAGTTTGTATAATTCATGAATGAGAATGAAGTGTATGTGTAATGATGAGTATCTTGTATTGTATTGATGTATGAAAAGGAGTATTGACTTCTACTAATTCCTAACATTCTAACTCCTAACTTGAGTAATGAGTAAAAGGAATGAGTAGAAGTCCGATATAGTTTCGGCCACGCGTGAGGATAAGGAAACACAAGAGGTTGGATCCGAATCCTGGCTGTAATCTTTTCCATGGACCAAATCCCTTGAATGGGTAGCATCCTGGATTAGTGGGCCACCCTAAAGCCCGGTGGTGGGATGTAGTAATCCCTGCCCGGAGGTCATACCGACTTAACTGGAGTAAAGTATGTAAGAAGTAAGCATGTATGTGTATCGGTCTTGACTATTGTAAGTCATTGGCCTTGAGTAAGAAGTATTGAACACCCGATTAACCCGGGTGTGTAATGAGCTAACATGACTTCTGTATGTATTGGAGAATTGTATCTCCGTAATGCGGTGAGTAATCGGTAAGTAAGAACGGTGACTGTAATGTCTTCCTTGCTTGTATTGAATGTGGATTGGAATGGTGTGTGTACGAGTTGTACATGGCTAAGGCCTTTTGTGTAGCCGGTGTACCATGTGGTACACTTTTTGGATAATGAATTGTGATTGGATAGAAATGAGGAAATGTACAAACTCTTAATTTTTGGGAAGTAGCATTGGGATGTAATTCGTATACTTTGGATACTCGGTAATCAACTGTAAGTAAGTACTTGGTTTTGTAAGTAAGTAGTACGTATTCGGGTATTCTAATCGTCAGACCGTTACTGTAAGTAGTAGTAGCCTTGTTAGTCTTGGATGGCTAACGGCGTTGTATCACCCGCCGGGAGTAAGTAAGTAAGTATTCCGCTGCGAGTAAGGTAAGTATAAGGATGATTAGAGGATAATGGAAGGATTAGCGGTTAGGGTGTTACAAAAAGTGGTATCAGAGCGTAGTCTCGCTCTGATGATTAGGATACCGAGTGTAGTGATTACCGAGTTAGGTTATAAACCGTGTTACAACGGAGAATTAGAAACCTAACTAGGAATTACCGTTAGCAATAACGGATACCTTTACGTCTTCCAAGACGATACCATTGCTTGAATCAAGACCATGTGGTCATAGTTTCACCGTATCTAATGTAATCCACGCTTGTTCAGATGTCAGGACGAGGTCGAGGCCGACCTAGAGGAGAGACATCTGATGGACCGACGCGCATACGATAGCTGAGATGTGAGATTGTCGCCGCCACGGTAGCACAGATGCTACCCCAAGTAATCACCGCAGTACAAGCAACCCAACAAAACCAGCAGCAACAACAACAGCAGCCCGACCCACCTCAACCCCGAGAAACGAATTGGGTAAAGGCCGTCGCCGACCTTCGACCTCCATGCTTTAGAGGCGAGAGCGACCCCGCCAAGCTCGAGGCCTACCTCTCCGAGATGGAGATGGCATTCGAGACACTTGAGACTCCCGCTGGAGTTCGAGTGAGGATAGCTGCGTACTACCTCAAAGACGCGGCTATGGACTGGTGGAAGCTCGTCAAGGCCGAGCACGTAGCCGACCCCGCATTCGGTTGGGAAGCATTCACCTCTCTCCTCCGATCTAAGTACTACCCCGAGCATGTCAAGACCAAGAAACGGCTTGAGCTCGATGCCCTGAAAATGACCGAAAGATGACGGTTGATGAATATTACCGCACCTTCACCTCTCTTCTCAGACTTCTACCCGACCTTGGGTATACCGGCCAAGTCTTGGTCGACCGCTTCTACGGCGGATTGAGCCATCGACTCCGGTATGGCATGGGCTTCACACGGTTTTACCTCCCTTCAGGTAACATTGTTGAACCCTTAAAAGCCATGAGTAATGTGAATTAGTATTCCCGTATGTAAGTGTAACCTAATATCTGAGTAATTCAGGAGTGTTACCACGCTGCATCTCGAGTTGAGATCACCTGCCAGCTGAGAGATGAGGAACAAGCGCTGAAGCGCAAGGTGAGCAGCAAGGGTAACACCTCCGACGACCAAAACCAAGCCAGACCTTGGAAGAAGAAGAAGGGGAAGCATTCCCACCATAAGAACACCTCAGGAGACGGCGGAGCCCATACTGAGAAGGGCAAGGCGGCTGAACCGTTACAGATTGCCTACACCGCACCAGTGGCAGCGAAGCCACTGAGGTCTCAGCCCTACAAGGGTAAACCCGAAACCGAATTAGTACACTTGTGAAAACGTATGTATATAGAGTATTGTAAGTATACCGAACCTTGCTAACTTGGAAGCTATAGGTTCTGGATTTGGCCAGGGCAAGAACCAATCTGATGGCCGCAGCTACATATGCCGAAACTACAACAAGGATCATCCCGGCACAGATTGCCAAGGAGGGAGATCCGCTGCTACACTTGCCAGGCCGGGGCACCGTGCTAATGCATGCCCAGAGAACTCCAAGCCCAGGGGCAACTATCAGGCTACAAGCAGCGTGAGGGCAAGGAGGTTGCATCTGGCGATGCTCATGCACAGCACACCTCGCAGGGACAGGGATCCCGGGTCCGCAGAAGGGCGCACCGCAGAGGCAGCCGGCCTTACACATCATTGACCGTGACGGGACCGGGACTAAGTCCGGCCCAGGTAACTACTGTAACCTTTAATCCTTGAAGAGCATGTCTATGTATCAAAGTAATTGTATGAATGGAAGCATGAATGCGTAAGTACTTGAAGTATGAGAATGAGTATGAGTAAGTAACATGGAAATACGTATTGAGCATGAAACGAATTAATAAGCCTAGAACTCACACTAGATATAATTTACCACCTTAGGGAAATTCCTTATCTGTTACCCAATACCTTCGAACTCACCTCATGAAGAGACCGACATCGCCACTCACCACTTCGACAACAATCATTGTCAGGTCATCCGCCCAGGTATGATCTTATTAAAAGGATACCTGACACCCGAAGCACAAGTTTCAATCATCCGACGATGCAACGAGTTAGGAATGGGTCCAGGAGGATTTTATACACCCGAATTCCCCGGTGGAGCTACAATGAAGCTGAAAATGATGTGCTTGGGAAAGGATTGGAACCCTTATACCAAGACATACCAGACAACGCGAACAGGAGACGGATCCACACCTCCAGCAATACCCTCTGAATTCCGAATGCTTGTCACACAAGCTGTAGAAATTGCACAACGATGTGAAGATGAACCAATCCCTGCACTTGAAGCAGATCTATGTATTGTCAACTTCTATGAGAAGAAGGACGACTTGGCTTACACCAAGATAAGGACGAGACAGCGGAGAATCTCTTGAATTAGGAGTGCCCGTAGTGTCTTGGTCCATTGGTGATGACGCCGTATTTTTGTATAGCGAGCAGAAGCGTGTGGACCGCGCAGAGAAATTGGTATTGAGATCAGGAGATGTCCTAATCATGGGTGGAAAATCAAAGTTGCTGTATCACGGGATCCAGAAGATCAAGTTGAACACGGCACCACCGGCAATAATCAATGCCACACACATGAAACCAGGACGCCTGAACCTTACCTTTAGAAAGTATTAATCTTGTAGTAGCATGTAATCCAGTAGTAACGTGTATTAGAGACACAGTATGTATGATGGTTGGTTATTCAATAAAAGCAGTGTTGATTATTAAATTCCACTTGCGTTCCACCATCGTTACTTATAATCTTATGAATCAATAGGTTGTGGACTCGGTACCGAAGGTAACCTGAGCATCCTCACCGAAGAACAAGCCGGCAAAAGCGGCACCATTCTAACGGGAACATTCCCGGTAAACGGCATCGAAGCCTCAGTATTATTCGACTCCGGCGCCTCTCACACCTTTGTATCACCATCATTTGCTACAAGGTTGGGGCTAGACGCAGATGAGCTACCAAATTTCTTGGTTACTCTCCCGTCGAAGGAGCGGGTAAAGTGTACTAAGTACTACCACACCGCCACAATTCAAATCAAGGGCGAAGCGTTTCCCATCTTCTTCATTGAATTCAACGGGTTGGGATTCGACTTGATAATTGGAATGAACTTGTTGGAGCGGCACAAGGGGAGAATCCTATGCGCCGAGCATCGCTTGCTGCTCAAGAGTCCAGTTGGGGTCACTGTTTCATACCGCCAGAGACCGAGAGAGCCTTCAACTACAGTCATCTCCGCTATGGCAATGTACCGGGAGCTCCGAAAAGGACATGAAGTGTATTTATGCCACGTGCAAGACCTGGAGAGAGATCCAGAGTTCAGTGATGATGTAGCAGTAGTCTCAGAATTTCCTGATGTATTTCCGAAGGATCTACCTGGTATGCCACCACAGAGAGCAGTAGAGTTCGAAATTGACCTTGTACCTGGTACTGGTCCCATTGCTAGGGCACCATACCGTATGGCACCAGCAGAAATGACAGAACTGAAGGAGCAACTACGTGATCTACTCGACAAAGGGTTTATACGCCCGAGCGTATCACCCTGGGGAGCACCGGTCCTCTTCGTGAAGAAGAAGGACGGTAGTCTCCGCCTCTGCATCGACTACCGCGAGTTAAATGCGGTCACTGTCAAGAACAAATATCCATTGCCACGCATCGACGACCTGTTCGATCAGTTGAAGGGAGCTTCGGTCTTTTCTAAGATTGATCTCCGATCCGGATATCACCAAATTGCTATCAAAGAGCAAGATATTGAGAAAACAGCATTCCGAACAAGATATGGCCACTACGAATTCACGGTGATGGCATTCGGTTTGTCTAACGCACCAGCCAAATTCATGACCTAATGAATCGGTTATTCAGTGATCAGCTGGACACTTCAGTAGTAGTATTCATCGACGACATCCTTGTATATTCGAAGTCATCAAAGAACATGAAAACCACTTGAGAAAGGTACTTGAAACACTGCGCAAGAACCAGCTTGTATGCGAAGTTCTTCAAATGCTAGTTTTGGCTAGATCAGGTATCATTCCTCGGTCATGTCATCTCGAGCGCGGGTATTTCAGTAGATCCATCCAAAATCGAAGCAGTGCGATCATGGCCTAGACCTAAGACTGTTACCGACATCCGGAGCTTTCTTGGTTTAGCCGGTTATTACCGGAGGTTTGTAAAGGACTTCTCAAAAGTCGCTAAGCCCATGACGTCATTGATGAAGAAAGATGCACCGTTTGTATGGACAAACGAGTGTGAGGTATCCTTCCAGAGCCTAAAAGACTCATTGACCTCAGCGCCAGTTCTCACACTTCCAGAGGGCACAGAGGGATTTGAGGTGTATTGTGATGCATCGGGCAAGGGCATGGGATGCGTACTCATGCAGCATGGCAAGGTAGTAGCATATGCCTCCCGCCAGCTGAAAAAACATGAGGAGAATTACCTGACACAATGATCTAGAGTTAGGAGCCATTGTCTTCGCCTTGAAGATATGGCGACACTATCTCTATGGGGTAAGCATCACCATCTACTCCGACCACAAAAGTTTACAGTATGTATTCACACAAAAGGAATTGAACTTAAGACGAGGAGGTGGATGGAGTTCCTCTCAGATTACGACATCAACCTCCAGTATAAAGAAGGGAAGCAAACGTTGTAGCCGACGCCCTGAGTCGTCGAGCACACTCGCTTCATTCGCTACTCGCTTCTTCTAGCTTGGTTGACGAGGTGCGAGACGCTCAGTTGAGCGACCCTTACTTCACAGAGATCAGACAGAAAATCATAGAGGGTACCTTCGAGAACCGAAAGTACGACTTCAAATTGCATGAAGATGGTCTGATCCGATTGAATGGCAGATTATGCGTCCCCCGGAGCAATGCTGAGCTAAGGGATCGCATTCTGCGAGAGTCACATTGTTCGACATTGCATGTCCATCCGGGAGCCTTTAAAATGTACAAAGACATGAAGAGGTACTTCTGGTGGTCAGGAATGAAATCTGACGTGACTGAGTATGTTCTGAGGTGTCTCACATGCCAGAAGGTGAAGTTCGAGCACCGAAGACCGGAGGAATGGTGCAATCATGCCCATTTCATGGAGTGGAAATTCCACGATATCTCTATGGATTTCGTTGTTGGACTCCACCTGCCAGGGGAGGACTCAACATGATCTGGGTAGTAGTCGATCGCCTCACCAAGGTTGCCCGTTCATACCGATGAAAACACCCTGGAAGGTGGCAAGCTCGCGGGAGCTATTCGACCATGAGATCATCCGACACCACGGAGTCCAAAACCAGTGTATCTGACCGCGACACCAGATTCTTTCGAGATACTGGAGAGCAACACGGAAGCGCTTGGCACTGAGTTGAAGCTTAGCACCGCCTTCCATCCACAGACCGACGGTCAGACAGAAAGGACCATCCAGACACTAGAGGATATGCTTAGGGCATGTGCCTTAGACTTCCAGGGAGCTGGATTGACAAGCTTCATCTTATGCGAGTTTTTCGTATAACAAAGCTATCACGCTTCGATTAAGATGTCGCCATTCCAAGCTTTGTATGGTAACCCTTTTTGTACCCCGTTGTGTTGGGATGAGTCAAGCGAAGCGGTCATCATAGGACCGGAGTATCTGGAACAAGTACAAGCTGAGGTACAACAAATCCGAGCAAATATGAAAGCAGCCCAAGATAGACAGAAATCCTATGCGGATGTGCGACGACGCGACCTTGAGTTCCGTGGGCGACCAAGTGTTCTTGCGTGTCTCACCTATGAAGGGCGTCTTTCGATTTGGCCAAAAGGGCAAGCTGAGCCCAAAATTTGTAGGCCGTATACCATTACCGAGAGGATTGGAGCCGGCTTATAGGCTAGCATTGCCTGAAGAATTGGGGCGTGTTCATGATGTCTTTCATGTATCACAACTCAAGAAATACATAGCCGATCCCTCTCATGTATTAGAACCCGAACACTATCCCTAGAGCCGACGATGAGATATGTCGAGACTCCATTGCGAATCCTTGATACAAAGACAAGAGACACTCGCCATAAATCTGTACGAATGGTGAAGGTCTTGTGGTCTAACCACGATGTCGAGGAAGCGACTTGGGAATTAGAGGACGCCATGAAGGCGAAGTACCCGAACTATTTGTAGACTAGATGTCTAGTATCCGTATAGCACGGAGGGTACGGGGCGTACCCCTTTTAAGGGGGGTAGAGCCTTTTTGCTTTTGCATTGCTTCGGGTTAGCATTGCGTAGTATGTATGTATTGTAATTGTATTTTGTTGGCACATGTAGTGCTAATTGTATTTTTGGCACAAGTAGTGCTAGTAGTATCAGTATGTAGTACAATGAGTATGGTATGCGTATGGTATGTGTATGGTATGTGTATGATATGTGTATGGTATGTGTGTAATGAGTAATGCATTTGTGTTGTACGGTATATGACATGAATGACAATGTGAAGTATATTGTGAAATGTAAGAGGGAATGTGCGAACTGAATTGAGTATTGTGTATGGTATTTGAATTGAGTTGGTGCATAGTACCTGAATTGTGTATGCTGGTAGTGTAAGAATTGTGAACACCTTGTAAGGTGGTAGTAGCATGCATTATGGCAATTGGTTTGCCAAATGAGTAGAAATAGTAAACCGTAAACCTTGAGCAACTTTGAGGGCAAAGTTCCTTAAGGGGAGTAGATTGAAATACCCCGTAATTAAAAACAGTGATTAATTAAGCTAATTATAATTTTTAAAGGATTAATTACACTTAAATAAATATAAGGGAACAAATCCCGAAGAAAACGGACTCGTAAAATGGTTTAAAAGCATAAACTAACCTTAAAGCGCGTTTTTCGAGGAAACCAAGAAAACGTGACTTTAAGCGGGTCAAATAGACTCGTAACAATTTTGGTCAACTAAATAGTCACTAATAAATATTAGTGGAGCTTTAGAACCAATAAAATTAATTCAACGAGAAAATTCCGGAAAACGGGTTCCGGTTAGTAAAAACTGTAACAACCGGGAAGTTGTGGGTGAGAGTGTAAATAAACAAGTTAATGTGTCCACCTTGCAAATAAAAAGTAAAAATCTGTATGGGTGTGAAGGGGAATCGATTTATCTCTCTCTCACACCCTCCTTAATTCCCTCTTATTTACTAAAAGACAAGGAAATAAGTAAAAAGCAAAAAAGGTCACTCTCTCTCCTACTCCCCCTCTTCTCTCACGGTTTCCCCTCCTTCTCTACTCTCTCTATTCTCTCTTCTTCCTCCTTGGGCGACAGCCATGGAGATTTGAGAAGCCTCACACAAAACCCACCTTCTCTCCTCTTGTTCAACACTCAAACCTTGTCCAAAAATTATAAAAACCATACCATTGGAATCCCCTTGCAAAGGAGAACACTTTCCTCCTTTCAAAAATCCAAAAGCTTCACTTTCGTTTTTATGGGTGGAGGCCATTTGAAGATTTGAGTCCACCATTAGAAGCACCTTCACCTCCTTGTTACTTTGAGGTAAAAAGAAATTCGAAAATCCATCATTTCTAGCCCTTGTTTGCATTATAAGAATTTTCAGTTTTTGAATGCCTTGTTCTTCATGCTCCACGATTTTGGCTTCTTTGGGCTAGGAATCTTGCTCTCTTACTAGTCAAGAACTCCATTCATTGGTTGGAAGGTAATACTCTTTTCTAAACCCTAAAACCTAAATTCTAGGGTTAGTATAAAATGAATACTAAGTAGTGTGTATTGGTATGGGGTGCTGTAGCGTTGCCCATTCCTTGAGCAAAAACCGAGAACAAGAAGAAGGAAAGAGGAAAAGAAGAGAAGGAAAAAAAGAAAAAACTAGCAAGACAAGGTAATTGCTCTTACCTTGAACTAGTTTTGTATTGTGTAATGTAACAGTTTTTAGAGTACTAAAAATGAGTAATGTATTGAGTAATGAGTAGTAAGTATGTTGTAGTATAATGAGGAACGATATGTAACAGTTTCGAAGTTTAAATGATGTTTAAAAGCTTGGGAAAACATTGGGTAGTATGTGTAATGTGCAGGAATTTTATTGTTGTTGTAGTGGAGTTGAATTGTGTGTATAGCGTATTGAATAAACAGGCATGTGAATGAGCAAATTTGTGAGCTGAAATAGTGTGTGAGCAAGTAAGAATTATAGGGGAGACTATGTCAAATTTTGTATAGGAATTTGAGGACTTAGTGGTTTAAGAAGAGGGAGTAACCTAGGTAGTGACTAGGTGTATTTGGAGAGGTTAAAAATGAGTAGTTAAGTATCTTGAAACGGATTTGAAAAGGGTTTAGGTAAGGTGAAGAAATAGGATGTAAAGTAATGTATTTTGGATGCTAAGAATAGCATTAGTTGAGGGAGTAATGGAGGATAGAAGTTTGAATGAAATTCTGTAGCATAAGAAGGGAAACAAAAATCTGTAGCAATAAGTGAAATGGAGACTAGTATAAGTGTTGAGAAGAAGTGAGGAAAATGTGTAAGTGAATGTAGGAATTGAGTAGTAAGTTTGGTGGAGGAACCAAGGTGATTTAGAGGGCCTAATTAGTACTAAATCATGTGGGGAAGTATTGGTAAAGATTGGGGAAGCAATGGGTAAGGAATACAACTAAAAACAGATTTTAAAACTGAAGTACTGGGCCGGACCGACCTTGGGACCGGACTTGCAAGGTCGGTCGAGCCCAGAATTACAAAGACGGAAACCTTCTGGAATCGACCGATCTTGCAACCGGACTTGCAAGTTCGGTCGTACCAGAAAATTCTCCCGTCTGAAACCTTCTGGAATGGACCGGACTTGCAAGTTTGGTCAGCCAGAAAAAAATTCCCGTAATGCAAGCTACTGGAATGGACCGACCTTGCGACCGGACTTGCATGGTCGGTCGGACTAAAACTTTCATGTAAGAAACTTACTGGAATGGACCGACCTTGGGACCGGACTTGCATGTAACGCCCCTATTTATCATAAATGCAGCGGAAATAAAATACTAAGGCGATTACAGATCATCGGTCGGACCAAACCTCACCAATTACAACTTATGGTATTACAAATGCTACGGTCTGAACTCGAGAAAACATAACATAAAAGTAATAATAACAAAATACAATAGCTCTCCAAAATTCCTAATTCCCATCCCATACACTCACTCTCTTCGTGGCCACCTGTATAACAATTCGTACCTGCAAGATGAAACCAAGCAGCCCACCCCGGGAGGGGTGAGTCAGTTCCCTGGAATGGAACTGGTACAACTCTCCAAAACAAAGTTTAAAAACATAACTTTTTTAAAAAATAAACAATAAGATGAAGCCAAACACTTAGAACAAAAGCAGAAGAACAAGGCACATCCAAACCACCAAGTCAAAGGTAACGAGTCAAGGATAAGGATAAATGACAAGTAAGTAAAGTGAGCCAACATAAAAGAAACCACGCCAGAAGTTAGTGAACATCCATTGCTTAAGTTAGATTCAGTTCCAATTAGGATTAGAAAGACCCAAGTAGTCACAAGGACTGGGAATGAAAGAAGATATTCAAGAACCCATAACTCAAGAGTGGAATAAAACCAATTGGGAGAGATGGCCCCCACCGCCAGTCAGTTGTCACAAGGACGAGGTAAACAGACCTCCGCTGTCAGTTGTCACAAGGACGAGGTATAGCAGACCTCCGCTGCCACCGACCCGTTCTCAGTCATCGGTGAAAAGTGTGTGCACCACTTAATAGAAAGAATCCATACCCAATATATACCAAGATTGACATTTCCCATATTCCCACTAGATTATTAACTGCACAAGTGCAATACCAAAACACTCAGTCCTATAGAGTGCAGAGGCGTAAACCCTCAACAGTCAATATCTAATGAGGTAACCAGATAAGAGGAACCAATGATCATGTGAGTTGTACATCCAAGGCTTAGTTAGTCACATCAAGCTGAGTTAGTCACACAAACAGTTTCCTTTCGAAATTCATTTCAAGACAGTCGGTGTTTTCCAAAACATTCCATAAATCCCATTAGCAAAAGTATCTGAGTATGAGAAATCGTACCTGGTATATGTAGAAGCAGTAACCAAACTTGAAAAATGCGAACTACTTCCACTAATCACCTATAATTAAAGTATTCCAAGCATTGATTAGTTAAGGTACTATAATGCTACACATCCTCCATTCTTATTAGTCTATAGTTTTGTTTTACAGTTACTCCCTCCTAGGGATCTGGCTAGATCTCGTAATTAAATCTTAATGCATACTTAACTTATTCCATTTACCCACTCCTGATTATAGGTTTAGTTTAATTAAACCCTTTGGTTACGCTTGGCTAACTTACTTTATCACCTATTCAAGGTTTACAACATGTACTTCCCCCTAATAGTCCACCTAGATGTCACATTAACATTTGATATTTTTAATTGTCACGTATGAATAAGGTTTATCCCAATTTTCCCTCTTAATACGTTTCCCATAAGGTATGTTACTACTTTTATTTACTTCTAATGTATTTATATATACACTTATATTTTCCTTAGGATTTATCCAAAACATTCTTTAAGAAATTCTTATTGTATTTAATTATATTAAATACCTTTTAGACATATCCACAACTGATATATGGTTTATAAAATAAAGTGTTTGCCCTAGTTTAATTAAGCATATTAACCTCCATAATAATAATATGTAGTTTAGTTTAATACCTCGATTTAATATAAGTTCCTATTTTATTTCCTCATATAAGTATATTTATGTGTAAACAACCTTTACTTCACCTAATAGATAATACCCAAAATATTTATAAACATACTGATGTAAAATGTTAATTTAGGTTTAATTATTTTTCCCCAACCTAAAAAGCTTATTAACAAACCATACTTTAATTTTTGTTACATTAAAAACCATATATTATAAGTTATTCTTATGAAAATTCCATAAACATAATTTTTAAACCCATTTAACCTTGTCCAAAAATTCCCAAATTTAATATATAATAACTAAAACATTTTAGACATATTATATAATTTTTATTTCATAAAAATATCTTTTTAAATTACCCAAATAATTCCATAATACTCGTAACTTGCAAAAATCATAACTTATGTTTTAAAACTCAAAACCCATATTAATTTACATCAAAATAAACTAGATTTTATAAGGAATCTATGGTTAAAATTTCAAGCCAAAATACATTCGGGAAGGCCATTAAATAAATCTAGCAAGTTAGGACTTTATTCTGGAAAACATATTCACTTATTACATCTTAAATCCCCACGATCTAATCTCGGCCGTCCATGTTTATTAACTGAGATCGGACGGCCCAGAACTCGCGAGTTCATCAGGAATCTCCCCTTCGCACCCGAGTACTAATCACTCGATATCTCACAATCTACAGAACGAAATTCGATGATTCTTGTTCCTATCGATTCGTAATCAAATTCCGGTTCTAATGGTACCGATTTCCCCAATTTTCATGCAGAATTGAACAGATTCGAATCTGGGTTCGAAGTTAGGGTTCATAGTGTAGTTCGAATCCGATTTTGACAAATTCTCCTATTGTAATGCATAATAGACTAAATTGGCATGTGGGTTTGACCGGTAATGAAGTCACGATTGGCATCAACGGAGCAATTTGATCAGAAACTTACCGGAATTGCATTAACGGGGTGAATCCAAATCGGGAATTCTGGAAATCGGTATTTTATGTGCGGTTCAGGTATGCCTCTTCTCGAATCAACTCGCACCAACTGAGAGAGATTTGATTCATGGAACCTATCACAATCCAAACTAGACATGTAACTCTAGATGTTAGTGGAAGAATCATTGAATTTGATGAACTAGGGAGAAAGTTACAGATCTCACAAGATGTGTTTACCTAGTTGGTTTCGGGATGAACTGGGCAGAATTACCACCGTGATCGAGTAGGCAACTTTAGACAGATTTATCTCCCAAACCAGTGCGAATCAGCCTTGGCCATCAACATGAAAGTTATAGAGGGATTAGATATCTTCAAAACAAGCTAAAGAACACGAAATTTGGATGAGAAATGAAGAAGTTATGGCGTGACGAAGTTTACCCGATCTCAGGAAAAACCGGAATTCTGGGTTACGAACTAGCGAGGAGGCAACTTTGGATCAACTTTCCGATCATTGTAGAAGGAGTTAGATGGTGTGTGAGTAATGGTTGGAAAGAGGAAAGATAGGAGAATCGAATGAAACAAACGGCATACCAAATGGTGGAGTAGGGAAAAAGATATAGGTGTCTAAAGATCGACCCCCGACATGCCAAAACCGAAGGAAATTCAATCGATTGAGTAACTTGGGTGCTGACTGGGCGCGACACGTGTCCCCAGGCGCGCGGCTGAGTCAGCTGGCCCTGGACACGTCAGCAACCTCCAAAATTTTGGCTCTAAACTTCAATTTATCATAACTTTGGCTAGGATGATCCGTTTTTAACGTTCTTTTTATCAATCTTCTTGGTTTTCCATAACCTTTTTATTGGTATAGTTTTCATGGCCTGATTTGACCATTCTCAAAAAGTCAATCCTAGCAAGGCTTTTGAAGCTTTAAGGTTTCTATGATTTTATTTTGACTTTTAAGCCCTAAATCAATGTTCAAAATATTTCTAAAATCTTTATAATATAATTGGAGTGTCTTGAAATTTTCCCAAGATTTATTGACTTATAAATCTCACTATTAAATTCATAATACCATATAATAAATTAATATTTAATAGTTTCATTTAGGGTTTACCGAAAGAAATCCCCTAAATTAATTTAAATTAATTTATGGGGTATTTCAGTCTACCCCCCTCAAAAGGAACTTCGTCCCAAAGTTTAACACCAACTAATCGCTACTCACACCACATCAGGTGTGCTGTCAAGAATTACCAGAATGTTCATCCAATAACAATTCCAACCAAAATTCCATACCAATCCATACCATTTGTAACTTCTCCCACGATCTATTTCCACTCATTTCCATTTCCAAATTCCACGCAAGATTATTCATCGTCAGACCAAAACCAAGATTTTCATAAATAGAAATCAAGAATCACACAATATATAAATCAAGTACATGCTTACACCTCTCCATCATTCTACTAACAAAACAAACAGGGCATAATCTGGATGAGGTGACGAAGGAAGAGTATGCACTACCCCCCGAAAAGAGCCAAGGTACGCCCTCGTACCGCTATGAACAAGAACCCAGTAAAGGCAAGAATACAAGGAAATATCATGGGAATAGGTGTGGGTACTTCACTCTCATAGAGTCCTCAGTCTCCCAAGTAGCTTCTTCAACCCCATGATGCTCCCAAAGAACCTTCACCAGCTTGACTGATCTGCCTCTCGTTTCCCGGACCTTCGTGTCCAGGATCTGAATGGGAGTCTCCTCATATCTCAGTGTAGGTTCAATCTCTAATCTCTCTGGTTGTAGCACGTGAGAAGGGTCAGGTACATACTTCTTCAGCTGCGATACATGAAACACGTCATGTACCTTCCCCAACTCCGCTGGTAGGTCTAGTCAATACGCTGCTGGGCCCACACGCTCCGTAATCCTGTACGGACCAACGTACTTAGGGCTTAGCTTTCCTCTCATCCCAAATCTGAAGATACCTCTCATCGGAGACACTCGTAGGAAAACCATATCACTGATCTGAAATTCAAGCTCTCTGGTACGCTGATCCCCGTAAGATTTCTGCCTAGACTGCGCTGCCCTCATGTGCTGCTGAATAACTCTGATGTCATCCTGTAGTCTCTGAATATACTCTGGCTTACGCTTCCCACTTGTATTGTATAAGCATGTATGTATGTATGTATGAATGAAACGAACCGCATGTACTCGACCAAATAGTTGGTGTACCCTCGCTAGTACGCGGGGTATGCGGTTATCATATTCAGCGTAAGCTGACCCCCTAGGGGGAATGTTTTTATTCTACAGGTACCCGCGAGGCGTGACGGTCGAGTAAGGACCTTGTTGAATTCTTTTTGGGTAGATAGTAGTATTGAATGGTGTACCGAGTTGTACATGGCTAAGGCCTTTTGTGTAGCCGGTGTACCATGTGGTACACCTTTTTGGATAATGAATTGTGATTGTACAAAAATGAGGAAATGTACAAACTCTTAATTTTTGGGAAGTAGCATTGGGATGTAATTCGTATACTTTGGATACTCGGTAATCAACTGTAAGTAAGTACTTGGTTTTGTAAGTAAGTAGTACGTATTCGGGTATTCTAATCGTCAGACCATTACTGTAAGTAGTAGTAGCCTTGTTAGTCTTGGATGACTAACGGTGTTGTATCACCCGCCGGGAGTAAGTATTCCGCTGCGAGTAAGGTAAGTATGAGGATGATTAGAGGATAATGGAAGGATTAGCGGTTGGGGTGTTACAGTCCTGGCCAATCCATCAGTTGGATATCCAAAATGCCTTTCTCCAAGGAGAACTCAAAGAGACTGTCAACTTGCAGCAACCCCCGAGATTTATCCATCCAATCTATCGAGATCATGTTTGCAAACTTAAACGGTCTATCTATGGGCAAAAACAATCCCCGCGGGCATGGTTCTCCAAATTAAGTGAATGCCTGATCAATATAGGATTCAAAGGCTCAAATGCCGACCCCTCTATGATTGTATACATATGGGATCCTGAAATTCTATACGTATTGGTTTATAACTTTTTTTTGTGACATTTCATGACATCTAAAAATATAGTGACATTTATTGAAATTTCCATTAAAATGAAAACAACAATTTGTGTGGAACTTGTTATAAATAATGTAATTATTGGATGTACATCTAATCACCCTTTTATCTATCTTAGACTCTTCATTTGTGTAACCCCCGTAACCTCCCAAACTCTTCATTAGAAGTCCTTTGATATTTCGTATTCCTTCCACTCAAAGGTTCGGTAACGGATATGTATTATGTATTATATATAGACGCACAATGGAATAAAATAGAAGATAACAATTTACGTCTATCTTGTCTTCTATCTTTCTTCTATTCTCTCAGTGTTACAATACGTTATCAGCACGATAGTCTCCCTTAGTCCACTCCAATTACAAACAAAGATATTGAGTTTAGTTATTTGTTGCCATTATACGAAGTTTATCATCAAAGCAAGGTACATACATGATACATCCAGAGATACGTTTTTTAGTATCAACTTTCAATTCCCTTTTATTTCCAGGATATCAAATTTACCAACTTTTTTTTAATTATGAAGTTTGAACGCTATGTTTGTACAAGATAAAACTACTATTTTTGTTTTGTATATATATATATCAACTTTGCATTTACGCAAACTACTATTTTCATAGTCTTCATGAGAGTGTGGCTCATGTTAATACTATTTTGGGTGCCTAAGAGATGATTGAAGGTGTTGGGAAAGCATCAATTGTGTTCTCAAGGGGAACTATAATTGACATTGATGAAGCTTTATATTCAAGCAAGTCTCAAAGGAACTTGCTAAGCTTCAGATATATTAGAAAGAATGGCTATCATATTGAAACTCTTGGCTAACATGGTAATGAATACTTATGTCTCACATCTCATGAGGAAAATGGGAAACAAGTACTAGAAAATATTACAGAATATAAGCTGGGCTTATATGGGGTATTCGTTAGTCTCATTGAGATTAATAATGTCACTAACCAAAAGTTAGTAGACCAACAAGTATTCAGCTTATAGAATGACATATTAGGTCATTCAGGGGAAACAATGATGAGAAGAATCATTGCAAATTCTAGTGGGCACCCCCTTAAGAACCAAAAGGTTCTAGCGTCATGTGTTTTGGCATGTACGGCTTGTTCTCTTGGAAAATACGTTACACGGCCATCACGAACAAAGGTGAATGATGAAACACCGATATTCCTTGAGCAGATTCAAGGTGATATTTGCAGGCCTATTACACCACCATTTGGACCTTTTAAATATTTTATGGTATTGATTGATGCATCAATAAGGTGGTCATATGTGAGCCTACTTTCCACAAGGAACGTGGCATTTGCTAGGCTTCTAGCCTAGATAATTAAATTAAGGGCTCATTTCCCAGATCATCCAATCAAGAAAATAAGATTGGATAATGCTGGAGAGTTCACATCCCACGTTTTCAATGATTTTTGTCAATAAATTAGGATAACATTTGAGCATCCGGTGGCTCACGTTCATACTCAAAATGGTCTTGTTGAGTCGTTAATTAAGAAATTGCAAATGATAGCAAGACCACTATTAATGAGGTCTAAGTTACCCACTACTGCTTTGGGTCATGCGATCTTGCATGCAACGGAATTAATCAAGCTTAGACCTATTTCATATCACTCATTATCCCCATTGGAAATGATATCTGGCAAAAGGCCAGATATTTCTCATATAAAGGTATTTGGGTGCTCGGTGTATGTACCCATACCTCCCCCACAACGTACCAAGATGGGTCCACAAAGAAGGTTGAGAATATATGTGGGTTTCGAATCCCCTTCCATTATCAAATATCTTGAGCCTATGACAGGGGATCAGTTTACAGCTCGATATTTAGATTGTCATTTTAATGAGTTGATTTTTCCACCTTTAGAGGGAGAAGAAAAAAGAAATTTGTCAAGCAAGAGATATCATGGAATGCTTCGTCCATGAATTTTATAGACCCTAGAACAACAAAATGACCTAGAGGTTCAAAGAATAATTCATTTGTAGAATGTTGTAAATCAGCTACCTGATGCGTTTGTAGATACAAGGCAAGTAACACAATCATATATACCAGCTGTGAATGTTCCAGCTCGATTAGAACTCCCGGGAGAAAATCCAAATTCTAGACAGCAAATGGCAAGTGAATCCCAAGTATGCAGGAAGCGTGGTCGACCCTTGGGATCCAAAGATTTGAACCCTCGAAAGAGGAGTTCGGACCCTCGAAAGAGGAGTTCGGACCCTCGAAAGAGGAGTCTAGTCTCTCAAAAGGGGGACAAATATGCCACAATGAAACAAAATGAAAAAGAAAAGGGAAATGAAGAATTCCAAGTTTTGAACCCTCGAAAGAGGAGTTCAGACCCTCGAAAGGGGGAAAGAGCTACCACAATAATGCAGAAAGAGAATAAGGGTACTTTGTGGAAGACAAAAACAAGGATATGGATGTGGAGAATGATAATGATGAGATCTCAATAAATTATGTTAGTACCGGAATTGGATGGTACAGACATGAAATAGTCACCGATGACATTTTTGCATACTCGATTGCCATGGAAATCATGGATGATGATGTCTCTAAGCCCCAATCCATTGAAGAGTGTAGGCAAAGAAATGATTGGGAAAGCTGGAAAAATGCTATTAAGACAGAGCTCGATTCACTATATAAAAGAGGAGTGTTGGGCCGATTGTTCCTACTCCTAAAGATACTAAGCCAGTTGGCTACAAATGGGTGTCTGTGAGGAAACGAAATGAACAAGATGAGATTTTGAGATATAAAGCCAGATTGGTGGTACAAGGTTTTACCCAGAAACCGGGAATAGATTATACGGAAACGTATTCTCCCGTTGTGGATGCTATTACCCTAAGGTTTCTTGTTGGCTTAGCGGTTAATGAACAACTTCATATGAAACTCATGGATGTTGTAACCGTTTATCTCTATGGGGATCTGGATGCAAATATATATATTGAAAGTACCAGAAGGGTACAAAATGCCCAAACCATCTCATGAAGGAGATCACCAAATGTACTCCATCAAGTTACAAAAGTCATTATACGGGCTTAAGCAATCAGGGCGGATGTGGTACAATCGCTTAAGTGAGTATTTGCTAAAGAAGGGTTTTGCAAACAACCCTGTAAGCCCTTGTGTATTCATCAAAAGGAAAAATTCGGGTTTTGTAATCATTGCCGTATATGTAGATGATTTGAATATCATCGGTACTTTACAAGAAATTCAAGAAGCGGCTGATTACTTGAAAAGCGAGTTTGAAATGAAAGATTTGGGTGTCACAAAGTATTGTCTTGGTTTGTAATTTGAGCATACCGGAGAAGGCGTGTTTGTCCATCAGTCAAATTAGGTAGAAAAAATACTGAAACGTTTCTACATGGACAAAGCTCATCCACTAAGTTCACCCATGGTAGTGCGCTCACTTGATGTGGATAAAGACCCATTTCATCCTCGCGGACCTAATGAATAGTTATTGGGCCCTGAGGTGTCATATCTTAGTGCCATTGGGGCATTGATGTATCTCGGCTATTCGTACCACCCGACCAGAATTTCATTTTCTATCAATTTTGTTAGCAAGATACAGTTCGGCTACAACGCATAGGCATTGGAACGGAGTAAAACATGTCCTACGCTACTTGCGTGGTCCTCATGATATGGGTTTATTTTATCAAAGGTGTGAAAATCCCGAGGATGCAATTCTAGTTGGTTTTTCAGATGCAGGTTATTTATCTGATCCACATAAGGCCAGATCTCAATCCGGATATATTTTCATGTATGGTGGAACTGCTATTTCTTGGCGTTCAATGAATCAGACTATAGTGGCCACTTCATCAAATCATGCCAAGCTGATAGCTATATACGAAACAGGAAGAGAATGTGTATGGCTCAGATCAGTTATCCACCATATTTTAAGTTCTTGTGGTCTTCAGTCAGATCAAGAGACGCCGACGGTGATATACGAGGATAATGCCGCATGCATTGCACAAATAAGGGAAGGATACGTCAAAGGTGATCGAACCAAGCATATATCACCAAAGTTCTTTTCAACTCATCAGCTTCAGACCAAAGGTGTTCTCGATATTCGCAAGATTCGGTCTGACGAGTATCTAGCTGATTTATTCACCAAATCACTTCCTTCAAGAATCTTTAAGAAGCTTGTTCATGATATCGGTATGCGACATCGGAGAGACATTCTGTTAAATTGAGGGGGATAGAAATATTTGGACTGTACTCTTTTTTCCTTGACCATGGTTTTTATCCCAATGGGTTTTTCCTGGCAAGGTTTTTAATGAGGCAGTAGGATGTACATCCAAGGGGGAGTGTTATAAATAATGTAATTATTGGATGTACATCTAATCACCCTTTCATCTACTTTAGACTCTTCATTTATGTAACCCCCGTAACCTCCCAAACTCTTCATGAGAAGTCCTTTGATATTTCGTATTTCTTCCACTCAAAGGTTCAGTAACAGTTATGTATGTACTATATATAGACGCACAACGGAATGAAATAGGAGATAAGAATTTACGTCTATCTTGTCTTCTATCTTTCTTCTATTCTCTCAGTGTTACAATAGAACTGAATAATTTACAGAGTTAATTTTTCTTAATAAAATAGTAAACTCGATGTGAAAAACGTTGTCATAAAAGCTGTGTTCTACCAATAGGGTGGGAGTAGTTAAGTGGTACTATTGTTAAGATTTGGTTATGTCGATTGATGTAAGAATAAGTAATGTTGATAAATAGATTAAATAAATCGATTATAAACCGGCAAGGTTATTTAATGATAGAACAAATTCAACACTTCCACTAATACAACTTAAAATTCAGTACTTCATGTAGCTTTCGTGACTAAACAACAATCGGAATAAGAACTAATCCAGTTAATTCCCTGGAAGTAAATGGATTGAGTATTATTTCTAAAACCGTCCACAAAGTAAATGGATTGAGTATTATTTCAAACAGCTTGGACTTGTGTCCTATATATATGATTGAAATTTGAAGACTTGGTAACACACAAATATCTGTTACAACTTAGGGGGCGTTTGTTTTAAGTGGAGGAAATATAATGGAATCAGGAAAATGAATGGGAAGGAATGTAAATGAATTCTCTTTGATTTTTCAGTTAATTGTTTGAGCTGGGGGAAATAAAATAAATATCTGGTCAACGGTTGCCGGTCAACGGCCATTCATTATCGGTCAACATTCACCGGTCACCGGTCAATGGTCATATGTGGCCGGTCAAAGTGTGCTGGGACTCATTCCCTAGTAGGGGGTGGAGAATCATGATAGAGGGTTTTGGATAATCCCATTTACTTAGAGTAACTTGTCTCTTATCTTCATAAAATGTCACTCAATTAATTGATGAAATGCAACTTAATTTTATATTGTTATAAAACGTTACTAAATTAATGAATATATTTCAAAAGGGAGGGGAAAGTAGGGGGAAAACACCCCCCCCCCCGCCCACAGTACGCACCCTCTAGGGAGCTGTGATCAAGAGTTGTGTGGTCTATTCTGTCCAGATGAGGAATTTGATATTTGATGCAACTTTGAGGACATCCTATCTAAGGACCTTTTCCTTGGCTACTATGAGATACATTTCACTAGTGTGAATGTGATATATATAACTGGTTTTGTGTTGGGTCTCCTTTTTTGATATGATAGATTAATATCAGAAGCACTAGCAGTATCAAAACCGCGTAGCCAGCTTTTTGCTGATTAGTAGTATGATCTTGGGAAGCATAATCCATTCGAGTGGATGTCCGAAAGTTACAAATTCATTCAAATTATTTGTTTCCGTGTGTCTATGAAACTATAGTATTTGGTTTATTCGATGCCTTTCATTCAAGCAGTAGGATGACTAAAGCAAATACAGGAAGGAGAGACCGCGAACCCATGACACAGAGAGGACCAATAGTTTGGGTTTTTATTTTTTTATAAGTCGTTGAAAGTTAGAGCGTGATGCCGAGACTCTAAATGAACCTTTCTCACAATATGGACACTCAGTGTCTGATGAAAGTCGAGCCCTTGTGAACCATGAAAATATCATTTGGGAGTCTTGCAACGGATCTTACGTTGAGGACCAGGCGGTTAAGTATGAGTCCAAGGTGAGGGACGTTCCCCGTAAGACAGGTAAAGTGAAAGCTCTACCTAGAATGGATCTTCGCTCAAAGAAAACCCCTATGGGGTTTGGTAATTTCTCTCAGGTTTGTAATAAATCGGGCAAGGGAAAGAACATAGGTAGATCTAATAGTTAAGAAATATTTTTTAGCGGATCTTGTAAGGTAGGTATGGTCAGTCATAGGGTAAGCGGTTAGGTTTGGCTTGTCACAGCTTTACTGTATATCCACTTATGTGGAGTCTTTTTGGCCTTGTGCCTCCAACTATTAAAAAAAAAGATAGGTTTTGAACTCAAGACCTTTTAGTACTAAGATATCACTCCTCTGCCCACCAAACCGACAATAGTTTGGGTTTTATGCAATGGAAAATAACCTATTGTTATTGAACATTTAAACTCTCGTTTGCTTTTACTTAAAAGTTCGTTCCATTATGGGAGTCAGTGGGTACCTAGATTCTTAATGTAAGGAAAGAGATTAGAAGAAGAAAGCAGTTCAGGTAAAGGAGAGAAAGAAGATTAAATAAACAGTTCACTTTATGAACTCTAGGGCTGCATCAACTACACCTTTTGATTATTCGAGTCTCTACATCTTACTTTGCCCGACCTTTCGCAAAGGAGATTGGGGAAAATAGAAAATGGTCCGTAATGCAAATTTAATCATACCGTTCACACTCAATATTGTGCAAGAAAGGGAATATTGGGTTTGTTTGTTTTTCCATTCAGGAGTTTTTATATATCGGTTAATAATGCTTATCAATTTTAGGTTTATGTGAGTGAACAAAGGCGTTGTTTTGGCTGTTTCTGTTGCTTTCTTATCCGAAGCACTGAAGCTAAAGTTGTGTATCTCTGGATCTGTGAAGAATGAAAACAAAGACTGTGGACATGAAAACAAAGAAACTATATATATATATAGCTTTTGCAGAAGCAAAGGCTTTTCGCTGGGTTGGATGGTGGTGGATCCATAAATCTTGTTTATGGGGGTTAAATTTTTTTTTTGACACTAATTTTCTTTAAAACATTATATTAGGTTGTATTTTCAAAATTTTCGGAGGGGCTAGAGCCCCCCTAGCCCCCCCCCTCTCGGTCCGCCTCTGTTGGATGGTATGGTAACAGTTAACTGCTGTTGCTATGATGTTGAAAGCATGAAAACAAAATGGAAATTTAATTGAATAATACTCAAGTTTAATGTAATTACACTCACGGGTCGTTTGGTTACTGGAATATAAATTCCAAGAATTTAGTTCTTCGAATAGAATGATCGGAATTTTAATTCGCTTGTTTGGTTGTCAATATTGAAATTCTTGGAATTGGCTATTTTCTTGTTTGGTTGAAAATATATATTTCCGGAATCTACGTAGATTATAAAACACAATGACCATATTACCCATCTATTCTTTTGTTTGGTTGAAAAACATAATTCTGGGTAAAATTTAAAATAGAGAATAATTAGTTTATTAATCATAAATAACATGAATTTCATAAAAAAATTAAATGCTCAATTATTAAATGCACACAAGTTGTAATGTTGTAATAACAAATGAGAACTATATAACAAAAAAAAATCAGGTATATTATGTATGTGGAAACTTTTAGTCTCCGTACCAAATGACCCGTCATATCTAATTTATTCTATATTTGCCCAGGGGCGGATGGAGGGGTACACGTGGGGTTACGTGACCCTACATTTTTTGAAAAATTTAAAGTTTCTTATTTATATGTTTTGCATATATAATATAAGTGACCCCATATATTATAAAGCCTGTAATAATCTAATGGCAAGAGACAGAAACAACAAGTGAGATTGTCTCTGGGTTTGAATCTCAGTCATGCTTTTTTCCCTGACCAACCATTTTCATAGAAGACCTTAGCGCCTGTGTCTGTAGTGAATTACAACAAATGGTTATTGATTTTGTAGCAGTTTTTTTTTTCATTTTCCATCCCCAATTAATAGCTTAAGTGTTTTTTTTCATTTTCAATTCGCAATTAAAGCAACTGTTTTATTATTTATCTTTTCCCTTCCCGTCTCACCAAAATCAACTTTTTTTTCAATTTATTTTCCGTCTTTTTTTATCTCCTTTTTTTGTTCTCCCTCCTCTATAAATACTTAGACCACTCTAGAATTACTCATCAAATTTACGATCACTATAACCAGATACTCGTAGGTTTCTCTGAGTTTTCATAAGCTCATTGGGAGGAGATACTAATTGTGTTTCCTCAGCAACGGTAACACTTTCAAATCGCATCTCTTACTTTTATTCTCTAGTATTAGCTGTAGAAATTTATTTTATAAATCTAAAACATTTATTCTTGTTTGTTGAATTTTTGAATTTTCTTTTGATCAATTTTTACGAATGTGTTTGTTTCTTTTATATAATTAGATATATATATATATATATATACTAGTTTTCTTTTGAGGCCATTAGTATTGAAACTATTATAAAAATGTATTCAGACAACAAAGCCCCGTACAATACAATTGTACTAGATGATGATATTATCTTTAAATTTGAATTATATTTAAATACAAATTTTTTTAAAATAATAATAGTGACCCCTTATACTTCAAATCATGGCTCTACCCCTATATTTGCCACATATCTGAAAGTAATTATAAGTTACGTATCACTAAGTTTATTCGAGCTCATTTTAGGGTTGTTCGCGGCGTACAAGAAAAATACGAAATACCATGACAGCTTATTCACCAGTTAGATTGTGGACCTCTTTTAATTTCAACTGAAAGACCTTAAGAGCTAGTCCCTGATCAACACACCTAGGAAGGACAAAAAGGAAAGCAAACTAATGAATACTTTTGTCAAAAGTCGGCTGTAGAAGCATATTTGTCTGTGAACCAAACCTGCAAGGCCTCTCCTTGCAAAAGTTCAATTAAGCATATATCTAGGTTAGATGATGTGAGTGTTATGAACTCATGGATATAAACTGGAATCCAACACCTCTAAAGAAAGAAAAATGGAAATAAAGCAACACATAAACTTTAATTACGGGAAAAAACCTTCAACTCAGAGTAAAAACCTCATAACATAGTATGCATGATCCAAACTTCTACTATAATATTGTGAGGTTACAAAAGATGCACCCAATCCTCACTAATTCTTTAACTGCAACTCGAAGCGAGTTAATAACTTGGTGGAGGATACTACAACTTCTTTCACACTCTCAAATACAAAGCTTTCAGTTTATCACCCAACTCTCCCCAGACTATAGATCTATTATTGGATTATCAAAACTAACCAAATTTGTCACATATATTGGGTTTGAGACAGACTGTTTCTAGGAAACTAAAAAAACATATCTCTATGCATCTCTCATAACATTTTCGGTTTCAACATATTAATTTACATGTATTAATACGTGTAATTCTCAAACTTAATAAATTAAGAGAAACTTCAATGGTTTAATTTTGATTGGTATCCAAACCACATTAGTTAAATTCTTCACTTTGGCTTGAATTCCTTAACAAATCACTTCTTATTGGTAAAGAACCCAAAAAGTCAACAATCTCCCCGTCCAGCCAAAAAGAGGGCGATTGGATCATTATCATCACGGCTAGAGGTGAAAATTTTTCCTTTCGGGCATCCCCCCATGGTGCAGACTGATACCTGGGCCGAAAAGCGAACTTTTTCTTATTATTCTTCACATGAGCCGAAGCACCTTCAACATAACAGATGTGGTTTTCCTTCGTCTTACCTTTGAAAAAAATAACATTTTCCATTAGCACCTCTAGGGTTCTTCCCTGGCCATAATATATATAGCCTTCACATGACTATTGTCCCAAGGAGATAATATTTGTGCTAATGTTTGAGATGTACCTTATATTCCTGATTCGATGCTCCATTATGTTCTTCAGTTTCAAGTCAACATCACTAACAAATTGGACCGTCACCTTCTCATTATTACCAACAGTAAGTTTCTGAGATTTTGCATCTTTAACGTCATATATGTGAATAGATCCTTACACATATACATGGAGGCAGCGAAATTGAGGACCTGTTAAGTCAATTTTCTTAAGAGTTTGACAATAGAAAACCATCCTTGTGGTTTAATGTAGACCTGGCAAAAGTAACCCGAACCCGAAAAACCGAACCGAACCAATCCGATCCGAATCCGAATCTCAACCGAAAACTATAACTTGAAAAATGACCTGAAATCCGAAATAAACCAACCCGGACCAAACCGAACCGTATTATTGTAAAACTGAAAGTAAACCACAATCCACAATCATCCGAACTGAAGTCATCCGAACCAAAATCAACCGAACCGCAGTCACCCATAACCCAACGATGACCCAAAAACCGAAGTGACCCGAACCGAAACCAACCAAAAACCAACCGAACCAAACCCGAACCGAAACCAGTGTGACCCGAACTAATATATCTGATGTGACCCGAAAGAATATATTTCATTAATTATAGGAGACACTGAGAATAAAACAGAATGTTTATACCCAATATCTAGTTTAAATACAAATCAGTATTTAGCTTTTGTATCATACAACACTAAACAATGCCCCACAATACTTTTACAATTAATCAATTACTTAGTAAGTGGCATACCTATAAAAAAGTATTAATAAACTTATATACACGAGAAATTATTTTAAATACACCACAAATATTTTGCACTATAAAATTTTAAAGTAACTAATTATCATGCATTTTCATTAATCGCATAAATAATAATGAATTAATGATAATGCGTTACTCATTAATGATAGATTGGTAAGAACCAAAAATATTTGTATATTTAGACTCAAATTTTATCACTAATTCATATCATTATTGTATTAATTATTCATATATTGAAGGTGTTTTTATTAATTAGAATTTTTCAAGCCTTTATCCAATCTTGTGAATAATTCTCCCTCATTAACAATTTAGCATAAATGTTTAATATACTTGAAGGTTTTTACCTATGTAGCAAAATTCTCATGCTTCTGAATAGTTCTTCATCATTAACAGTTTTTAACTACCCTAAAAAAAGTCATCAAAACTTATTAACTAATTCCATTCGCTAACTATTAATAGATTGAAAATACAAGTTACTACACTTTGATACAATTTTAATAATTATCCACAAACATACCTTATTTATACTCCTCTCAAAATAATGAAACTATTAAATAATCTAAAGCTACATCAATAATTATGATAAGTTCAGAGTTAGTTGCTAAAGTATAACATGATACAAATTATAATTATTTGTTTAAATTAATCTTTTATATACATTTATACGTGTTGAGATTGATTGAAGTCAAATTTACATATCATGATGATTGAGTTGCGGGATTCTGTAATGGCAATCGAATTTAACTGAATAATTGACCCGAATATGACCCATAACTCAAAAAAACCGAATGAACCAGAGGCTAACCCGAACCGTAAGTTACCCGACCCGAAGTCACCCTAACCGAAAGTTATCCAAACCGAAAATCATCCAAACCGATCCAAACCGACCCAAAATTTCAACAAACCAAACTCAGCCCAAACAAACCGAATTTAACCGACCCGATCCAACCCGAACCAATTATTGAACGATTTGAAATCAACCCGAATCGAACCGAACCGGACCGAACCCGAACCGATTGACCCGAACTGCCACCTCTAGTTTAATGTATTTGTTTAAGTGTTTCAGCAAATAAAGATTATCAGGATCACTTGTATGCAAGGTTACAAGCAGGTTCTACCTTTCTGACTTGTGCCCAACAGTCAGGCACCTGTCCACGATCGCTCCAAGCGAGGCTCAATGATAGGCGACAAGCGACAAAGACACTCACTCGGAAATAAAGCTAAATACAAATGTGGAAGTCAGACACATTGTCCAGCATGCTTAACAACGTCAACCTGCACAATTTGATCTTCCAAGATCATATGTTCAGATGCATGGGAGACAAGGAAGAAAAAGACAAATGGCAGTGCAGGAATCAACATTGGCTACAAAGATAAATCAGCTTGAAACAGAAGCGGTGGTGCTGAAGGGTCAATTTTCTGAAATTGTGCTTAATATTTTCTATAGAGCATAGGCTTGTAACTTAGACTTTTAGTTTTCTTTTGTGAGTCTTTTAAGTCTAGTAAAAGAGCGGAAGAAGTGAGCGAGTGGAAGGGAAAACTAAAAAGCACTTTGTGCAAGTGTCAGCAAGGGGCTGAAAGCAGTCGGGGACTATTGGGAGATTAGAGACCGATATGGATCAGTTTGGGTAGAAAGGCCTTGGTGAAGTCCTAAACTGTCCCAACACTAGTGGAAAAAATGTTTTTAATGATGGTTATTTTGCCTATATACCACGGTTCCAAACCGTGGTTAATACTCGCGTCGTATATTCAAAAATGACTATAAACCACGGTTTAAAACCGTCGTTTAAAATCGAGGTTTAAACCACGGTTCGTTTCGACCGTCGTTTAAGACCCCTTTCTCCCGTGAGATCATTGACTTTATACCACGGTTAAAAGCCCGAACCGTGGTATAAAGTGAGTATTAATGATGGTTATTGTGTAAAACTGTGGTATATAATTTATAAAATCAACAAATAAACCACGGTTATTCATAAAACCGTGGTTTATAGTCTTTTTTTTCTAAAATCGCCGGCGATTTAGCGCCGCCTTCAATCGTCGTGTTCGTCGGCGAGCATGTGTTCCTTGTTCAAGGGGCAGAGCATGAAGAAGAGCCGCAGAGCATTTGTTCGACGGCGAGCATGTGTTCCTTCTTCAAGGCGCAGAGCATGTGTTCCTTGTTCGCAAAAATTACCGTGAAGAGGAGGCGCAGAGCATGAAGAAGAGCCGCAGAGCATTTGTTCCTTGTTCGCAAAAATTAATTACCGTGAAGAAGAGGCACAGAGCATGAAGAAGAGGCGCAAAGCATGAAGAAGAGGCGAAGAGCATGAAGAAGAGGCGCATGTGTTCCTTGTTTTCCAGTTCGCCGGTGGGTTGCGAAGTTGAAGAAGAGGCGCGCTCCATGTTCGCCGGTGGGTTGCAAAAAAAAAAGGAGTTGAAGAGAAGAAGAGTTGAGGCTAGCTAGAGAGGATGTTCGACTTGTTCGACAGTGTTGGTTGTAAACAGGGAGAAATATATCTAATAGAAGAAAGAGAAAGACCCGCGTTAATTTTTGCCGAAAATTTGAATTCCCGCTTAGACTATATACCACGGTTCTACCAAGAAACCGTCATTTAAAGTTGTTTAAACATGACTAAAAACGACGGTTGTCACAAAACCGTGGTTTAAAATACAACGCGTCAAAGTATATATGACGGTTCCACCCAGAACCGTGGTATATAATACAACGCATCAAACTATATATGACGGTTCCGTCAGAACCGTGGTATAAAATGCATCACGTCACGCTATACGACGGTTCTGCGTGGAACCATGGTATAAAATCTCCCGCCAACACTTTATGTGACGGTTATGATAATAACCGTGGTATAAAGTTTTTAAATGACGGTTACGTGATTAACCGTGGTTTAAAGTGCGTCATTTAAATTCTTTTTTCTACTAGTGCAAGTCCGTAGGAGGGACGAGAGGGAGATTGAGTGAATTACTTGTGTGTTAATTCTCAATCGAAAGAGATTATAGTTTAAAGTACTTATAGCCTTCTACCTCTGTATCAATCCCAAGCCAACAAGTTATATCAGAGTGGTTACTTCTGAAGAGCTAACCCTCCAAAAGTGATTAATGGCATAATCCAGAATGTTGGCTTCCGAAGAAGGCGCATCTCCCAACCGCCCACCACTCTTCAACGACAAAACTACACACAATGGAAGAACAATGAAGTTCCACATCAGATCCAAAAATCTAAGAATCTGGTGAGTCATAAGTGTAAGAGACTACACTTTCAGAGATGCTCAAGGTCACCCTCACTCAGTTGACATCATAAAAGATGACCAAGTGAAGAAGCTCATCTTCAACGAAAAGGTAGTGAAGCTACTTCATTGCTCACTGCTCCTGGAGCAGTATTCTAAGATCTCTTCCTTGAAAACTGCCAAGGAGATCTAGGAGACACCTGAAGTCACTTGTGAAGGGAATGCTGAGATCAAGAAGACGAGGATTGAGCTGCTACTCACTCACTAGGAACTGTTCAAGAAATAGGAGAAAGAGAGAATTTCTGAGATGCACACAAGGTTCACAAAGCTCACCAATAAGATGACAGTCCTTGGGAGAGCAATACCAAATGAAGATCAGATCAAAAAATTCCTCAGGTGTCGTCTTGTCTCCTTCGACAGCAAGGTCAACGCCATGCAAGAAGTGCATGACCTGTCTAAGATGTCAGTCGCTGACATGTTGGGTCACTGATGGCATTCGATTTGAAGCTACAACAAAGAGAAAGCGAGACAGCCAGGAAGGAGAAATTCAAGAGGTTGGAGCTGCAGGTAGCTCAGGATAGTGATTCAGGATCAGATGGGGATGAGGTAATGGTTCTCTATGCCAATAGACATTTAAGAAAGATGTTCAAGTAGCAACAACAAAAGAAGGGTGACTCTAAATACCATGGAGATCAATAGAAGAAAGGTGATAAATGCTTTGGGTGCTCCAAGAGAGGACACCACATCAATGACTGTCCGTAGAAGCCAACAGAGGCCAACGACCGGTTCAAGAAGACTTCCAGACCACATTTCACCAAAAAGCCAAAGAAAGAAGCTTTGGTTGCCACATAGGGAGACATTGATTCTAACAATGATGATCAGGACTCTGATAACTAGCGATCTAGAGACGAGAAGGCTAGCCTATGCGTTGAGAGAGCCTGTCTAGGGAAGGACTTAGATAATCTGTGTCTAGTCGTTGATGAAGAAGACGTCAAGGAGCCTGTTACGGAGGAGTCAGAAGGTGAAGAAAACCAAGACAAGGTAAACTATCTTAAACTCAAGAAGAAAATTGATTGATATGAGTTACCTGGTCTTTGAAATTTTGTAAAATTCTTTTTGATCAACTAGATGAGTATGTCAGAGCGAATCTAGAAATAGTTGAGGAAAATGAACATCTTAAAAAATGTTTAGAAGATGAGTGTGTAGTAAACCTGAAGAAAGTCGTTAGGAAACTACAAGATAGTTACAATGAATTGCTTTTAACTCATGAAAAACTGAATCAAAGTTAGATGAAACCACAAAGAGCTTGACAAGAAAAGAAAAACAATCGAAGAATGTTGATTGTGGAGATCTTATTGTTGCACTCAATAAAGCTGAAACAAAACTGGGGATGTTACAAGTTAGATGTTCTAGGCTAGAAAGTGAGGCTAAACAGAATTACATCAGAAAACCTACTTGGAGTGGTCGTCGACCTGTCCGGCAGCCGTCAAGGACTAGTCAACGAGGGTTATGTTACCTCTAACGACAGCCAGGTCACCATCAGCCCTAATGCTATAGGACACGCTTTTATGCGGTCCTGACAACTAGCCAAGGTAGGATTAAAATGGATTGAAAAAGGAAAATCACGAAAGTGTTTGCAAATGAGGAAGGACCCAGATAAACATGGCTCCCTAAACCTTTAGCTTGATTATAGAGTGCGGACAAGAATGAGAGGAAAGTCTTTTTACCTTCTCTCATTCAAGACCAAGTATAGAGGAACATGTTCCTCTGGCAAATAAAAGTTGTTTTTATGTGTTTTCATCATTATGCTTATGCTTTCTTTATATTCATACTTATTTTTGAGAAAATTAATATAGCTAGTGATCAATATTTTGTTTTGTTTGAATGTTTTTTCAACTAACAAGAATAGTGCATATAATTCTCATTAAGTCACTAAGTAGGGATAAGTTCACCAAGATCATTCATGATCTGGACATGAGATTCAGAAATTAAATTTGAGGTTCCAGATCTCATTGTTGTTCGACAAATAGGTTAGTGACTATTCGGGCATATGTATGTCAGCTATCTTTGAGAATAAAATGCTTGCACGATAGGTGAATGATTATCGGGACCAGAGACATTAGATTTTACATTAGGATAAGGGCACATCAGGACTTTTAGTGCGTTTTCAACGGTAAAAATCCTATTCTAACATTAGTATCTGGCTTTGACAGTTATTGTTGATTCGCAGTTCGTTAAAAACTAGTTGTTACGCTCTGTCAGCGCTTGTAGATGCGTTTGAGACCATTGCCCGAGTTGTATAAAAGGGGTAGTCGTGTTCTCCAAAACACATCACTTACTTCTCAGCTTTCTAATATTCTTGCGAACTCTAAGCGCATTTTCTATCTCTCTCTCTATCTCTCAAACACTTTGTAAGGTTTCGATATAAGCCACAGAACACCAAAACCCTCTAGTTGCGCGGCACCTTTTGCACCAAGTACTAAATTTCTGAAAAAGCTTCAACAATCACAAGGGCCCTAAGGAAGAGCATCAGATCCTCCAAAGTCGCCAATAAGGTCGTTATTGGTTCAACTCCGATAGTAGAAGAACTCTCACCAGAAGTCGCTTCTCAAACAGTCGTTGTTCCTACTACTGCAATACCTAAGTGGTCTGTGGAAGAAGAGAATTTGCTGAAGTTAAAGGTGATGGATGAGGAAGACTTAACAAACGATGAGCTGGCGTACATAGCCGCTCATATGCCCAAGGTAAATTGTAAATTACAAGGCTATACCTCTACTTTCCTACTCTCAACCTCTCAGAAAACACCATACCAAACCCGTAACCGCACCGTCTTTCACCTCTCCTGCTCAAACTTCTACTCCACGAACTCAAACAGAAACCAATTCCATCTCCACCACAAAAATATCATCCACAAAATCAAGGGTATCCCCATGAACCCTTGCGAAAAGAACACCTATAAAACCAAACCCCACTGAAAAATCTACTACCCTACAAAAATATAAAACTAAAGACGTCAACAACAATGCCAACACCTCACTAACCCCCTCACCATCAGATGCGGAGCACCTGCAAGAGGCTTCCACTAAAATCCCAATTATGGGCATAATAAACAAGGAAGAGGAAAAAAGAAAAAAGTGTGGGAACTAGCGATGATGGTGCACAACACGTACTGGATGTGGCCAAAGATGTTAAAGAATCCTTTGGAACAAGTGGAGATGAAGAATAAAGGGAAGAAGAGGAGGCAATTGAAGCTTGGGAAGAGGAGAAAGAAGAAAACAGGTGAGGAAACACAGAAAGAGTGCGAGGGAGAAGGGGAAAAGAACCTGAGTGTAACACCCCAACCGTTAACTCATCATTACCTCTTACATTGTCACCAATTACTCTTACTCACACAGCGGAACTCTAATTACAACGAGGGGTGAAACAACGCCAATAGCCACCCATATGGCTAACCAGGCCTTCCTTACATACCGTAACGGTCTGATGAACTGGAACAACCGAGTACACAACACAAATTCAATACTCAAATCATTTCTTTACTATACCGAGTCTACAATGAATGGATGCCGACAACATATTCGGTCTTACACTTCCTTCAATACATAAGTAATTAAAACTAACTACCCATGCAACCCACCGACCCCATCCTACTCTCGAACGGTAACATCTTCGGTGTACCTGTAAAAATAAAAACATCGCCCCTAGGGGCTCAGCTTAACGCTGCATATGAAATTCGCATACCCCGAGCGCTAACCGGGGTACGCCGACTACTTTTGTCGGATATACATGGAGTTCATTAGTCAAACAACATGCATCATAGCAATACAATATATATGTGTATTACTCAAGGAATCTACATCCAATCACGGAACACGATTCCTAACTAACATAACAAGGTTGTTAGTGGTAACTGGTTGCTCTTAGGCCTTGAGGGTTATTCCTCACTATGCCTTGTTTACTTATTCAATACCTCACCCGCTCTCTCGGGTTACTTATTCATATACACACCCATTCTCTTTGGCTACTCGTACTATACTCACCCACACTCTCAGGTTACTTATTCTCATTATCTCACCCATACTCTTGGGTTATTTACATTCATTATCTCACCCACACTCTTGGGTTATTTATACTCATTATCTCACCCACACTCTTGGGTTATTTATACTCAAGCTCTTGTAGATTCTCGAGACGCTACAGGTCTCCTACGTCACGCTTGTTACTCTTAATACATACTTAGGCCAAAACTCATGGCTCTCTAGCATAGTCTTACTTCCCCGGTTTCGACCCTACTCTGGGTCTAGCATGGTGGAAAGGTTCAACTAGCTCACGGAACTCTCTCTTAGTTCCTATCTCATTTACTTAGGTCCGACTACTCTCGGACTACTTACATTCCCATACACTCCTCTCTCGGAGTTATAATAATATTATGTATATTAGTCCAGAAGCATCACTCTCGATGTTTCTAAAGACCTTGGGAACATTACATAAGTTTGGTTAATCTTAGGTTTTAAGAGTTACCCATACATTTACTTTACTCATACTTTCGGTTACTTGCATATACCAGGTAAAATCCTCATATAGGAGGTCGACCATGTCTCAAGGGAGCTACTAATCCCTCAGGTCTCTTTTACCCTGTAACACCCCATCCAACAACAAACACATAACAATAATCTGCAGCGGAATACACACTTCATCAAATAACTTAACTCGTTGGTGTTACACGCCGTTAACCACCCACGTGGCTAACAAGGCTAATACATATACATTGTACCGGTCTGATGGGCTAAATTCCCGAGCGACTACACATTACTATCCCTTTCCATTAACAACAACAACAACATACACCTTTCAACTATACCGAGTATTTATAAACTGATGCCGATAACAATTTCGGTCTTACTACACCTACTGTATATATACACTTAAATGATTACTCATGTACAATGTCTACCCCGTCCTACTCTCGAACGGCTTCCAGCTCTCTGTACCTGAAATAGGAAAAGAAGAGAAAGGGTGGCCCCCAAGGGGCTCAGCACCTTTGCTGGTATGGTAATCCCGCAGCCCACATGCTACCGGGCCACGCACAACTAATTGTCGTCTTAGCATGCGATTGATTATATTTAAATCATGCATGCAACTGTAAACACACAACACATGACATTTCGCCTCAATGGGCTCAACAAACGGATAATACATCCTTACTTGATATGTCACTCATGGTATTCATTATCCCTAGAGTGTTCCTCCTCTAATTGAGCTACTTCCTTAATAGACGACACTTACCCTTAAATCGGGTTATCCTTAAACGCATCTTATCACAAACTGGGATTCATTTCCATGATCCACACACTCCATATCTTACAACATATAACATTCCTCACATAACAAAACATAACAACACTTCCACGTTTCGACGTGCACAAGATAACATCGCAATAGGAATTGCTTACAATGACATCACATAACATAACGGGAACGGTCCTCTTAGGAACCGACCCAAACATAGTTAAATCACTGGTGAGCCTAGAGAATGGTGTCACCCTCATGGTAAGCTCGTTATACAACAACAACACTCATTACCGTCCTAATAGTCGGACGAGTAACTTAAGTTAAGATGGTTCGGGTTTGGAGGCCCGAACACACCACACAAACACATGTTCCCCCTAAACCGATCATAAGTCAGAATAGCTAAGCTTTGGAATAAGCTAATGGGAGATCATAACCCGTGAGGGAAACAACCATAACAAAGAGAAGGGTAAGGCTAAGAAGGATACCCTCTCCCAAACAACGCGCGACCGGCCAAACCGGATTCCTCACCACTGTTAGTACATACTTACTTTAGATATTAGTTAGAACCCCACTATGGAGTCTATCACACCTACACACATACAGTATTACAACTGGGTTAAACATACAAGGGAGATCCCTACATTCACATACACCACATCACATAATTAACACACGCATAGCCGTGGTTAGAACGTCCCATGGTTCGGGTCGTTTAATCCGAATACCGAACTCTCATGTGAACCTAGACTCAGTTAACTAAGGTTAACACTTCCGAGGTTAAATGGTATCGGAGTTGAACACGCCACATAAATGAATTACTGTAAACTCATTACATGTTTTATCTTAAAACGTGGCAAACATACAGAAAAACACATTGGCATACAAGCCGGTGTAATCCGGTAGAACACAGGTTGCAAGAAAACCATACCTGTCACCGGAGTCCACTTTATCACGTCCATTTATGTTCCTCGAGAAATTCTCGAACAACTGACAACATTACATGTACTTTTATTAACATTGGGGTAACATGTTTGTTTAAAGTCTAATGCTTATAACTTTTCCCCGTTAACTTGGTTACATAACTTTACATTTTTTTAACATGTTTCACTCTTTCATTTTACTTCAACTTCAACTTTTCACCCACCAAATTGTGACTATAACTCACCTGACATGTCCTACACAACCTTATAACATCATTATCCATCAATCCCCATCATTAGACATCTTTTAATAACCTAAAACCATGTTTTTATAGTGGTCCGGGACTTGGTCCTCTTCTTAAGTCCCGGACCATATGGTAACTCAAGTCTCGGCCTTTTAAAATGGGGTGGTCCGGGACCTTATACAAGGCCTAAGTCCCGGACCACATCCTTATGTGACTCTCGGCCTATTTTACACCCCTGGTCCGGGACTTGAACCATGACCTAGGTCCCGGACCAAAGCTACAGACTTGGTAAAATTGCATTTTTCAAACCTTGTTGCATTATTTCTCCACCTTCATTAATTACCCAAACTTCATACATGAACTTAGGCATATTCTAATACCAAAATATCACTTTGATTCTCCTTACAACATTGTCTTTATTTTTTTTTTGCATAATTTTGGGCCGTCCGACCCACCGTCCGACCCACAACTGGGTCGGACCATTCAAGAAACTTTTCCCGTCTTTTAAATACGCTTGTCCGACCCATGTCCGACCCAAGACCTCTGGGTCGGACCATTCCAGAGACTCTAACCAGTGATTACAACAGAGCTGTCCGACCCACCCTGGGTCGGACCACTGGGTCGGACAACACCAGAAGTTGTCCAAAACTTGTCAAACTTTCTCCAAACTTTTCCTCTAGCCTCCTAATGTGTTCTAACATCATTTGGCACTTCAAACGCACCTTTAGCCATATGCTAAACTCTTTAAATCACTCACCAAAACATTTTATCATTCACAAGTTACTTACAAAATTCCTAGCACTTGGAATGTTTTCTCCTTAAGATTTCTAGGTGGTATTTCACCTATAATGACCACTATACCAAGGTGTTTCCTCTACACCTTAACATCATCTCTCAAACTTCTTTTCTTACTAACTAAACCTCCTTTTTCACATCTTACCTAAACATCACTTATTCCTTGGATATCAACATTACCTAAACCTTAAACAACTTCCTAGTTCACCAAAACATTCTTAAAACACTTAGAACTTCTTACACATTTTCCAAATTTTGCCATAGCTTCTCTTGTATATACTCACATCCAAACACTTGGTTTTTACCTTATTTCATTCAAAACACCTAAAATCCATCAAACACATTTTTATACACAAACTTCACACATTTAGCACTACATCACAATATAGTGCGTAACTTAAATTCCTTGGCACTTAGGCCCTTAAATAACATGGCTCTAAGGCCCTTAAATTGCATAAACCATAAACACTGAATTTCCCACATAAATAATGCCTTTGACCTGCAAATACACCCAACAATACATATGCCCTTAATAAACTCCTTGAGAGCATTTCACTAGGTCATTCACCTTTGGCTCCTTAGATCATTTTAACAAGCAATATAAGCTCATTTCTCCTAAGGCATTATACCACATTAGGTTAGTATATTTACCTCTTTTCCACTCAAACTTCTTTCTTGTTTCCTTATAAAACCGGTAAGGTATTTGATTCCTTGTCAACTACTACACAATATACAAGCAATGAAATGAGTATACAAGCTTCAAGCTTAAACTCATTGTAACCCTAGGTTTACATGTTTCAAAAACATTAATGTAGTTGTTTTACCTTGATCTTTGAAGAGAGTTTGAATATCTATGAAGAGAGGACTCCAGCTAGTCCATGAAAGGTTGGAATGAAGCTAGAACAAAGTCACACCAAGAGCACCATTAATGTGCAATTTCGGTTAAGGCAAAAACATGAAGGAAACTTGATTTTTCTTTGAGATTCCTTACCTAGAAGCAAAGGAGAGTAATAATATGTAGAAAGGTGAGCTCAAGCTCCTTCAATGGTGAATCTTCATGGCACCAAAATTGAGCTCTTGAATATTTGAAAAGATAGAAGTGTAGAGCTTGGTCTAACTAAGACAAATATAGTCTTATAATTTGATTTGGAGCATGGAGTTGGATTTGGCAAGGAAATGAAGATGGAGAAGAGATGTTGCCATAGCAATCGTAAATGGAGGAAAGGAGAAGATGAAGAAACTGTGTGAATACAAGAAGGAAAGAGAGAATGAAGATAAATTTGCTTTTGTTAAGATATTTATGTAAAAAGCAAAATAGTACTTTACTTTAAGCTTTACTTTACTTATTTGATTTCTTTTACAAGTTGGTGACTCACACCTTGAAAAAACCGGCCCCATTTAATTAGAAGGGTATTATAGTCTTTGTTGACCAATTTAATTACTTATAACAACATATGTTACAAACTAGCTTATAAAAATCACTATTCACAAAAACAAGGCACATAGAAGTGAAATTTTTGATTTCCCATTGATATAGACTTCCAAATGTGATACTATATAGTACACATGTTAATTAAAGAGTAATGATGGACATTTAGCCATTCAAAACTCATTACAAGACAATTTTTCAAAAACGTGCTTTAAGACTCCTTAAAGCACATTTTGTGTTTTAACTTGTTTTCAAGCTTGGTTTTCTTTGGTAATTGATTTAATATGTTCATTAACATATTTATAAGGTATAGGTATGACCATTAGGTATTTTACAAATTTATCCCAAGCTTAGAGCACATTTTAGCCCATATTAACTTTAAGGTATTTATTTATGTTTTGTTTGGTTTTATTGTCTACCAAGGTTTCCTGAGGACTTGATTAGCCTTATAAAATCATAATTAAATATTATTAAGTCTTGGTAGGCTCTTTGGGTCCTAACCAAGTTCACTCCTAGCTTAGAGCATGTTTTTGCCCAAACTGTATCTTAGTGCTTTATTGCATTTTTACTATGGTTTAAATTGTTCACTGATGTTTCTAAGGCACTTTTTAGCCTTTATATACCATAGTTTAATATTTAAAACACATATCAAGGTTTGGGGTATTTCATACCCTCATCGCTAGTTCACATCTTCGAACTATCTTAAATCCTCTTGAAGGAGGTTCACTTATCTTTCCACTCTCATTTGTTTCGTGGATTGTTTCAATGTGGTTTTCTAACCATTATCGGGTATTTACTCAACCCGTACAACTCCTCACATTCTAGGGAGTTCATATGTTTGCGTTATCGTTATACTTTAACGGATAGTTTGTGTGTTTGCACGTTTGCGTTATCATAAGCACCGACCCGATCTAGGGGTCTCTAGCCAAACGTTACTCACTACGAGTCGGTCCATTCACTATGTTAGACCACACCGGCATACAAGTATGTTAGCTCATTCAACATACAACAAGGCATGCATAATCAAACAAGGGATTATTTTCATGCTTTAATCTTGATTAAGCCGGCACACACAACACAAATCAACGTAACTCGGTTAGCACGCGGAGTATGAGAAAATCATACCTTTCACAGGGGTTTTTTACGTTTACCGTGTCATCTCACCTTGCTCGGGTCACGCACGATTCTCTGATAATGTTTCAAACATTATTATTAATACTAAGCTCATACGGTACAAAATAAAATGCTATTCCCGTATTTACCCCGTAATCCCGTTTACTCGGTTTTACTCTTGTTAATTTGAGTTCTCACTTAACAATCACTTCTAACACTTTCTTACACTTCCTAGGGCCTTAACATGTCACCAAACAAGGCCTTAACATCTTACAACATCATTAACATTCAAACCCCCATCATTAGGAACCTTAAAAATACACTCTGTAGGTTTCTGGGGGTGGTCCGGGACCTTGTCCATGCCCTAAGTCCCGGACCAATACTCATCGTAACTCTCGGTGGAATTTCAACTGGTCCGGGACCTTGTCCCTATCCCAAGTCCCGGACCAAACACAGCCTGCATTCTCGGCCTAAATAAATAGGGTGGTCCGGGACCTTGTCCTCATCTTAAGTCCCGGACCAAGGTGGGCATTGAACTCTCGGTATGAAAACAGGGGGTGGTCCGGGACTTTGTCCATGGACTAGGTCCCGGACCCTGCTACAGATTTTACAAATTTGACAGTTTCCCACTCTGTTCAAGGTCTTCTCTTAGCCCATTGATTACCCAATCTTCACCAACTAAAATCCACATGTTTTAGCACCTAATTACTCATCTAAACCACCTTAAACTAGTCACCAAGTCCACTCACTAAGCCATGCTTAATTCACTCCAATTCACTTATATTTCATAACTTGGTTTTCCTGTTTTCTAATACTCTTGTAACAGATTTGGTAACTTCTTTTACCATTCAAACAGTGCCATTCCCAACACTTCAATTGACATTATTTCTACTCCTCATACACACTTCTCCTCAGTTTGGTTTCCAAATCATTAACCACTCACTTAGCACCTCTTAAGCACCTAGTTTCATCCTTATAATAAAACACCCAAGTTCATAATCTCCAAGGAAATTTTGACAGCACTTGTCTACTTCTTTAGCGTTTTCACCACACTAAAACAGCTCACAACACTTCTCACACCTGTTTGGTTTAGACATCAAAACCACATCAAAATCCCATTTATTCACCCATATACACTAGTTTAATTTTTAGGTTTATTTGCACACATAAACCTCATTAAACATTCTCTTTCAACTAACAATATTGTAGTACCATGACTACACTAGCTCAAGGTTATTTATTCAACACCCACATAAGTTTCACAAGGAAAATAAAACCAACACAAGGTAAGCTCTTTACCTTGTTTATTTTCGGTTTTTTTTTCACTCCTCTTCTTCTTCTTTCTCTTCTTCCCTCTTCTCTTCTTGTTTTCCACACACACAAGGAATATGGATTGCTAGCTACAACCATATTCCATCGCACATATAACCACAAGTCAATTCAATTTTCCCTCCACACAACCTAATATTTTAAGGAGCTAATTTTCAAGGTTCAGTTTAGGTTTTACCTTAGACAACCCAAATGAGTAGCTTGGCAATCAATTGGAGGAGTTTCCAAACCCCCACAAAAACATACGCATCCGACTGAAACGAGGAGGGTTTTCAACGTGAGGGAAAAATCTCACAAATGGAAGAATAAGCTTGAAATGGTCTAAATACTTACTTATTAATACCTTAAGGCACTAAGAAGGAGAAGAAGGGTTAGAACCAACTCTTCAAGCTTCAAAAGCTCCAACGTCAATGGAAATGAAGATGGAGGAATCGGGTTTTAATTGGGTGGAAACCGAAGCTCTCACCGAGAGGAGTTCAACAGTACAAATTTCGTGTGATTTGGTGGAGAAATGAGCAAGATAATGAGAGAGCAAGGAGGGAGGTGTGCTGTTCGGTCTCGCGAGTTACAGAGAAGAAGAAGAAGTTTGCAACTTCTGGAGTAAACCGTGAATGAAGAAAAGAGAAGGTGAGAAGGTAAGTAACTTACTTTTTACTTTTGCTTTATACTATTTACTTTACTTATTTATTTATTTGTATTGTTATTACTTAATAGCTAACAAGCTATTAATAGGTGCATACTTATTAATTAAAACCGGCCCACATTAATTAATAGCTTGGGTCATTTTTCATCTTTTCGAATTAAACGCGTTTCGTCTCCCGGTTTCGACACTATTCACTTACCGGGTCCGTTTTCCAGAATTTTCTCGTTTAATTAATTTTAATGGTTATTAAGCTTCCATTAATACTTAATTATATTTATTTAATCAACTATAATTTTTACAGGTCCATTTGACCACTTAAAGTCACGTTTCCGGGTTTTCTCGAAAAACGTGCTTTTATGCTTATTTAGCGTTTTAATCCATTATTTGGATCCGTTTTCTTCGGGAATCATTCCCGTACACTAATTAGGCCTAAAAAAGCTTTAGGAATCCATCTCGGACCCTTACGAGATTATATATCTTTTATTTTCATTTAATGCGCATTTTAGCGTTTTTCGCTTTTCAAGCGTTTTCTCTTTTCTTTTGGTTTTACTCTTTTTACCAATACTCTTTAGGCACCATTAGGCCCTTAATAATTTATTAGAGTAATTAAATCACCATTATTAGGTTCGGGGTATTAAACTGAGAGTAGAGGATCTGCAGGTCAGAAACTCGACAACGGTTCTTCACATGTCGGGGAATGGTCAGGGATGTTATAACCCGTTTAATTGCAACCTTATTTTATGTCCGGTTTATATAATGATCTAGGTTGGATTACTTTTATTATCAGTTGGGACACCGGCGGCATTTGTTTTAATTGCAGAGGGCAAGGAGGGCCATCTATTAAAACAATTAAGGTAATTGTTTTCTTTAATTAATAAGGAGTGGGAGCCTTATTTAATTATTCTTCATCTAATTTATTTTGCATCACGATCGGTCTTCCTCCATCAGTTGTCATCGTGCGTTCAGAGCGAGCGTTCTTCCTTTCTCTCTCTCTCTATTCTCTCTGTCGCTAAGGATCGTGAAGGCTGCTGCTTCAACCGAATTGGAGGGTCTTGCTACTGTGTTTCTCTGATCGGTTCAGGTTTGTGTTCAGGAATTCGGGTCTGCGTTGATGGTTTTCTTCTCTCTCTGTTTTCTGATTTTGAGCCGTTGTTCTTGATTAAATCAGAAGGCTTCGTCGCTGTTGTATTGTGATTGTGCGGGCTGTGGAACTGCTGCAGATTGTGGAGATCTTTCACTTTGAATCAGGTTGGTGTTGCAGATTTTGGGGTTTGGATAATCTAGGGTTCTTCTTTTCAGTTTCTGATTTGTGTCAATTGATTTGGATAATCAGTGGCTGTTGGTCTGTCCGGATTGTTGCTCTGCGTGGATTGTGCCTGCCGCCTCAGTTCGTTGTTGCTTCTGCTAATTGAGGTAGGTGGTTACTCGATTCAGTTGGGAAGTTCAGCCATGGGGTGTTGCAAGAGCGTTGTCTGGTTTTTGTGTGTGATTCTATTAGCGTTTTGTTGTGATTTTGGATGGCTAAACCCCCATGGTTTCCTGTTTTAATGTCTGATTTGGTGTGTGTGCTTTATTGGCATTTTGAGGCATTGATTTGTGTTGTTTTTCTGCTCTGTTCGTCTTCTGGAAACTGCATTTTTCGCACTGTCCGAACTTCCGTCCGGGCTTTGAAGTTCGGACAGTGCGTTTCTTGCCTTTCTGATTTGCAAGTTCGGGGTATGTCCGAACATCTGTCCGAACATGGATGTTCGGACACACCCTCAGGTTTTCCCTCTGGTTTAAGTTCGACCTGTGTCCGAACTTCAACGTCCGGACACAAGGTCGGACCTTCCGCGTGTTTTCCGTAAAACCTGTCCGAACATCCGTCCGAACTTGGATGTTCGGACATGTGAACTCCTCTATCTGATTTCAACTCGACTTGTGTCCGAACATTGATGTCCGGACACAAGTTCGGACATTTGGCTTTCTCTGGTTTCTGAGTCTCGACTTGTGTCCGAACTTCGATGTCCGGACACAAGTTCGGACACCCCTCTGTTTTCAACATAACTTCTTCGTTTGAACTCCGATTTGAGCGCCGTTTGCGGCGTTGGTTTCCTTATGATCTGTGCTACTGATTTATGAGTGTTTTGGCATATTTAAATGCAACTTTGCTTCTGTTTAAGCAACCTTTCTGTTTTGGGACATTGCACTTTGTTTCTGAGCCGTGAATGGCTGGGTCGAGCTATTCCGTGGTATACCATGTAGACGTCGTTCTGAGTGTGGGTCATTCCCTTTCTGTTCTGTGGGTTTGACGAACCCTTTGGCTCTTTCGAGTCATTTCTGCGTTGCCGAGAGACTGGTATGGTCTATGGGTCTTCGACCCTTCTGAGTGTGTGCATTGTGTTTTGTCCCCTTTCTGTTAAGTGCTCTGACTGTTTCTGAAATGGGAATCCCTTGTGTTCCACTCTACTTCTGTTTCTGAAGCTTCTGACTATCTGAGAATTGTGCATAAGATTTATCTTCTCTTCTTCTGATTTCAATTGTTTTGAGCGACCTTGCTGATGACGGTCGCTGCTTACTGGGCATAGTTGTGTGCTCATTCCCCTACTTCTAACATTTTTGCAGATTGATCAGCGAGGATCATCTTGAGTTCTGGAGCTGTAGTGTTTAGCTCATTTGACTGTTTAAGCTTTTGTTATGACGTTGTAGCCTTCGGGCCTTCCTCTGTTTTGAGTTTCTGAATTCGGATATGTATTTGGAATCCGTTTACTTCCGCTGTATTTGAATACTTTGGTTTACAATGTTAAGTGAACTCTGTTTTGGGCTTTATTGCGTTTGATCGTTTAGAGCCTTGCGTTATTGGTAGTAATACGCGGCGTGTAATACCCTTAACTCTTAGGCCGGTTTTAGGGGTGTTACATTTAGTGGTATCAGAGCCAGGTTTGGCTTTCTTTGGTGCCTGTGGGTGTGTTTGCTTGTGTGAGAGTCAGTTGTGACAGTGGTTGACAGTATGAGTTAGTTCTGACAAGTTTTGGATTTGTATATCTCAGAATGGCTCCTCGTAGGACACCAGTGACCCCTCAGGGAGATGCTGCGGATGTAGTGCAGCAGTTTGTGACGCAGTTGATGCAGACGATGGCTGCAGCTGCTGGGGAGCTGGTGGAGGAGCTGGTGGTGCTGGCCCAGCAGGAGCGAATGCTGTGGGAGGCCGAGTCCGAGCTCTCCAGGAGTTCATGAAGCTTAAGCCTCCATCCTTTGATGGCTGTGGTGACCCTCAGGAGGCGAGCCACTGGATTACAGAGGTCGAGGACCTGCTGAGAGTGATGGGGTCGGAGGATGACCAGAAGGTGGACTTCGCCACGTTCCTCTTTAAGGGGGAGCGAAGGAATGGTGGCGCATGGTGATGGGTAGGCATCCCCAGCCTTGGACCTGGGATCAGTTCTGCTTGGAGTTCAACAAGCAGTTCTATCCGGATGTGTACAAAGACCAGAAGATCAATGAGTACAACCGGCTGCGCCAGGGGAGAGAGATGACTGTAGAGGAGTATGTGAGGAAGTTTGTGACGCTGTCGAAGTATGCTCCAGAGCCGGATGAGCACAGGAAGGCTCGTAAGTTTGAGAGCGGATTGAGGCCAGACATCAGGTCGGCGGTGACACCCTTCGTCACCGGACTTCAGGGATGTGGCGGATGTCGCCTGCTGGTAGAGGCGACATCAAGGGCAGACAGGCTGGCAAGGACCATAAAGGGAAGAGGCGTGCTGAGGAGCCTCAGAAGAAGGAGGCTGCCCTCCTCAGAAGAAGCAGACCTATGGAGATCGCCGGGGAGCTTCTTCATCTTCGTCAGCTGGGACGAAGTGTGGGTCTTGTGGTCGCTCCCATCCTGGTAGGGAGTGCTATAAGAAGACTGGTGCCTGCTTTAAGTGCGGGTCGATGGAGCACCGGATTGCTCAGTGCCCTCAGGCGTCCAGTAGAGGCTCAGGGGATAGAGGTACCGGCTCAGATTCAGGGGCGAGGTCCGATCAGAAGAAGCCTCAGACTCAGGCCCGGGTTTATGCCATGGCTGGAGAGCGTGATCGAGCGGGTGATCGCGTCATCTCAGGTATTCTCCAGATCCATTCTCGAGATGTGTTTTGTCTGTTTGATTCTGGAGCTACGCACTCCTTTATCTGCTGTGATTTGTTGGGTGACCTTGGACTGACTGCTGTGCCTAGTGAGTAGATAGACTTGTGTGTGAGTAGTCCATTAGGTGGGGTTGCCCCTTGTGTGCTGGATTCTGTGTGTAAGGCTTGTCCCATAGTAGTTAGGGACAAGACTTTCTTTGCTGACCTCATCCCGATGCGGATGACCTGTTTTGATGTGATTCTGGGCATGGATTGGCTAGCAGAGCACCATGCCCATATAGATTGTGCAGCGAAGAGAGGTGTTCGACTTGCCAGACGGGTCTCGTTTTGCTTTCTCTGGGAATGCAGTTCCATGTGCGCCGGTGATTGTGTCAGCGATGCAGGCAGCCAGTTTCTTGAGGAAGGGCTGCCAGGGCTTCTTATGTTATCTGCCAGAGGTGCGTGAGGGATCTAGCTTGGAGAGCATCCCGATTGTCAGAGAGTTTCCTGAGGTCTTCCAGGACGACGTGCCCGGACTTCCACCAGTGCGAGAGGTGGAGTTCACCATCGATTTAGCGCCAGAGACTCAGCCCATCTCTAGGGCCCCTTACCGTATGAGTCCGGCGGAGTTGAAGGAGCTGAAGGTCCAGCTTCAGGAGCTGTTGGATAAGGGCTTCATACGCCCTAGTGTTTCGCCTTGGGGAGCGCCAGTGCTGTTTGTGAAGAAGAAGGATGGGACCTTCCGTTTGTGCATCGACTACAGAGAGCTGAACAAGGTGACCATCAAGAATCGCTATCCCCTTCCGCGCATCGACGATTTGTTTGACCAGTTGGCGGGGCCACAGTGTTCTCGAAGATAGATCTTCGTTCAGGCTACCATCAGTTGAGGATTAAGGCCGAGGATGTGCCTAAGTCCGCTTTTAGGACTCGTTATGGTCATTACGAGTTCCTAGTCATGCCGTTTGGTTGACTAATGCTCCCAGTATTCATGGATATGATGAACCGGGTTTTCAAACCCTATTTGGATCAGTTCGTAGTGGTCTTCATAGATGATATCTTGGTGTACTCCAGGAGCGCAGAGGAGCATGAGGAGCATCTGAGGATTGTTTTGCAGACGTTGAAGGATCATGAGTTGTATGCTAAGTTGAAGAAGTGCGACTTCTGGCTTGATCGTAGTATTCTTGGGACATGTGGTCTCGAAGGACGGTATCTCAGTGGATCCTGAGAAGTTAGAGCTGTGATGGAGTGGGCGAGGCCCACGAATGTTTGAGATTCGCAGTTTCCTTGGGTTAGCTGGGTACTACAGGAAGTTCGTTGAGGGGTTCTCTAAGATTGTATCCCCGCTGACCCGTCTGTTGAGGAAGGAGATCAAGTATGAGTGGAGCGAGGCTTGCGAGCAGAGTTTCCAGGAGATTAAGAAGAGACTGACGACGGCACCGATTCTGACTTTGCCTTCTGGGACGAGGGATTTGAGGTCTTCTGTGATGCGTCCCATAAGGGACTGGGATGTGTTTGATGCAGCAGGGTAAGGTAGTGGCTTATGGCTCGACAGCTTAAGCCCTATGAGAAGAACTACCCTACCCACGATCTGGAGTTGGCAGCTGTAGTGTTCGCGCTGAAGATTTGGAGACATTATTTATATGGAGCGTCGTGTAAGGTTTACACTGACCACAAGAGCCTCAAGTATTTGTTCACTCAGAAGGAGCTGAACTTGAGACAGAGGAGGTGGTTGGAGCTACTTCATGACTACGATTTAGAGATCCTCTACCACCCGGGTAGAGCGAATGTTGTTGCAGATGCCTTGAGCCGGAGAGGTGCTTCGGGTAGCTTGTGCCTTGTCAGGAGTTCAGAGGTCCGCCTTAGAGCTTCAGCGTATGGGAGTTTGGGTAGTCAGACCAGCCAGTGCCAGTGTGATAGCAGCGCTTCAGGTGCAGTCTTCGTTGGTCGACAGGATTCGGGTTGGTCAGGAGTCAGACTCAGCTTTATGTCGGATTAGAGAGGGGCTGTCTTCAGAGCAGAGTTCAGATTTCAGTGTCTCCAGCGATGGTTGTCTGCGTTTCAGAGGCCGTGTATGTGTGCCAGACGATGCAGTGCTGCGCAGAGAGATCCTTCAGGAGGCCCATGGAGCGCCATTCAGTTCACCCAGGAGGGGTGAAGATGTATCGAGACCTCAGAGAGTCATTCTGGTGGTCTGGGATGAAGCGTGATATCTCAGAGTTTGTCTCGAAGTGCCAGACCTGTCAGCAGATTAAGGCTGAGCACCAGAGGCCAGCGGGTTTGCTTCAGCCCCTTCCCATTCCTGAGTGGAAGTGGGAGAGTGTGGGGATGGATTTCGTCATGGGTTTGCCCAGGACTCCTTCGGGTTGTGATGCTGTTTGGGTGATAGTTGATCGTCTGACGAAGTCTGCTCATTTTCTGCCGGTGAAGAAGACCTTCAGTCTGGAGCGCCTAGCTCGTTTATATCTGGATGAGATAGTGAGGCTTCACGGTGTGCCTACTACTATTGTGTCTGATCGTGACCCTCGTTTTGTTTCGAGATTTTGGCGCAGTTTGCATAAGGCCTTGGGTACGAATTTAGCGTTCAGTTCAGCTTACCATCCTCAGTCGGATGGCCAGACGGAGAGGACTAATCAGGTTTTGGAGGACATGCTTCGTGCATGTGTCCTGGACTTTGGTGGTAGCTGGGAGCAGCATGTGACTCTGATTGAGTTCGCCTACAACAACAGCTTTCAGGCGAGCATTGGTATGGCTCCGTTTGAAGCGTTGTACGGTAGGAGGTGCAGGTCCCCCATCTGTTGGGATGACCTGAAGGAGAGGGTCTTGGTTGGACCCGAGCTTGTGCAGGGAGCGGTAGAGAAGATCAGGACGATTCGGGAGCGTTTGCTTGTTGCTCAGAGCAGACAGAAGTGCTATGCAGATCAGAGGCGCAGGCCGCTTGAGTTTGAGGTGGGAGATCATGTCTATCTGCGAGTGTCGCCGGTCAGAGGTGTGTCCGGTTTGGGAAGCGTGGAAGCTTAGCCCAAGGTTCGTTGGACCGTTTGAGATTCTGGAGAGGATTGGCCCTGTGGCTTACCGTTTGGCTTTGCCACCTGCTTTGTCTGCTGTCCACGGAGTTTTCCATGTGTCTATGTTGAGGAAGTATCTGCATGATCCGTCTCACGTGATCGACTACAGCCAGCTTCAGCTGAGAGAGGATTGCAGTTTCGAGGCGGTGCCTACTCGCATTTTAGCCAGGGATGTCCGTCGGCTTCGTAGTAAGACCCTGCCTATGGTGAAGGTCCAGTGGTCTGATCAGTTAGAGAGTGAAGCTACGTGGGAGCTCGAAGATGAGCTGCGTGCCAAGTTTCCCTCCTGTTCGAGCAGTAAGGTGAGTTAATCTCGAGGACGAGATTCTTTTAAGGGGGAGGTGATGTTATAACCCGTTTAATTCCTACCTTTTATATCAGTTATATTGATCTAGTTGGATATTATTATTATCAGTTGGGACACCGGCGGCATTGTTTTAATTGCAGAGGGCAAGGAGGTCCATCTTAAAACAATTAAGGTAATTGTTTTCTTTAATTAATAAGGAGTGGGAGCCTTATTTAATTATTCTTCATCTAATTTATTTTGCATCACGATCGGTCTTCCTCCATCAGTTGTCATCGTGCGTTCAGAGCGAGCGTTCTTCCTTTCTTCTCTCTCTCTATTCTCTCTGTCGCTAAGGATCGTGAAGGCTTGCTTCAACCGAATTGGAGGGTCTTGCTACTGTGTTTCTCTGATCGGTTCAGGTTTGTGTTCAGGAATTCGGGTCTGCGTTGATGGTTTTCTTCTCTCTCTGTTTTCTGATTTTGAGCCGTTGTTCTTGATTAAATCAGAAGGCTTCGTCGCTGTTGAATTGTGATTGTGCGGGCTGTGGAACTGCTGCAGATTGTGGAGATCTTTCACTTTGAATCAGGTTGGTGTTGCAGATTTTGGGGTTTGGATAATCTAGGGTTCTTCTTTTCAGTTTCTGATTTTGTGTCAATTGGTTTGGTTAATCAGTGGCTGTTGATCTGTCCGGATTGTTGCTCTGCGTGGATTGTGCCTGCTGCCTCAGTTCGTTGTGGTTTCGGCTGATAATTGAGGTAGGTGGTTACTCGACTCGGTTTGGAAGTTCAGCCATGGGGTGTTGCAAGAGCGTTGTCTGGTTTTTGTGTGTGATTCTATTAGCGTTTTGTTGTGATTTTGGATGGCTAAACCCCCATGGTTTCCTGTTTTAATGTCTGATTTGGTGTGTGTGCTTATTGGCATTTTGAGGCATTGATTTGTGTTGTTTTTCTGCTCTGTTCGTCTTCTGGAAATTGCATTTTTCGCACTGTCCGAACTTCCGTCCGAGCTTTGAAGTTCGGACAGTGCGTTTCTGCCTTTCTGATTTGCGAGTTCGGGGTATGTCCGAACATCTGTCCGAACATGGATGTTCGGACACACCCTCAGGTTTTCCCTCTGGTTTAAGTTCGACCTGTGTCCGAACTTCGACGTCCGGACACAAGGTCGGACCTTCCGCGTGTTTTCCCGTAAAACCTGTCCGAACATCCGTCCGAACTTGGATGTTCGGACATGCTGAACTCCTCTATCTGATTTCAACTCGACTTGTGTCCGAACATTGATGTCCGGACACAAGTTCGGACATTTGGCTTTCTCTGGTTTCTGAGTCTCGACTTGTGTCCGAACTTCAATGTCCGGACACAAGTTCGGACACCCCTCTGTTTTCAACATAACTTCTTCGTTTGAACTCCGATTTGAGCGCCGTGGCGTTGGTTTCCTTATGATCTGTGCTACTGATTTATGAGTGTTTTGGCATATTTAAATGCAACTTTGCTTCTGTTTAAGCAACCTTTCTGTTTTGGGACATTGCACTTTGTTTCTGAGCCGTGAATGGCTGGGTCGAGCTATTCCGTGGTATACCATGTAGACGTCGTTCTGAGTGTGGGTCATTCCCTTTCTGTTCTGTGGGGTTGACGAACCCTTTGGCTCTTTCGAGTCATTTCTGCGTTGCCGAGAGACCTGGTATGGTCTATGGGTCTTCGACCCTTCTGAGTGTGTGCATTGTGTTTGTCCCCTTTCTGTTTAAGTGCTCTGACTGTTTCTGAAATGGGAACCCTTGTGTTCCACTCTGCTTCTGTTTCTGAAAGCTTCTGACTATCTGAGAATTGTGCATAAGATGTTTATCTTCTCTTCTTCTGATTTCAATTGTTTTGAGCGACCTTGCTGATGACGGTCGCTGCTTACTGGGCATAGTTGTGTGCTCATTCCCCTACTTCTAACATTTTTGCAGATTGATCAGCGAGGATCATCTTGAGTTCTGGAGCTGTAGTGTTTAGCTCATTTGACTGTTTAAACTTTGTTATGACGTTGTAGCCTTCGGGCCTTCCTCTCTGAGTTTCTGTTTCGGATATGTTTTGAATCCGTTTACTTCCGCTGTATTTACTTTGGTTTACAATGTTAAGTGAACTCTGTTTTGGGCCTTTATTGTTTTTGATCGTTTAGAGCCTTGCGTTATTGGTAGTAATACGCGGCGTGTAATACCCTTAACTCTTAGGCCGGTTTTAGGGGTGTTACAGCCTCTGGTCCGGGACTCAAGTCCAGTATGAGGACCCGGACCAAGCAAGAAAATCTGCTGAGAGTTGAGACCATGTGTTAGTCCGGGACTTAAGACCCGGACAAGGTCCCGGACCAACCAAAAATTGTAAAATTAAGTTTATTAAATGGGTTTTAAGGTAATGAAGAGAATGGTAATGATAGTATAAGATAATTAGGACTTAATTAGGGATGTTTAAAGGTCATTAAGAGTATAAACAAGTTTTAAAAGTAATAAAGAGAAAGTAAACCATATGTAAGTATAAGAATTGTAAAGATATAGTAAGTATGAGTTAGGAAACATAAGAGTAATCGGGTTAAGTTAATGATAGTTAGATTTATCACCCGATTGTATGTATATCATAGGACTTGGATTGTGAACACCGGAGGAAAGTTGGGATACAAGTACAACGGTGAACGGTATGAACTTCTCATGCCCCGTATACTACCTTGGTTACTCTGATTTGTGTGTTGTGTGCTAATTGATCGCCAAATGAGATTGTTCCTTGTTGCATATCTTCTTTAAATCATAGTTTGTATAATTCATGAAATGTATGGATAAATATGAGTGTGTGTATGTATGATATATTGTGTTGTGACCGAATACATTTGTGATTGGACTTCTAACTGATTCCTAACAAGCTAACCAATCTAACTTAATAAATTGGTAATTAAATTGGATCGAGTAGAAGTCCGATATAGTTTCGGCCACACGTGAGGAGGCGGAGTCACAAGAGGTTGGCTCCAATTCCTGACTCTTAATTGGTCCACGGCCCAAACCCCTTAAATGGGTAGCATTTTGGATTGGTGAGTCAAGTAAAACCCAGTGGTGGGATGGTGTAGTCCTTGCCCGGAGGTCATACCGACTTAACATGAGTAAAGTAAGAAAGTAAGAATGAGTAAATAAGTATGGAAAAGTAAGTAAAGTAAGAGTAAGTAATGTGTAATGAGTAAAAGAGTAATAAGCATCCGATTAACCCGGATGCGTAATTTGGCTAACCCTTGTGGAGGTAAGTACTGTGTGTGCTATTGTACTGTTGTCTTGGATTGTATACTGTATTGTATATGATTGTATGTTGTATGCAAAGCATGTATGTATGAAATTAATGAACCACATGTACAGTCGACCTTAAATAGTCGGCGTACCCTAGTTAGCACGCGGTATATGCGAAGTTTATGCGCATCTTTTGCTGAGCCCCTTGGGGCGATGTGTTTAATATAATGCAGGTCCTCAGGTGAACGATGACGAAGAGTTAAGTTTGATTTCTTTTTGTCTGTAACTGATGAATTGTGAAAGGTGTACTATGTTGTACACGGTTGTAGGTTTTTATTAGCCGGTGTACCATAGGGTACACCCTTTTGGATAATGAAAGGATGGTGAGTTGGTATAGATGAGTAGCTTGTAGAAACTCATTCATTTTTAGAGATTGAAAAGGGATGTAATTAAATACTTTAAATACTCGGTAATCCAGTAATGTAAGTATATTATCTTTTGTATCGGTATGGAATGTTGTAGCTCGGTATATCTAGACATCAGACCGTGATTGTATGTAGTGTAAGCCTAGCTAGCCGTATGGGCGGTTAGCGGCGTTGTATCACCCGCCGTAGTAGTAGTATTTCCGCTGCGACATAGTAGGATAATTAGGGCGATTAGACGGTAAGTAAAGGATTGGCGGTATAGGGTGTTACAAAAAGTGGTATCAGAGCATAGTTACGCTCTGATGACCTAGTTACCGAGCGTAGGGATTACCGAGTTAGGATTTCAACCGTCATTAGACGGATACTTAGAAACCTAACTAGGAACTACCGTTGTTAACAACGGATACCCTTGACGTCCTTATGGACGATACCTTGCTTAAATACGAGACCATGGTCCTATGCCCTATATCCTATGTCCTATGTCACATGTTACAATCCTAATGCGAATGTTAAATGTTCAGATGTCAGGACGAGGCCGAGGTCGAGCTAGAGGTGAAGCCTCAGATGGACCAGGCGCGCAGACGAGAGCAGAGATCGTCGCCGCCACGGTAGCGCAGATGCTACCACAAGTAATCACTGCTATGCAGCAAACCCAACAAAACCAACAGAACCAAATGGGACCAATCCCGCCCCCTCCACCCAGAGAAGCAAACTGGGTAAAAGCTGTAGCGGAACTCCGACCTCCATGCTTTAGAGGCGAGAGTGATCCGGCTAAGCTAGAAGCCTATATCTCCGAGATGGAGACGGCTTTTGAAACCCTCGAAGCTCATGCTGGAGTTCGAGTTAGAGTAGCGGCATACTACCTAAAGGATGCATCCATGGATTGGTGGAAACTAATCAAGAACGACCATGCTGATGATCCCACCTTCGACTGGGAATCCTTCACAGCCCTCCTCCGATCCAAATACTACCCCGAACACGTCAAGACCAGAAAAAGACTTGAGCTGGACGCCTTGAAAATGACAGAGAAGATGTCTGTCGATGAGTACTACCGCACCTTCACCTCTCTTCTCCGTCTTCTACCCGACCTTGGGTATACCGGCCAGGTGTTGGTCGATCGCTTCTATGGCGGTCTGAGCCATCACCTTCGGTACGGTATGGGCTACACTAGATTTACCTCCCTTCAGGTAAATATCGGTTAAACCCTTAGTACCATTGTCAATCCTTAAAATCTTTACCTCCATCTTTTAACTAAGAATCCCGGCTAATGCCTGAAACTTCAGGAGTGTTATCACGCGGCATCTCGCGTTGAAATCACTTGCCAACTGAGGGATGAAGAAACCGCGCTTAAGCGCAAGGCCAACAACAAGAATACCAGTGCCGAGGAGCAGAACCAGGGTAAGAGCTGAAAAAAGAAGAAAGGGAAATTCTTTCAGCAAACCCAAAAGAACTTCCCAAGTGAGGGCAGTGCCCAGGAGAAGGGCAAACCGGTTGAGCTTCTTCAACTTGGTTCTTCTGCTCCGGTGGCTGCGAAGCCGCTGAGATCACACCCACCTAAGGGTAAACTTCTATTCCTAATTCGTAATTGTATAAGTATCACATTTAGTATATCCGCACAAATTTGCTAACACTCTAAACCTTAGGTTCTGGCTCCGGCTTCACTAAGAACT